>JAEQBH010007224.1:0-139784 GCA_016808115.1 Tetrastigma voinierianum | reverse complement strand
CCTCCCATCTCATTACACCGACCTTCTCCGGGTCAACTGACATCTCCCCGAGCGTTTCGACACCACTTTGCACCAAAAATTCACCAATAAGCCAAAACTCGCACCTCATCGAATCCGCGCATTGTACCGATGGTCTCTCAACAACTATAAAATGATCCGCGATACTCATGCTCCCACTGTCGAAAGTAGATCAAGTTGTCATCCACGAAGACTATGACACAATCGATCTAAATGTGGTCGAATACTCTACGATTTGCATCTACGAACGCGCGCGCATTCGCCAATCCAAAGCGGCATCACCGCGGAACTCAAAGTGCCCATAACGTGTCCCAAACGCCGGCCTTAGGGATATTCGTGATCCTAACCCTCGCTGATGGTAACCGCTAAGGTCTATCTGAGTAGACTCGCGCTTCTCAACCGACAAACAAATCGTCAATCCTGTAATGGATACCGATTCTGATCGTAACCCCGTTCTCAAATAAAACCAGAGTCAATGCACGGCTGGTCTTGTCCTTCTTCTTCGCAAATAGAACCGGAGCCCATGGCAGGAAGTGCTTGGCCTGCGAAACTCCCTTATCCAAGAACTCTAGTAGCCGACTCCGGGAGTTCCTACAACTCAACTAGTGTCATCCGGCGTGAGTCATAGAGATGGGCGGGTACTGTGGTGTCACCTGACACCGGTCTACAACCCTCTGTAGTGTAATCCCCGTAGCTCGCCCGTAAAAACATCCACATACCACAAACTACTCGAGGTAGATCTGCTATCTCCGCCCTCTTCTGGGGGTAAGGCTCGCTAGCTAACCCGCTAACTGTCCCCTAGACTCTTGGACTCATATACTATCTGGGGTAAAATATCATGCTTGTCCCCCTAAAATACCACGAGTACCCCAAGGTAGGCGGTAACCCCTCCCACGCTCACAATTGATAACAACTCGTAAGCCATCGCCAATCCATCCCCGTGATGACATCGAATCTCGACATGCTATAATCCTCAAGTCCACCGTGAGTAAAGTCCCGAGATCTCCAATCGCAACCTGACATTACCACATATCATCCATATCCTCGCCCTAATCCCTAGAGAGAACTCACATACTAAGGCTCCTCTAAGGTCTCTAGAGGTCCTTGCCCATTTCCACCATATTTGGGCCTCACTCTCTAACTGAACACGCCTAAGCTCCATCTCTCGTAGTGCCGAGGTAATTTCCATAACCTCTAACACCTTCAATTCGTATGAACCAATGGTTCGGCCACCATCTTGCCCTCCCCGTGAATGCCGAGGATGAGAGAGAAAGAGAAAGAGAAGAGAAATGCGCTCTAAACCCTAGAGGTTACTAGACCTTCTGAATACCGCAGTGTTAGCTCAGGCGTATAATAGCTCGTAATACCTGGCATGCTCTAACAAAGGCCTCGTCGATCAAACCGGATGGCCTGTCACTGTCATGGTGCTCGACCAAAGATCCCGTGGACGACCCCACGTCCTCCGTCCCTCTACTAGCCATCTTTCACACAATTAACATGACATTTGGGGCCTCAATACAAGATTCCCAAGGCATAAACACAAATCGAGACACTATTCATACACAATAAATCACAGATATGCATCGCCCCTGCATTTATGTAGTGCAAGGCAATCAATTATGCATTTAAAACATTTTCATCAACAAAAATTTCATTTTTAAAAAATTTATTTTTCGAAAATTTTGTCCTATTTGATTTGATTTTAATTTAATTTAATAAAAAAAAAAATTTTCGGTTCTTTTTTTTGTGATGAATGCTATGTTCATGAACCTGGGTTCACAAACAATGTCCAAAAAATTGACTTAGAAACGCATCGAGTCTAATCCCGGTCAAAATAGGCTGGAGCGCACCGAGTGCACACTCGTTGGCCGCCAAAGACGCCCAGTCGCACGCCCAGCACCGTGTCGCATCCTCGGCATTGCGCTCGTTGCCAGGTTGTGGCGCTTCGCAGACAGACGCTCCATCACAAGATTGCTATTGCCCCGCGCCAGAAATAGCTCTTTATCATAAGACGCTGCTTCGGCCAGAAAACAAGAAGGCCAGGCCGCTGTCAGATAAGTGAAGGGGCCTCGCGAAGGCCAGACGCTCAATCTCTGTCAGAAATGTAAGTACAATGATCAGATTAAGTGATATACTATGTTCTTCGTTTATAGCCATAATACGCTTTGTATTGTACAGCACCTCTCCCTACCGCCACCCTTCTCGCCTACACACACACTAGGGACTGTATTTGCGGATACGCCTCAACCACCTCATGCCCTTTCCAAATAAGAATACAATTGTATCGCAATACAACCCTCACAAATTCTCCTTCCCTCGTGGCAAATACACCTCGCAATACAATCTCAGCCTCTAAAATACATCACAATACAAATCCTTCTCTCACACACGATTCAAGCAAGAGCTCCATCCAAATTCTCAACATTTTTGCCTTTTTTTTCATTTTCATTTTTTTCATTTATTTCCAGCCAGCTGAAAATCACTAAAAATTATCGACTTTTTTTTTTTCTTTTCATTTCTTAAACACTCAAATAAATAAATCTTTATAAAATTTTATTTTCTCTCATTTTCTGCTTACACCTTGTAAAACCTTAGAAATTAATTTTCTTCACCCCTAAACCAAATAAATACATGAAAATTTTATTTTATTTTTTTTTTTCTTTCTATTCTGACCATGTTGTCCAAAAATTTCCTCAAAACCTCCCGATCTAACACCACAAATCAAATAAAAATTTATTAAAATTCTGGTTTTCATTATCCACTGACTATTAAAATTTATCTCATTTTCATTTTATTTTTTTTTATTTTTTTCATTTCCAAGTAGCCTCTCATACTCCATACATGTAAGGGCTTGAACACCGTACCTTTACCAATAATTTTACGAGTTCACTTTAAAATTCATTTAAAATTTTATTTCATTAAACTTAAAACCAAATAAATTTTGTAAAATTTATTTCTTTTGTTTCCTTCGCTCCAGCTTACACATCAGAACTCCAAAATTTCTTCCACACTTTGGCCTCTATGCTATCAACCAAGCATATCAATCATATAATCTCAATCACATAACACCTACCAATTCATGTTATGCACAACCAAGCATGCAGCTATCACCTCACGTGTCCAATCACACAAACACACCAACTATGCATGCAAAGGTCTTAGTTTTTGTCCTCAGGATTTCCTAGGTAATCTCATACTAAACTCAATGACTAAATCCACTCCAGCGGTGATGTTCTTATCCGACTATGGCCTAAGCCCAAATCCTCAATCTCAGGTTTCCATATACCCATACTCTACATCAAACCACCAAGTGGTGATGGATACCCAACCTCGAGCCCCAGTACCATATACCTAAGCTCAATACCAAGCCGTGACGCCCCCAAAAACCCGGGGTCCGTTAACTACCCGTCAACCCCACGTAATACTCTGCGGAATGCTGCCCGCCACCTTAATATCTTCACGAAAAATCGTAGAGTCTCCTTGCACGGGAGCTTCCACCCAAATACATCACCTGTCCCAACATGAATCACATGATACATATATGAATAAAAACGGCCTCTTGGGCACATAAACCAATACTCATCAATATACCAACTATCTACCATAGTTACAAGAGTTAATAAATTACTCTTATACAACATATTTCAAACTTATAAAGTTCTAATACATGTTTAAAATCAGCAAAGCCACAACCCAGCTTTCTTCACAAATTCGACCTTTAGGATGAGCAGCCTCGCGCTCCCTATACCCAAAAATATGTTCCTCGACAGTATGAAGCATCGCTCACTGCTGGATTCACCCTAAATGGGCTACTCTCCACCTAAGTGCATATGCAATGCTCCAAAGTAAACACACATTCAAGCAAATGCATGATCCTACTTGAATGTCTAGCTTATCAACTCATACCCCGAGTCCTCACCGACTCCCTCACACTTACCTAAGCCTCGTATGAGAATTATTATGTTTTATTTATTTGCTCAGGGACAACCCTCCGATGTATATATATCAATTGGGCCGACTCCGACAATTGATATTATGTATGGACTACCCTTCGATGTATATCAATTGGACCGTCTCCGACGATTGATATTTTAGTATGGATTACCCTCCGATCATTTTTAGTTTTAGACAACCCTCCGAAACTATTCTCTCTAGACTCACCTCATGCACTCACTCCTATCATCCTAGGGTGCCCCTAGTGCATATGGAATGCATGATGCCAATTCCATTACAGTCTATATCACATGTAAATATATAAACATGCATATATTCACGTAAAAATTAAATCACACAATCATGTTATGTAATTTCGCATTTCATCACATCAAAATTAGCTCACATGGGTTAATGATCAAACACGAGCAATTATACTTGAATTACTCGACCAAACACATTAATTCACAAAATTTATTTTGTGAACACTATTCTCGGGGATAGTGAAACACTCGGTTACTATTCCCGGCAAATCACTAATTATTGGTTCCAATTAGTGAAACCCGAAATTCATGGCCATTCCGGCCTCATACACATCACAACATGATTTAATGCACAAATCATGACACAAACAGTCCACACACACAGTCCGTGAACTGTAAAAATGGCTCCAAAAATTATAACAATTCTGGCCCGCATTTAGGATCGGGATCAACGGCCCCTCACTCTACTTCATTCAACTCAAACATTACCACAAATTTCTTAAACAAAGAATAAAAACCCTAAGTAGGGAGAAAACCCCTACCTCACGGAGTTTGCTCGAAACTCCTAAAATCCCTGTCCACGTGTCCTCTCCTCGCGCAGCGTTTTCCTTCTCGCCTCCCGAAGACTCCGACCTCGGGCCGGGATCATTCAAACCTAGAGAGAAGGAAGACACATTCTCTCTAGAAAATGAAATTCAAGCTTACTGCATTACTCCCTCGTTTCCTCACGTTTTTCTTCTTTCAATTTGAGAAGATGAGTACTATGCAAACTCGGCCTTATTATCATTTAAGAAAATTCTAAAATGCCCATTTTGTCCTCTTTTCCCAGTTTTGACATTCCAAGACCATCTCTCGTGATCGCCCAAAACCCGGGGTCCGTTGACCAATTGGCCAACCCGCGAGCCAAGTGAAGTGGCCTGGGTTACCCGACGCCACTTTAGAAAAATCGGGCAGAGTCTCCTTTGTACCTGGGAGTTTCCACTAAAATCGCATCGCATATACCGTCTCCAAACAGCTCACTATGGTGCAATATATATCCACGCGCCACTCGACCCACATAAACGTACTCAATATACATGCCAACTATGAATCCAACTATATACCTAATAGTTACAAGAGTTAATATGTTTTTATTTTATACAATACATACATTAAACTTAAAAGTTCTAATACATGTATACATCAAAGCCACAACCCTAGCTTTTCTTCTAATACAAATTCCTCAAGGATCTAACCATCTCCCCTTGCATGCCCTCGCACTGCAAAAGGGGATCCCACTCCACCCGGTGAGCTAAAAGCCTCGCAGCAATCGCCTGCGGGCTACCCCACCACCTAAGTGCAAAGGCAATGTTCCAGCAAACACACATTCAAGCAACCGCATGATCCTACTTGAATGTCTACATGACCAACTCAGATCCCGAGTCCTCACCGACTCTCTCACACTCGCCTAAGCCTTGTATGAGAATTATTATTTATTAGTGGACAACCCTCCGATGTATATATATCAATTGGGCCGCTCCGACGATTGATATATTAATTGTTTGTGGACTACCCTCCGATGAATATCAATTGGGCCGCTCCGACGATTGATATTTTTAGCTCAGGGACTACCCTCCGATGATTACTTTTAGACTACCTCCGAACTCGTCTTCTGTGACTTATACCCATGCACTCCACTCTATAGTTCAAGATGTTCAATGCATATGGAATGCATGTATGTCAATTCCAACACAGTCTAATCACATGCAAATATATAACATGAATATACCGCATGTGGGCCAAATCACACAAACACGTTATGTAATTATCATCTTCAAACATCAAAATTAGCTCGCCAAGCACATCAAACACGAGCGATTTAATTTAAATCACTCGACCAAACACCTATTTTCATAAAAACATATATTTTAGAATTGACCGTCTCTGAATAGTGAAACCCCCGCTGCTTCATTCTCGAAAAATCACAAATCAATCCGCTCACCTTAGAACCCGTAAATCCACCCGCCATTCTACGCCAATGCAGTACCAAACAAGCATCGCACACACTATCAATAAAATGCACTCAAACAGCCCCCTGTGTGTACCGCGGAAGGGGCCACCGTCGCCTTTTTCCTTTCAAAATTCTATCAATTCGGGTCCCTGCTTCAGGGATCGATCAAACGGCCCCTCACGGCCTCATTCAACCGAAACATTAGTAAAACATTTAAATGGGAGTAAAACTCATATAGGGAGAAAATCCTACCTCAAGGAGTTTGAAGAAACTCCCGATCTCGAGTCCACGCCGTAGCTCCGCCCGCGTAGAACGTTCCTTCGCCCGAAGACCGACCTGATCTCAGGTATTTAGAGAGAAGTTCTCTCTCTCTCTAAAATCCTCTCCAAAAATGGCTACTGCCCCAAATCTCGTTTAAATCACGTTTTTGTGGTCTTTAACATGTAGGAGATGAAGCACTATTTACAATTTCGTCTTCTTGTGACTTAAACTTCTCTAAAAATGACCGTTATGTCCCACATTTCCCCCAGACATTTGATATTCAAGACTATCTCTACTGGTCCATTTTCATCATTTCTACCATACCACTTACGGTACATGAGTGAGCACATCCTATATGCGACTTTCGTCGCATCGAAAATCGTTTTACCAAGCCCGAAACGCGATGCCTTAAAAAACGTGCCGACTCCAACTGTCTCGAAAAATTACGAAATTTTACGTGCTGACTAGATTTCTCGCGAGACTCCATTCCAACTGCAGCAATCCGCTTTCGTCATCCTGCATCTAGAGAATTAATTCCGATTTTAACCTAAAATTACAATTTGGTAATTGAAATTTCGATTTTGCCCTTATTCCAGAAATTGGAATTTCTCGGGTCTTACATTCTCCCCTCCTTAAAAGGAATTTCGTCCCGAAATTCGAAACGATCATTATCAAACACATGCATATGCAACATGCACTCTACCATGCATGTAAACAAGTCATTTAAATCTTAAACGACTAAACTACGTACCTTCATCCCTGAACTAGAAGGGATAAGTGGCCCACATCGTGTCCTCGCGTTCCCACGTTGACTCTCCACTCCACAATGCCGCCATAGCACTCTCACTAGCCTCACGGTCTCGTCGAAAAACCCGATCACTCGCTATCCAAATCGCACACTCGGTCCCTCCCCTCAAAGGTCCCATCAGTGTCAACCTCAATCTGTCCCCAATCCACCACATGAGATGGATCTCGAGTATACTCTCCTGAAAGCATGGAGACGTGCTGAAATACCTCGTGCACACCTCGACATGTCGGGCTGCACGCTAACCGGTACGCACAATGCCTATCCTCTCGAGTATCTCGAAAGGCCCAATAAGCCTCGGCGATAGCTTCCCGCGCTAGCCGAACCTGACCACTCCTCTCTTAGGATTCACCTTCAAGAAGACGTGATCCCCAACCTCAAACTCTAAGGGTCGACGTCGTACACCTGCATAGTCTTCTCACTGGGCCTGGGAGTCGAGAAGACTCTATCGTATCAAGCTTCACCTTCTCGCAGACGTCCCTAATCGATCGTGACCGCCGATGGAGTTCTCTCCCCCACTCCTGGCCCAACATAATCTGATCTACATGGCCTCCCACACAATGTCTCATATGGTATCATTCGTACACTCGCCTGATAACTATTGTTGTAGGCGAATTCCACTAAGGGCAATTAATCCTCTACCCTTATGATTCAGACGTATGTCATAGCCAAGGTCTCGACATCTCTGTGGTATAACTGCATAACATTTTATCCCTACACAACCCTCGTTGTAAACGCCGACCTCTCCAAGGTCACAATCACGACAATCCACGGACCGTCAACCTGGGCCCATGTCATGAATGACATCCATATGTGAGCCTTTCCAAATTTCTCAACAACACCAACAATGCAATTTCCAAAGGTATCTGGTCCTCGAGTCACCCCCGACTCCCATCACTTAATTCTCGGGCCATATGGATAACCATGTCCCGTGTTTTCATCTCGATACATAACTCTTCTGCCACACTTCAAGTTCTTACCTTTCCTGATCCAACTATGAGTCTTCATTGGACATAGTCCTAAAAACAAACTCAACCCATACTCACCAAGAGTGGCGAATGACTTACCGTGCACCCACACCCGACTTGACGCAATGTCACCGTGCACACGAACCAGCACAATGCCCCACGCGACACCCTATCCCGGTCCACCACGCTCCACACCTACAAGAACTCCTCGATTCCGTCTCCTCGACTTCGACCCACACCCCGCCCTTCCGTCATTCAGGTTGCCGGAGTGCTTTCAGAGGCACCCCAAAACCGGGAACCGGTTCCTCCGAATCTCGCACTAGGGTGTGGGAGGAATGAATCAGACACTTCCCGGGACTCGTGACATCGTCCCAAAGTACGGATCCCCGCCTCCGGGCAACCCCGCCACTCATGCCTCAATCCCGGCCCTAGTCCCGAAACTAGTGTGAAGGCAGGTCTTCCGCCTCTTCCCGAACTAGGGAGAAAGCCTGATCCCCTCCCTTCTACCAACACCCGGTATCCCGAAGTGTTCCAAGTATCCTCAATCACTCCTCTATGGTCAGGACTCGTCCCAACCATGGAGCCCATGTCCCGTAGCGGGTCCCACGATCCCTCCTCGAACGGACAACTTCAAATCCCATTCTCGAATCTCCTCTGCGGATACCCCCGCCAATCCCAAGAAACCACGTGATCTCGAAGATTGACATTCGCCTCCTTCCGACTCCACGCTCAACCTTCCCTTTAGGCCCGAGATCGACACTCCTCGTGTCGACACCACTGGTCTCCAAAAATCTCCCCAAGAAGCTAAAACCGCACTCATCGAACTTAACATGTACCGATGGTCTCTTTAACAATCGTAAACAATCCTCAAATGATAGTCACGCTCCCACTCTGACTGGGAGTAGATCAAGATGCCATCCACGAAGACTACGACAAACTGATCTAGATAGGGTTGGAACATCCTATGCATGAGATCCATGAATGCTGTTAACGCATTCATCAACCAGTGCGGCATCACCGCAAACCTAAAGCCCATAACGTGTCCTAAACGCTGTCTTGGGGATATCTGTCTCCCTAACCCTCACCGATGGTAACCGCAGGTGAAGGTCTATCTTGAGCAGACTCGCTTCCTCTCAACCGATCAAATAAATCATCAATCCTGGGTGAATGGGCACCGACATTCTGATCATAACCCGTTCAACCGTCTTCCATAGTCAATTCTACGTCAAGCGGTTCAGCTCTCTTCTTTCGCAACTAGAACCGAAGCGCCCCATGGTGAAGTGCTCGGCCTAATAAACCCCTTGTCCAATAGCTCTTGTAACTAGACTCGAGTTCCCCGTAGAATCAACCGGTGCCATCCTATGAGTCATAGATGGATGAAATAATGGTGTAACTCACCACCGGGGTTTCACATCCCTATGTGCGAGGTAGTCCGTAGTCTATTTGAAAAAACATCCACATATTTGCAAACTACCGAGGTAGATCTAAGTCCGGTCTCACTGTCCCAAAGGTAAGGTCAAGCATTCAACCCGCCAACTATCCCCGACACTGACTCTATACGGCTCCTGGGGGCAAAATTTCGTGCTCGTCGAAATACAAACACGAGTACCGTCCTCGCTGCAGGCGTAACTCTCCCCGCGCTCAAAATCGATAACAACCTTGTAAACTCCGGCCGGGCCAATCCATCCCCCTTGTGATGGCATCGAACTCGGGACATGTGTCCATAATCCTCAGTCCATCGGTGGAGTAGAGTCCCCGAGATCTCTAACTCGCGAACCGCGACACATCATTCCTATTCTCGCCCCTAATCCCTGTGGAGAACCACATACAAAGGCTCTAAGGTCCTCAGGAGGTCCCCGTCCCATTTCCACCATATTTGGGCCTCATTCTCTAGCTAGAACGCAGCTAGTCTAATCTGGGTCGCGTCAGAGATAATCTCCATAGCCTCTAACACTTACTGTCAAGATGAACCAATGGCTACCACCATCGTGATTCTTCCCCCGTGAATGCCTGGAGGATGATACGCCCTAAACCTTCGTGAGGTTACTAGGATCTCCCGCGTCTACTGCTATACTGTGCCCCCGTGCGATGGCACGCCATCACCTATAGCCTCTTCAACAAAGGCTTGCTTATCAAATAACACCGGTGGGTGTCTCCACCGCATCCCCGTGGACGCCCTATGTCCTTCGTCCTCTACTAGCCATTTACACAATTAACATGGCAACAAGAGTCATTTAACTTTCATTTCAGTCTAGCTAGCAATGCACATGCCAATAGACTTGACAACCATGAACTGACTCGTTCATTTCCTAAGTGGTGCTAACTTCCAACCACTCAAATTATTTATTCCGATAAAATTCTAAGCTTTCTTGTTCATTTCAGTACCCAAATCCCTAAGGTCAAAATTCCTAACCTTAGCATTCACCATTTTCCTATACGCATTACACCATGCATATAATTTCGCACGAACTATCACAAGCAATCACCATTTCAAAATGGTAGTTAACCATCATAGCATTCTACACCACGCCCGAGACACTAATCATACACACATAACTTATAGTGTATACGCAATCAATTTCGGCTACTGAAAATATTTGCCAATCTTAAATTTTATTTTCAAAAATTTTATTTTTTGAAAATTTTATTTTTCGAAAATTTTATCAAATTTTATTTTATTTTATTTTATTTTAATTAAATTTAAAAAAAAAACTTTTTTTGGAAAAATTTTTGTTTTACAATGAACAAGAAATATTTGGTGACTCTATAATACCGAGTCTGGGAAAACCGCATTGAAAACTGCTTCGGCCGCACGAAATTCTCAAGGCCCGGGGCCCACAAGACTGGTGCACGCCCAAAGGGGCTGGCGCACGCGTACCGTAGTCGTGGGGCCAAACGAGTCGTGGGCCGAGACCCAGCTCAGATCAGGTGGCCTTAGGGCTCCTGGCCGACGCCCATGCGCCCCAGCGTCGCATCGCACATAGTGCCGCTGCCCCCGCACCGTGCTGCCGCCGGCTCTCGCGCCCCGGCCGCGCCCCGCACGCCCAAAGACGCACGCCGCTCAGCCGCTCTCGCGCGCTAGCCCGCCTGAAATTTCACCGTCACACACGCCCACTGCGATACAATAGCCTAAGTCACTCAAGCATCTTGCAATACAATTCCACTTGGGTTGTAACTAGCCTTCCCAGCCCTTCAACCCCTTTCAGTCACGATACAAATTTTGTATCGTGACATGGCCTTCACCCAAACCAAACCAACCTGCAATACACTTTCTTCCTGCAACCTATTGCTTGCAATAAAATTTTAATATTGCAATACAATTTTATTTTATTTTTTTTTTCACAATATAACTGGGCAGTAGCCTAAAAACGATTTTTGCCCAGAAATTTTTTTTTTCATTATAATTATTATTATTATTTTCAATTATTTCCAGCAGTTGGAAAAATCACAAAAAATCTTTTTTTTGGGCACTCAAATAAATTCATAAAAAATTTATTTTTCCATTTTCTTAAATTTTACACCATATAAAAACCTTAAAAATTATTTTCTTTCACCTTATAACCAAATAAATTTATAAAATTTATTTTCTTTTTCCAGTTTTTCACTGAAAAATTTTCTCCACTCAAATAAATTTATAAAAATTTATTTCCTTCCATTTTCTTCAATTTTACTACTTGTAAAATCATAGAAAATTATTTTCTTCAATTCTCATCAAATAAATTTAGTAAAATTTTTTTTTTTTTTTGCTTTAAAATTTCTTCTCATTTTCCAACATTCCAAATAAATTTAGTAAAAATTTTATTTTATTTATTCTCTTCTCGCTTACACAAGAAAACCTTAAAATTAAATTTCTTCACCTCTAAACCAAATAAATTTATGAACTTATTTTGTTTAATTCTCTGTCTGCTTTCTACACAATAAACACCCAAAATGTTCTACACATCATCCTATATCAACCAAGCATATAACTCATAAAATTTCAATCACATAACACCTAACACTTCATGTTATGCACAACCAAGCATGCAAGCACACTTCACAAAAATCCAATCACACAAAACACTTCAACACACGTACAGGTAGTGTCCTAGTTTTGTCCCGTGATTTTTCCTAGGTAATCCCATACCTAAATCCCCGATGATCGAACCATACCTAGTGGTGTTCTTTTCTCAACCACGGCCTAAGCCCAAATTTTCTTATCCATAGGTTTCCACATACCTATACTCCACATCAAACCACATAGTGGTGATGGATTCAAACCCGAGCTCCTAGGTATTCTATATCTGAGTTCTGCTCCAACACCCCAAAACCTGGTCCATTGACTCACCGTCAACCTCACATGAATACATAGCGGAGGCTCCGGTTACCCGACGCCACTTTATGCACCCGTGCGCAGTCTCCTTTGTACCGGAGCTCTACCCAAAAATAGCACTGAGATATACCGCCCCAAATACCCAATATATGCAATATATCCACGCGGCCACTGACACATAAACAAAGCACTCAATATACATGCCAACTTATGAATCCAACTATATACCCAATAGTTACAAGAGTTAATATGTTTTTACTCTCATACAATACATACATTAAACTTAAAAAGTTCTAATACATGTATACATCAAAGCCACAACCCTAGCTTTCTTTCTATCACAACCTCAAGGATCTAACCATCTCCTTCGCATGCTCCCCGCACTGCAGCAATCCCACGATCGGTGAGCTAAAGCCTCGCAGGGAGAATCTGCCCCAAGTGGGCTACTCTCACCACCTAAGTGCAATGTTCCAAAAGTAAACACAATATTCGCTAAATGCATGATCCTACTTGGAATGTCTACATGACCAACTCTATCCCGAGTCCTTTCACCGACTCTCTCACACCCCGCCTAAGCCTCAGATGAGAATTATTATTTATTAGTGGACAACCCTCCGATGTATATATATCAATCGGGCCGTCCGACGATTGATATTAATTGTTTGCGGGATTCATCCTCCGATGAATATCAATTGGGTCGCCCGACGATTGATATTTTTAGTTTGTGGACTACCCGATGACAATATTTTTAGACTACTCCTCCGAACTCTGCCTTCTCTGTGACTTATACCATGCACCAACTCCTAGTCCTAGGATGTCTCCAATGCATATGGAATGCATGTATGCCAATTCCAGTTTCAATCAGGCAAATATATAACATGAATATACCAAGATAAAAATTAAATCACACAAACACGTTACGTAATTATCATCTCAAACATTAAAATTAGCTCGCTTGGGCTAATGACTTCCTTCCAAACACGAGCATTTAATTTAAATCACTCGACCAAACACCTATTTTCATAAAAAAATATATATTTTAGAATGATCGGCCTCGGGAATAGTGAAACCCCTGCTACTATTCTCGAAAAATCTACAATCAATCCGCTCACACCTTTAATAAATCCACTCGCCATTCTCGCCCAATGCATACCAAACAAGCATCTATCACAATCTAATTAGACAAAATGCACTCAAACAGCCCCTTAGCAGCCGTGGAGCAGTCACGGGTTGCTCCTTTTCCTTCAAAATCTCTATCAATTCCTGCCCAAGCCTGGGATCGATCAAACCGCCCTCATGGCCTCATATTCAACCAAAACATTAGTAAACATTTAAATGGGAGTAAAAACTCAAGTAGGGAGAAATCCTACCAAGGAGTTTGAAGAAACTCCCGATCCCGTGAGTCCACGCGTAGCCCGCCCCGCGCAGAACGTGCCTCCCCGCCCGAAGACCGACCGCTGATCTTGCGGTATTTCTAGAGAGAAGCTCTCTCTCAAAATCCTCTCCAAAAATGGCTACTGCCCCAAATCTCAGTTTGAACCACGTTTTTGTGGTCTTTAACATGTAGGAGATGAAGTTATTTACACTTTGGTTTTCATGACTTAAACTTCTCTAAAATGACCGTTATGTCCCTCATTTCCCCGTGATTTGATATTCTGGCCACTATCTCTCGGCCGTCCATTTTCATCATTTCCTCTACTCATACCACTTCTTATGGTACATGAGTATATTATCCTATAAGGTGACTTTCGTCTGATCGGTAAATAGTTTTACCAAGACCGAAACGCGATACCAAAACTGCCGACTCCAACCTGCCTCTAAAACATGAAATTTTTACGTGCTAACTAGATTTAATGAGATGATTCCAATCAAGTGTAACCGCTTAACATCGGATCTAGATAATTAATCTCTGATTTTTAATCGAATTACAATTTCTCAGAATTGAAATTACGATTTTGCCCTGATGTTCCGTAATTGGAATTTCTGCCCTTTACAATCTCTTACGCCCATTTTCATCCTTTCTACAATTGCCACTATGGCACATGAGTAAGGTTATATGTGACTTTCGTCAAGATCGAAAATAGTTTTACTAAGACCGAACCGCGACAGTCGAAAAACGCCAGAATTCTCGGATACCCACCAGACGAAATTCGACATGCTAGCTAGATTTTCATGCGAGATCTATTCCAACTAAGTAATCCATTTGTCATCCGAGATCTGTGAGAATAAATTTTGATTTTTTAATCAATTATAATTGCAACCGAAATTACGATTTTGCCATTTTTTCAGAAATTGGAATTTCTCGGGTCTTACAATATAAATAGTAGTTATTTGTATAATGACCCGATGTGAAGTTGGATAATACACAGTACAAAAAGTATTTGTTGAAGCATAAAAAATTTTCAAAAATATATTATAGAAGGTCTGCAATGTGTCAATCATAATTATTTAATATATCAACATCTACATCACTATTATTAGTAGACAATTGCATTTCGTATAATTGTACTACTTTTTTATATTTTGTAATATTTTGTAAAAGCTTATAAGTAGAATTTCTATCTAATTTGGTATATCTAAAAAACTTGTTTTTTCTTTCATATTTGGTAATTTTGCAACAATAAAAAAATAATTTATATTTTGTTTGGGGAACTATTAATACTATATGCAATGCTCCTAATTTTTTTCTAATGTACTATCAACTTGTTTAACCCATCTTTTACAATCAAATTTAAAATATGTGAACAACAATGCATAAGCAGCACTTGCAATGATTCTCTTTATTTCGCCAAAATTCCACCCTTTATATTGTCAAGATCATTATTAGAAGCATTATCGACATCACCTCACCCTACTAGCGGCAAAGCAGCCACTCCACATAAATCCCTAGTCGTTACCTCTAACGACTAGAAATTCCTATGAAGTGAAGCCGTGTTGCTTGCTGAAAACTCGTATATAAATTTTTTTCCTTTTTCCAACTTATGATTTGGTAAAATCTCGGCAGCATATCAGCTGCATAAAGAGCATATTCCAAATCCTGTATACATAATTTACATTATTCCAAATATGGCAACCATCAATGTTCTTTCAAAAGAGCCTCAGGCTCAACACATTTTCACAACTACGCTATGTACATACATATACTCCACTATACAAATTCAAAGTATTTTCTTACAAAGATTATTAATAACAACACTGATACTAAAGCTCAGAATATACCATGCTCCAAATAGTCCTGAGTGCTTCAGACTGAAAATAGTTTTTAAAAACACCAGAAAATAATGAGCTAAACGAGCTCAATGAGTGTATGTTTATAAAATGTTTAATTTTCTAAAACATCTCAAAAACCCAGAAAACCCTCTTACAAGATATTTCTAGAAGCCTTGCTTGCTTACTTTGTTTTGCTTTTGCTTTTAAAAAGTTTCTAAAAACTTTTCAAATCTCTTGCTTGTTGCTGACCTTGTTTTCTTTGCTTTAAAAGTTTATAAACTTTTCACAAATCTTCGCTTAAAAGTTTATAAAACTTTTTCTCAAATCTCTTGCTTTAAAAGTTTATAAAACTTTTTATAAACCCTGAGCCAGCTCAACCACTTGGTTTAAAATAAAATCCAGGAGCCTAGGTTCAACCATTTTCTTTAAAATAAACGAGAGCTCAGCTCAACCGTTTCTGTTTTTAAAATAACAATCCTGAGCCCGCTCAAACCGATTGTTTTAAAATAAAAATGGGAGCCTGGGCTCAACCGTTTGCTTTAAAATAAACACGGGAGCCTGGGCTCAACCGTGCACTAGTGGTTGATTTTCAAAATGGTATAAAACATGCTCATAAATCATCAACCACTGGAGGCATTTCCTGCTTGTTGTACCCTAGTGAACACAGGAGCCTGGGAATCGACCGTGCTAGTGGAAGGACCTGGGTCCACATCACCTAGGTGGAAGAGCCTTGGCTCGATTCCCCTTTTTCCAATAAATATGGTGGAATTGACCAAGGTCTCCATCACCATAATTTAGTTAACGCGTTAACCCTATATACTCCAATACATGCCACGGTCTCCTTTAAATTCCATGATGCATGAACTAAGTTTGCCGACCAGACAAATCTAAAATGCATGTAACAATGTAACGATATCCTAACACCAATCGCACGCATTTTATATGCTTGCTTAAAAAGGGATTTTCATAGCCCTGCTTTTAAAATATTCTTTTTGCTTGCTTGCTTGCTTGAAACATGGTTTAATAATTCAAAACCATTTGCTTGCTTGCTAAACTCATTGCTTTCTTTTCAAATATGGTTTACAATCAAAACCATTAAATACCAATGTAAAACAGTTTATAATAATACACTAGTATTTGAAAAATAGGTTTAGAACACTCACCTTTTCTCTTTCAAAACTTCAGCACGACACCACAACTTTTCCGCCTTTGCTTTTAGCCTACACACTCAAACGAATACGACGAAGATATTAATCACTTACATATAACGTAAACTTAATGTACTTCACACGCGTGTCACCAGAGTAACTAAAGATTTACTCCATTCCACTCAACGAATACGTTTCCCAAGGAAGTTTAATGACAAGGCATGCTACATTTTCATTGAGTTCCAATCTTCTCTTGAACTCTCTCTTAATCATTTAGCAAGGTTCTCACAATTAACTCTGTGTACGACTAGGCTTAATTATACTAAATTATAAGAATCTAGACATTTTGATTATCGTGGCACCCACTCACTGCTCTGCACCGCACTACACACATCTCTCGAGAGCGGCGGTACCCCACTCACCAGATCGCACTTCCACTAATCAACTGGTCATGGCACCAAGATTCACCCCTGTTGCACCTGGGCATTCACTCGCGGGAGCCTTGCCCTGCACTGTTTCTTTTGCCCTTTGGGTACCACCCTCTTCATACAACTTCTCCATTCCATAATAATACTCCTCAAGAATCAACATGAATTCATCCAAAACTACTCCATAACACTCAGATTGGGTGGTTTGGAACTATACCATTAAAAAAACTCCTAGGTGAAAATCTTATGAATTTAACTCAAGGTTCACTAATCTTTACAAATCATATACTTATAATGATTTCCATGTTTACTCCTTTTACCAACTAGTGGTTTTTCCCACAAATTTAAGAATTCCTGTGGTTATCGTGATCTCCACAAAACCCTCTAGAACAAGGAGCAACCAATCTCCATGGAAATTCATACTAAAACCCCTAGAGATCAAAATACTTGATCCCAAGATGAAAAACATACCTTTGTTTGGTCTCTCCTCGTGACGCCCACCCCGGTCCGCTGACTACCTCGTCAACCCAGGAATGAGCCAATGATGCTCAAGCCACCCGACACCACCATGAAAATCAGTCTCCCTTTGTACCTGGGAGCTCTATCCAACATACACCCGTATATAACTCCGCCCTAATATATTAATAAATGACTTGGCGTGGTGTCATATATACAATTATACTAAGTAAATGACTCTCGGGCCCTCAATATACTCACAACATATACTCTAATCCATCCAATATAATCCATCACATGAGTAAAACTACCACTCGGGGCCTACAAACCAATACTCATAAAACATCCCAACTATATATCATACTATAAGAGTTAATGATCTACTTATACAACACATTAAAATGAAAACATTCTAATACATGCAAACCATCAAAGCCATATTCCGGGCTTTCTTCTTAAACGCCCCATGATGAATCCATCTCCCGCACGCTCCTCGCACCGTGAAAATAAAGATCCTCGACAGGTGAGCTAATGCTCAGAGGAATCACCCTGGGCCGGCTACTCTACCTGGCCGCATATGCAACGCCTCCAAAATAAACACACATTCGCTAAACGATGATCCTACTAACGTCTAACCCGATCATCCTGTATCCCGAGTCCTCCCCGACTCCCTCACATCTGCCTAAGCCACGTATGAGAACCTTAGTTTTTATCGTAGACAACCTCCGATATATGTATATATATATATATATATATATATATATATATATATATCAATTGCCGATTTACGATTGATAGCTCTTGTGTGTACTACCTCTAATGTGTATATCAATCAGCCGACTTAACGATCGATATTTTTTTATACGGACTACCTCTCCGATCATTATTATTTCCTTAGACAACCCTCCAAAACCATCTCCCTCGCTAATCACCTCATGCACTCACTCCTATCGCCCTGTGGTGCCCCACTGCATATGGAATGCATGATGTCAATTCCATTTCAGTTCAATAACACATGCAAATATATAATCATGTATATATTCACATAATTTAAATCACACAAATAGGTTATGTAATTTCACATTTCCATACATCAAAATTAGCTCACATGGGCTAATGATCAAACACGAGCGATTCAACTTGAATTACTCGACCAAACACATTATTTCACAAAAATTATTTGTGAATGATTTATTCTTGAATAGTGAACCTCTACATTATTCCCGATAACACAATCACAGTTCACTTAGTGAACTCCAAATTCTCACGCGCCATTCTCGCTTTCACACTGTGGGAAGCACACATTAACATGCTGATTTCACAATTAGCAACTCAATTAGCTCCGTGGATACCACTTACCGTCCACATGGGTTTCAAAATCCAACACCTTGCCTCCAAGATTTGAATAGATCAAACGGCCACTACTCATTCAACTTAAACATCAAATAAAGTACTTAAATAAAGAATAAAACCCAAGTAGGGGAGAGAAACTCACTCTCTCGAGTTTTGGCTGTAAATCCTCATCTGGTACCTACGCTAGGGCCCTCCCAAGCAGAGAGCAAATCTCTTCTCTTCTCATTCCAGACTTCTGACTGGCCTGATTTACCTGAGACTTATATAAAGCCGCATACTCTCTCTCAAAACATTCCAACCCCTCTCATCTCTTTTCCTTCCAATTCACAGCTTTTGGTCTTTTTTGAATAGAGACAAACACTAGCTGAGTGTTTTATCTTTTCATTTAATTCACTTTAAAATGATTTTATTATGAAGTCTTTTTTCTCTGCTGACACTCTGCACTTATCCTCACATCCATTTCATTTACTTTCTTCACTCATGCCACTTATAATATATGGAGTATCGTATGGAGTATATGGACTTTTAAGGTATTTGAAATCGCTTTATCAAGACTCAAATGCGATGTCTGCGAACGCAATAACCCGATCGCCCTCTGACCTGACAAATTCGACGCGTTGAGCTAGATTTCATAGACGATCTCCAACAGCGAACGTCACATCCAAGATTCAGAGAATAAATCGATTTTTAACCGAAATTACAATTTGTAATCGAAATTATGATTCGCCATTTTTCCGTAAATCGGAATTTCTGGTCTTATATTCTCTCCTCCTTAAAGGAATTTCATCTTCGAAATTCAGACAATCACACTACTAATAACAGATATGTAACGTGCACTCTACCACAAACTCGCTATTTAATTATTAAACGACTGAACGACGTGATTTCATCCTAAACAAGAAGGATTCATGGCCCGTGATCGTGTCCTCGCCTCCCACGAGAATCCTCCACCCATAGTGCCGCCATAAGCATCCCTCACTAAATTTCACTACCTACGCCACAAAACCCGATCACTTCACTATCCAAAATACATACCGGTCCCCTCCTCAAATGTCCCACCAATGTCAACTCGATCCATTCCCAACCACATGAGCCGGATCCGCATACTCCTGAGCATGGAGACTAAACACCCTGTGGGAGGACTCATGTCACAAGAGCTTCAACCTAAGACGCTCGCTAACGCCTATCCTCCCCTCGAGTATCCTCGCCGAAAGGTCCAATGAATCTCGCTGATAGCTTCCCACGTCACGAACCTCGACCACTCCTTAGGCATCACTTTCAAGAAAACGGATCCCAACCTCGAACTCTAAGGGTCGACGCCGTTGATTCGGTGCCACGCAGGTGATGCTAATCAACAAATTCATATTCCTAAGTTCTCCTATCGCGTAGTCAAGCCATCAGTATAGTGGCCTGTATCGAACACTGTGGGATGGGTTTTCTTCTCATAAACATCTGGAAGGAAGTCAATCACCACCCTTCTGATCAACAAAACATATATACAGAATTAAATTGATTTTTAAGGTTCGGGGTAAAAAAATGTTGGTTAAGGGGTTTGCAAATCGAAAAGAAATAAACTAAATGTAAAATAGAACTCCTCGTTTATCAATAACAAGTTGGATTCCTATAAAATCAGGCCCTGTGGTCTATTTCCTCGCATTGGTGAGGATGACATATAATCATTTCCCCAACCAGAACTTCATTTAACTTTTAAAAACTAAACCCTAATAATTTCCCTTTTGATAGAAAGCATTTATTTAGCATTAATGGTTCCTACAAAGGAAAATCTAAACCCTTAACCTTACCTCGGCTCGTAAATGGCAACTACACGTGGATATTAGTGTATCTAAAGCCAAGAATACACTAAACCCTAAAAAGCCTGCAGCATTGGCCAAAGAAAGCATATCAAAAGCTTTAAACCCAGAAATGAGAATTGGGGAACTGTAATGTCAAAACCCGTCGCGTGAAAACAGGGAACCACCGAAGAAACACCCTCTTCGTGATCCTACTCTCAAAGAACCTTCCACTCAAGGAGGAAAGGGTTTTACGCCCATCTCCAAGTTGTCATCCTCGAGGTGTTCTGCACCCAAGAAAATGAGAGAAAGAGACAGAGAGAGCAAAAATGTAACCTAAAATGAAAAGTTGCGCTGGTCCTCAGACGAATGATTGTGTTAGGGTTATAAAATTGTAGGGAGCTTTATATAGTCAACCCCAATGTGTGAAATGACAAAAAGGCCTAAAATATGGAATTACATTAGGGACAAATGTAATTAATCAAAACGGGTCGCTTGGAATAAAAACATCAAAAACATTACATAAAGAATCACATGTAGGGAATTTTCACTTAGCATAGCTTAAAATTGTTATGTTAGCTAAATTTCGCTAAATTTCAACAAATTACAAAGAGATAGAGAAATTAAGAAATTCCTCTATCAACAAGAATTCGCTACCTAGCCAAATTCTCGCTTAGCCTAGCGAAAAATCACATTGCGAAAAATTTCCTGTAGTTTCTCTCGCGCTATCAGTCTATCAACACTGCTCGCAGTTCGCATCCTCGCAAATTTTGCTATTTTTCTCTATTTTCTTCCTACTTTGAAATTCTTCATTCCATTTCGCTGAAATTGATATAAGACCATATGAAATTGATGGGAAATCAACCACTTTTGGTTATGATTGGATTGACATGATAATTTGGCCTTCCAATCCCAAAAACTATAAAACAAATTTTGAAATAAATTAGAAGTAATAGACCCGACATGTCAATCGGGTTAATTATAGCAATTAGTACAAGAAAAGCCTCAAAATCTATTAAAAATAAGGTTCAAAATAGCACTTTTCGACACTAATCACACCCCAACCGACACTGCTAAAGTCCCTTAAAGAATGCAAGAAGAAAATAACAAAGAACATATAAAACTATAACAAAATAACGTTCACAAAAATGGTATTTCAAAAAGGTTGTGAATGAGTAATGCCTAACCCTAAGTAAGAATCATCAAAACCTAGCCCAATAACCAACTCGAGAGAATGAATGCCATACAAAAATCGAAAGTATCAAAAGAGCCTTCCTCGATGACTCCAACCAGAACTTCCACCAAAACTAAGTGTTTATTCGATTAACTCAACAATAAACTACGTAACCAAGACTCTCCCCAACCTAGCTACTACCACGACTTACCATGCTAACTAACCCAAATAGATCAGACTCACCTTATTCCACACTCTTTTACGCTGGTAGGTGCAATGTCGAGAATCGAATTCCTCACCAAAGTCCATGTACGTGGATCTTACCGATGACTCAACCAATTAAGGTTTAGCACCAAGTCATAAGGATCTTCGACGACAAACTCTACAGTGTTTCACCTGACTCGAATGATTTCAGACTCCAACACCTACAACCTACAACCCACCCATCCACCCATGTAACGAACACTAAGCTCATGACTCCCAACCAGTTGAAGGTTTGCGGTATCGAGCTTTAAAGGCTTTCACCATATACCCTCAACTGCCTCGTTTCAAGGCAAAGCGTTGCAATTTTTATTCTTTTCTTTTCTTTTTTTTTTCTTTTTTTTCTTTTCTTTTCTTTCTTTTCTTTTTCTGCTTTTTCTTCTTTTCTTTTCCACAGGGGTCCATTACTCATTAAAGGTGGTCAATGAAACTAGGGTAGGTTATGCAAAGTAAAGATACAGCAAAGGCTTTTTCAAATTCTATCATTGAAACCTAATGTGCCTTGGCAAGTGGTTAGCCAAAGGTGGAAGAAAAAGGTCGAAATCAAAAGAATTTAACTAATCATTCAATCTAATTAGGCATGGAACCAATCTAACATCAATAGAATTGACAAAGTTTCAATTTTCAAACCACAGTTAAAGTAAAAACACACAAAATTCTTTGGTTGCAAAATCTGTCCAAATTTTCAAAAGGTTATATAGTATAATAAATTTTTATAGGGGACCCACAAAGTTCACCGAATATCAAGCAAAATGGGTTTGCACAAAATAATACAAAAGACAACATAAAATCCACTTTCGCTTAATTCTCTCCCCAACCTGCAACACATCTCGATGTCCTAAATGGGGCCTGATTGGAAAATTAGAGAAGGAAGTGTTACCTCCTTGATGATATGTGATCATTGCTGGATAGGATACTTCGCAAGCTTTCCATCGACACCTTATTCACTCCATTTGGGCTTCAAATGAACAAGTTAGGGGAAGAAGGGAGAGGAAAAAGGTGACCAGTTGGAGAATTTTTAAAATTACACTTTCATAATAGTCTCAAAAATGTTCTTTCTGGCCATATTTGGATTCTACACTCTCTAAGCTTTCCAATCTGATCAACACCCAAAACGGAAATACTAAAAAGCTTACGCCAACGAAACAAAAATTCGCCAAGAAAACGTTCCATACGAAAATTCGCCACTCACAATTTTAATGAAGATTTAGACACAATGAAAATTTATTACGTTTTGCTAAATTCTCACTATGTCTAATAGCAAAATTTTTGAATTCTTTGAAAAATCAAATAAAAATAAATTAATAAATAAAAATAAAAATAAAATAAAAAACAAATTTTCTTTTTTTTTTTTTTCAAAAAAAAATTTTTTTTAATTTTATATATAAAAACGATTTTTTTAAGAGACAAAATTTTTTTTAATATTTTCTTTAAAATAAAATAAAATAAAAACAAACGCTTTTTTTTAATATATAAAATATAAAATAAAAAAATTAAAAATAAAATAAAATAAAATAAAATAAATGGAACATCACAAGAAGTTAGCGAAATTTTCGCTATACTAGCGAAATTACAAGAGAGATACTTAAATTGAGAAATTTCACATAAATAGTGAAATTTCGCTTAGCCAGCGTACCTTCACAGATTGCAATTTTTCGCTATGATCGCGTAAATTTTCTCCTACTACTAGCCGATTTTCAATCTAGTTTCCAAAATTGCACAAAACTCCAAAAAATTGGGGTGCAAGAAAAATTAAGAAAAATCAGAAAGAGTAAAATTAATCTAAAATAAGAATTAACTAAAATTAGAGAAAATCTAAGAAAGATTATAGAAATCAAAATAAAATACGATAAAATAAAAAGACAAGAAAATTAAAACAAAAAAGGGGGAGCTGAAATGCCGAGGTTCGATGTCTAAATCCGAACCCAAGACCGGACCATCCACTATGCTACGCGCAGATGCACCGCATCTTTCAGGTAATGGAAAAAGCTCAGACAAAGGCCACTAATCTCTCAAGTATCAGACAGCAGCCATGGACTGCATGAGTTTCAGGAGCAGTGTCGCAGCTTTGATTTTGCCGCAGTAGCGTATGTACACTCGTCATCTCGAGGCTATCGGGCAAAGGAGTTGTTTTGGAGTTGGTCAGCTGACTTTGGTCCTTTTCCCTCGGTTCTTCCTAATAATTTCACAACAAGGAAGGATCTCTTTCTTTCCATGGCTCATATATTACACTAATCACAAGCATCCCCGCAGCCTCGTGGATTCTTCGCTGGTTCTTCCCTTCAATCCCTGCAAATGCTTCTTCACCCAAAATAGTGTCGCCGTGACACTCCTTCCTCCATGATCCTCCTCCTCCCGATGAAAAGCCGCCGCGCCTTGAAATGGAGTAATGCAAAGTTATCAAATTTTTTCATCCATTTCACTTCAAGCCCATCTAATTCGTCCACTGAGTTCTCCATAAAGATGGATTTTTCGCCCAATCAAAATAAACTTTCACTCTACCACAAAGTATCACCCCACCAGCTTCCAGGTCCCAGAACTGTCGCCTCAACTGGGGAGATCGGGTCATGGTGGTCGAGGCCGAAATTCAAAGAGGCATGGTCAAGTGGATGCAGAGGAGGTGCATGTCGGGGTAACACGTAGAGGGTGTACCATCCATCGTCTCTATATTCCTCATGTATATGCTCTAGGCTCTTTCTTCCACCGAATATCTACTATATCGCTCTTCCCTGGTGTTCCATTTGATCACAACCAATTTTTCCACTTAACCTTAAATGAACTCATGGCCTTAAGAATTTTCTAATCCATCAGAATTTGTTCTCCTCAAGAAGATAAATATGGGTACACTAAAAACAAATTTCAGAAGATCGTTTTTTTTTTTTTTATGAAATGAAAATAAAAAAAAAAAAAAATGACAATGAAATATAAAAGAATTCACCAAATCTCTGTGATGAGGATCATGCCGCACGTTCAAATGTGTCATTCACTTAGGTACCATCCCCAGAATTTTTACATTTATTTGATCTCGTACATCGTAGGTGATGCGAATCAACAAAATTTATATTCCTGTTCTACTCGTAGTCAAGCTACCGCAGATAGAGCTGTCTAGGCCGAACACAAAGGATGGGTTTTCGCATGTTCGACGGAGCAAAGTCAAAAAATTGCGTAGGTTCAAAATTTGGATTTTTAAGGTCTGGGTAAAATAAAGGATGGTGGTTTGCAACCTAAAAGAAATAAACTAAAAATGTAAAATAACCTTGAAGTATCAGTCACCGGGGGGTCGGGATTCCTGCAAGTGGTGAATCAGTTCCAGGTCTATTCTCTCAGCAGCTGGGAGGATGAGCCATATAGTCGCCCAACCTGATCTTCTCTAACTTTAAAATCTAAACTTAGTACTTCTTTCGATAAATCAATACTTATGCATTAATGGTTCCTGCATAAAGAAAACGAACCCTTTCTTAATCTACCTCGTCTTCAATGGTAAATAAATGGATATTAGTATGCAGCCCAAAGCTTCAAGAATACACTAACCCCAAAAGCTTCGGCCACATTGGCCAAAGAAATACATCAAAAGCTTTAAACCTAGAAATGAGAATTCGTGGGAACTGTAATGTCAAAACCCCATGAAAAATGTGTGAACCACCAAAGAGCCTTTCATCCTACCTCAAAGCAACCTTCCACTTTAAGGAGAGGGTTTTAGGCGCTTCATCCCCAAAGCCGTCATCCCCTCGGGAGGGTGTTTGGCACCCACGCAAGAAAAACAGGTGGCAGGAGAGAGAAGAAGAGCAAAATAACCTTAAAGGAAAAGTCACATCTGTATCGAAAAGATTAAAGAAGGCCAAAATCAGAGGGGGAGCTTATATAGTCACCTGAACATAAAAGAAAAATGACAAAAAGGCCTAAAATATGAAATTACAATAGGGACAAAAATGGTAATTTAATCGGGTAACATCAAGCTGAATCAAAAACATCAAATATATAAAGAAATTTCCACTATGCAGTGGGAATTTCATAAGATAATAGGCTTCACGTTAGTTAAATTCTCGCACTTAGTTAAATTGATAAGAGATAGCAAACAGAAATTTCGCATCAGTCAAAGAATTACAATGCTAGCTAAAATTTCGCCAGCCTAGCTAAAAATCACATAAATAAAAATTTCGTGCTTTCCTACGCCATCAAGATGATTAGGTCATCGTTTCGCATCCTCGGACCCAGTCAGGGATTTTTCCTATTTTCTTCCTCGCTTGAAATTTTCATTCGGCCATTTAAATTGAAGATATAAGACTATATGAAATTGGATGAAAATCAACCTGACTTTATTATGATTGGATTGACACGATAATTTGGCTCAAATTCCTACAAAAACTATAAAAAAACAGCCTGAATGCAATTGTAAGCTTAATGTAATCAATATGTCAGACTGGTTAATTATATCACATTAGTACACAAAGCAACAAACCCATTAAAAAATAGGCTCAAAATAGCACTTTGGGCACTAATCAACGTGACATCTATATACATAGTTTTCCATCTACCCGAGTCATGAGGAAGACTGTTTGGGATTTAGGAGTCAAATTTTCAAGGTGTCTTTAGCTAAGACTGGGGACCTTAATGATCTCCACTTCTGCCAACATAACGATGATCTCAGATGGCCTCCAGGTATACAACGCGCTCATACGGTACATCCAGATACTCAACGAGAATCAAGGTTAGAGAAGTAAATCTACATGTAATTTGCTATGCACTTCTACCTAACACCCAGGACGAGTGTCGCAATGGTAAGGTCCTCAACAATAACAAACTGAGATAATCCAATCGAACCTGGCAACAACCTTGATTATAAACAATTCAAGGCTACATCACTGGCAATCCAATGACCATTAACCTAGTCCATGTCATGAATGACATCCATATCGAAAGCCCCACTAACAAAGACCAATGCGATTTCCAAAGGTACCCAAATCTGAGTTTCATCTCTGCGAACACTCTTACCACCAATCCCCAAGTCTACTTATGATAGTCCGACCGTGCTTCTCATCTCGACCAACTTAAATCTTCAGCCACTTGTTTCTATATATCTGATAGCAGAATTTGATAATCTTCCTGCCCCCACACCCTAACTCCAGGATTCTCACCAGACACGGCCCTTTTCATTTTCTGTATCACACCTTAATTACTCTTCATCATTAAATGAACATGAGTCTCTCAGCTGGATTAGTCCTAAAGACAATCATCCAACAAACAAGAGTGGTAGAAGAATCACAAACAAGCAATTTTAATTATTTTAAAAGTTGGCACATCGAGAGGCATTTTGTGATGCGTATATGAAATTATTCAGAAAATATAAAGATGTCATTCATAAGATACGCTTTATTGCTAATAGCAAATAAGTACTTATATCGATCCACAAGAAAATTATGAAGTAAGTACAAAATTATAATGCTTCACATCTAAACTAACAATCAGAGAGTAAAAAACAGACCTAAACTAAACTAATGAAATTCTTAAATCTAACTAATGAAGATCGCAACCATGATACCAAGAGATGATAAATTCCTAGGGTACTTGCGCACCTGACAATCCTTCAGATCTAAACACACCTCACTTATGATTTGCATGAATGTTTCATAAATACTTCCTTGTCTAATTTAATCTATAAAGCCTCTCTATAGCCGAAAGAACCACTCAGTCAACACTAGGTCTTTGTGTTTCTCAGCCAATCCTCAAGATTAGAGATGCTTCAGATCCAAAAAAGTCCAAATACGCTTCACTCACCATGAGCACTCACACTATCATGTTGAATTAGGCTGATTCATCTATGTCTAGGTCTCCTTTACATTCCTTCCTGATCAAAGAACTACCTTACCACATCGATTAGCCAAATCAATAAGTAAATGAACTAAGTATGAACAACAGAGGGTATCACAAGAAACAATAGAAAATGGAACATTAACAAATAGATATAAACCTGTGTTCATTACAAGGAAACAAAACCTAGAGATCATTAATTTGTGCAAGAGTTAAGACAGGTCTGTAAGATCAACTAGATAAACATGAGAAAAGAGGAAGAAGAAACTATACGATCAAATGAGATGTGAGTCCTGATTCTTCCACAAAATCATGATCTTTCTCCAAAATCAAAACAACTCCAAACCCTCCTGTCCCAAGTGTGACAAAGTCCTTCCCAGCCCAGCTCGCCCTCCATGTCTCTTCGCCCAGCCAAAACCCTCCATTATACTCAAATGGGCCAAGTAATCCACCTAAAACTGACCCTGAACGTCGCGACGTCAGTTTGGCAACGTCGCGACGCCGTCAAAGAGCTTTCGCAACGCGACGTTGGAGCTCACATGATGCTATCAGCAACTTATTGGCCTCCAACTTCAAATGCCATAATTTTTATATACGAACTCCACTCTGCGTTCTTGGTACCGCTGAAACTCTTTGAAGGTAGAATCCATAGCACATATATGGTTTGATGCAATATGAGCTCATATGATATCTGAAAACCCAAAATACAGCAGCTCCTCCATACAAAAGGAAATGTTTGGCTGATTTTCTTCAAGTTTTGGAATCTTAAAAGAACTTTCTAACTGAACTCCAATTTAGCGTGTTCTCGGTATCCTTCTAGAAGATTCAAGTTTATAAATCATACATATATGGCTTTGATGCAATAGGAGCCTATGGATGTCTTGAAAATGTCAACCAGTGAGTTTCCTTGAGTTAGCTTTGTGTAGCGCTTTTCCAAATTAATTTTGTACAATTCCACTAAATCACGACTGATCATAGTGAGCGAACTTTTAGAGACATTATGGCACCATTTTAACATAAAAACACACAAAGTCCATCCTAAAAGATAGGGATAAAATGAGATTTATATACTCACTACACCCAAACACAACGCACACGCTACACTGTGACAATCAATCCCAGTCCACTGATGAAAATCTGAGATCTCTCACTCATAATCCTAATCGATCAGTCAACTCTCACCCTACATCCTAGTGGAAAACATCTATACCCGGGCTTCTCTAAAGGTCGCACCTTCTAAGTCACAGAACCCATGCCGCCTGCATATGCCAACCTGCCAGAATATTGTCTCAATTACTCGCACAACTCAATGGTCATTAATCATCCATGGCGTCCGATATCAACCAATGTCACACTCCCAGAAAAGTCTACCACGCTCCGCTGCAACTCGATCTGGCTCTTTGACTAATTTGCACACTATGACCCTCTAGCCATCAGGTTGTCGGGAAAGCTTGTATAGCACCACCCTCGTAAACTAAATCGGTTCCTTTACCCATACTTCAGTGGAGGGGAACAGAACCGTATACTCTCTGCTCTAAGGCAACAACTCAGGACTGGGCACAGTCCCAAAGCCTCGGGATCCCCGTCTCCGGGGGGCAATCCTGCCCACATGCTCCCAACCCCGGCCCCGGTCCCGAACCTGTGGCGGTCTCTCTTCCCCGAACCGGGCTAGGCCGATCCTCCCCGCGCCAACACCCACATCCCAAGTGCTCCGGCATCTCGATCTCTCTCTAGTGGTCGGGCCGTCCAAACCCAGCGGCGGAGTCCCTCGGTCCCCAGAGGCAGTCCTACGATCCGCCCCGAATTTGACAACCCAGCCCATTCTCAAATCTCCCGTAATACCCAAACAATCCTAAGAAACTACGATCTCATTGACATCTCGGCCTCCTAACTCATTGCCGCACCGACCTTCAGTCGATCGACTCTCGACACCACGTTGTCCCAAAAACTTCACCCTTAGTCAAAACTCGACCCACTAACTGAAGTCGACACTGATGGTCTCACCAATTTGTAAAACAATCCTCGCGACTCATGCTCCCACTCTGTCCTGAAGTAGATCACAAAATGTCATCAACGGCTAAGACACGCATAAATCGATCAGATAAGGTTTAATACCTTACGATGAGGATCCAGAGAATGCACGCATTCGTTAACCCATATCTCAGAACTAAAGCCTTATAACATAACATCAATATCAACTAGGAGGTCACACTCAATGAGAACAAGAGAGAACATTTGAGTAGATCTATACTCTGGAACTGATCAGCAACGTCAACCACTCAGTGACGACTGATCGAACTACGTGTTCAACTACCTATAGTCCATGCAATACCGAAGGGTCTTGTCCTTCTTCTTCTCGCAAAGAGAATCCGAGGCTCCCATGGTGAAGTGCTCCATGAACCCCTTGTCTAATAGCTCCGTGAATTGCATCAAGTTCCCGTAACCACTGCGCCATCCATGAATAGAGACTTTCAAGTACCAGGTAACTTGTTGGGTTACGCGTATCAATATCCAATCTAGTTGGAACATAAATGCAATGAATTTATAATTTATCCCTTAACCTACCAAGGATCATATGCTTCATAAGAACTGAAGGAAGGGAAAACGAACTTTACCTTCTTGTAGATTGATTCTAAGCCTTCAGTTCATACTCATTTATTCTGGATCTTCAAAGGTGCCGCTTTCCCCAAAAAACAACACACTCCCTTATGCTATCCACACAACAACAAATAATGAAACAATCTTTCTCTGAATGTTAGTTCAGTTCATCTTCTCAAAACGAATTAGGTTTTACTGCTTTTGGCTGTTCTTCTTTAAAAGAGTTTGACATTCTAAAAATATATGTCTCACATATATCTATATAAGTCTGCTAGGGTTTTTAATCAAAACGAATTTTTATCGATATGAAACAAATTTAGTAATATATATTTAAAACGCTTTTAAATAGTAACAATTTAAATTCAAACTTTATCGATAAGGAAACGAATTTATTTATATTATTATATATTTAAAATCTTTTTTAAATAATAACAATTTAAATACTACTCCTTTATCGATAAAGGAATCAATTTATATTATTATTTAAAACCCTTTACATTATTTCCTTATCCAATAAGAGATAATATAATTATCATATTTATATTATAATTTAAATCACGAATAAACTTTCAAAATTAAATTCAATTTAAATAACAATCATTCGTTGTTCGTAATTTTAAAATAACTTCATCATTTTAAATTACACAGAGAGAGTGAAAACCATAACCGTTATTATTCCTGCTTCATAAAAGTGCACTCTACAGGTTCATTAAACATTGGCAAGTAGAGTAGCCTAAACTGCATTTCCTTGATCCTACAAGTCATATGGCCTCTAGCAAGACATTATGACTACCTAAGTTAAATGAAAAGCTCATGATCCGAGACAACCTTAATATAGCTAATGACATAACTTTGTCTCATAATATCTTGATAGAATATAACGCATAAACAGTCAACCTTATATCGTTTCTATCTGATTACTAAACCCAATTAGACTGACACTAAATAAATGATATCATCTCCATCAATTCATTTGAGCACGCCATGCATTTCTCACCTCAATCAATGAGGGGCCCAAAGATATCTCTCTTATAATAAGAGGGACAAATCATTTTAATCGCTCATATCTCACTACATACCCTTATTATGTTCAAGTATAACCTTATAGTCATCCGATTAAAGACAACGCTCGATTATATCAAAACACAATATTCTTATGCTGAGAACTATAGCGATCTCGTGTCAAAGGATTTAATGACACAACTATTAGAGATTAATTTATGACTTTGATCCATGTATTAATTCAAGATTGGGGTTCTATTTTAATATTTGTTCTCAAATAGATATAAATTTGATTTGTATCTCATACACATATTCATCCCATGAATATCAATCAAACTTTATACTAATCTTAATTCATCATATTCCTACAACAATAACCGATTGTGTGGACATTTAGAATAATTAATAATATTATTCAAGGACATTATATATAATAAACATGCAAATCATCATAATAATAAATTCTCATAATAGTCAAACATTTATGTCCATACAATAGGCCTTGAGCACTATTACACACATAACTCGATACCGGTCTACATCCCTATGGAGGTAGTCCAGCATCTCATCCGAAAAACATCCGCATACTCGCAAAATTATTCGAGGTAGATCTAAGTCTCGGTATCTCCCTCATCCCCAGTAAGGCCGCATAGCCAACCCGCCAACCCGTCGGCACTGGACTCATACTATCCTGGCAAAATATCATGTCATTCCAAATACCACACGATTACCGCCTCACGTAGCAAGAACCCCTCCTACGCTCACACCTAGGAGCAATAACTCCGGTAGTCGGGCCAACCAATCCATCCCCTGCAGATGACATCGAACTCTAACATGTCCATGATCCTCAAATCCACCGGTGAGCAGAGTCCCCGAGATCTCCAAATTTCGCAACCCGACATATATCATCCCTATTCTCACTGTAATCCCTGGGAGAACTCAAACACAAAGGCCCTCTAAGGTCCCAACCCTTAAGCCCAACTCTATCATCACATTGTCCCCCGCTTCCAACTCTAGAACATCCGGTTCTCTTCGTGATGCCTCAAGAAGATCCGGAAAAATACTTACCCATGAATACCCCTAAACTCCGCCCATGTCACGCTCTAAATCCCTAGAGGTGTTATCCCGCGGGCCCCACCACACTCGGGATTCACCCTCTAGCCGGAACAGCCTAACTTGGATCCTAAATGTCGTATAACCCATGGCCTCTGCAAGTAACACTCTCTATCCGTGCTAAACCAATGGTCTCACACCACCTGTCTCCCTCCCCGTGAAATCTAGGGAGGATGACGCGCTCTAAACCTCCTGAGGTTACTGGGGACCCGACTACCTCGCTATGCTAGCTCGTGCGAGCAAGAAATTACTGCACACTCACACATGTACCAAAGAAAGGTCATGAATCAACATCACTACCGGGTCACTGCCTAAGTGGTGCCCACTTTCAAGATCCCATGGACTAATTCCTCTATGTCCTCGTCCTCTACTAGCCATCGACACAATTCAAATGGCAGTTAAATCTCAATACAGCATCTCTAAGGCATAAACACAGCCCCGAGAAACTATTCATACTCCGAATATATAGCTCATATTCTATATTCTCGCATTTAAATGCAATGCGTGACAATTAATTCACATGTCAAATCAATTTTTTTTTATTAACAAAAATATTATTTTTTTGAAAGTTTCATTTTTCCAAAATTTTGTCCTATTTTATTAAAATTATTATTATTATTATTATTTTCGAAAAATTTTGTGATGAACAAAGGGTTCATGAATCGCGTTCCAAAATTGACTCGTGAATGCGATCAGTCAAAAATAGGTTGAAAATCGAGTCAGTGCACAAAACACCCAACTGTGCCCAACCGAAAGCACACCTGCCGCCATTGTAATACCCAGCGCCGCACACCGGTCATGGTCGTACACCAAATATCGCGGTCGCGAGTCTCACGAATGGTCGGCCGCCCGTTTCGCCGCGGTTCCCGCCCGCCATATCGCGGCGCAGGCGCCAGCGCAGCACTACCAGATCGCGCCCGGGCTACTCGCGATACCCCCAAGCCTTTCCCATTCTTGGCCTCCTATCACACACAATCTAGGTGTATCAAGGATATAAAGCCCTAGCCCAACCAACTCCGCTCGACACAATCAGTGTGTATCGCGACACGCTCCCGCCTTCCTGCGAGCTCATTACAACACAACACCAGATTTAACACACCTCAACAACCCCGTAATACAACCTGGGGCCCTTCCCACCCGCAACATAACATTCAGATTGCAACACCTTCAACACCTAATTCTTCCCTCTGGCCATGATACAAAACATCAGATCTCGACACAACCTACCAAATCCCTACACTACAATACAATTCAAATTTCTTCCAAAAACTACTCACATGTAATATAATAATCAGATTGTGACTCCAATGCCCTGCTCTAACAAAGATGCCTAAATCAAGACACACTCATCACACGATACACAGTGTATCAGACACTCACTAAGCCATTCCAAACCCACCATATCAGAATACAATTGAGCCTCAAGAAATTTCAATATTGTACACTTTCCAACCCAACCAAACCAAAGTCACGATACAAACTATGATCTCACAATACAATCAAAAGATCCCTCTCGCTTCCTCGCAGATCATTCATTTTTTTACGTGGTTCCGGTACTCCATCGAGGTGTCACTAAAAATAGTTCCTATATATATATATATATATATTTTTTTTTTTTTTTCTTTTCATTTTCCATTACTCAAATAAATTTATAAAAATTTATTTTCTTCAACTTTCTTCACTTTACACCATAAAACCTTAAAAATTTTTATTTTCCCCTATCTTTTTTTTTCTTTTCCTATTTCAAGAGAGTCTCTCCTCGCTAATTCCATACATGCAAAGGCTTGAATACCGCAATCTTTACACTTATAATTTTATGAGTTCACTTTAAAATTTATTTAAAATTTTATTTCATTGTCCTTAAAACCAAAAAATTTAGTAAAATTTATTTCTTTATTTCCTTTGTTCCAAATTTTTTATACACTCAGAACTCCAAAATTTGTTTTCCAACACACCTATGTGCTATTTCCACCTAAGCACGCAAACATTCACATCATACACATGATCACACAACATTTCATCAAATCACACAAAATATCAAACATGCATGCAGTGTCCTAGTTTTGTCCCGTGATTTCCTAGGTAACTTTACACTACACTTAACATCGAACCACTCCATGGTGATGGCTACCCAAACCCGAGCCCCTAGGCATTCAGATACCAAGTTCGATACTGCCGTGACGCCCCACCTCGGGGTCCGTTGACTACCCACACCCACATCACTAGTGGATGTCAAAGTTACCTCCGATGCCACTCATGAAAATCGACAGAGTCTCCTTTGTACGGGGAGCTCTACCCAAATACAACACCTGTATATAACCTGTCCCAATATACACAATGATCCCACGTGTCCTATATACAATTATACCGAAAGTAAAAATGACTCCTCTGGCCCTCGATTATACCTGTTGCTACACAACATATATCCCAACTATCCAGCAGTAATCCATCACACGAGTAAAACTACGCCTTACTTCGGGCCCACAAACCAATATCACTCAGAAAACATCCTCAACTATATATCATAGTTACAAGAGTTAATGATCTACTTTATATAATACATATATTAAAATGAAAACATTCTACAGCATGCAAAACTATCACAGCTTACATTCGACTTTCTTCTAAACTATACTTATCAGACATCCTGTAATACTCCTAAAGAATGACTGTTTTAGGTATATTAAAGTTAATATGAATTTTCTAAAATAAACGAGGGATCTTAAAGTTTATAAGATATATACAATCTTGTAATTTATTAAAAAGGATATGAAAGTCATAAAAGAGGAAAGACGAGGGGTTAAACTAGAATATGCATAAGTTGATTTTCAAAAGGGAAGAATCTGGGGACTAAGATGCAATTATGGAAACTTAAAGCAAAATGGATTTTTACTCACAAATACGGCCTTAGCAAATATGGGATTTAAAGACCCAATTTGGTCTCATTGGGACAAAAAAAACTGGTGAGAGAGAGAAGAAAGCAAAAAGAAAGAGAAGAAGAAGAGGAAGAGGAATATATGAAGGAGATCAAGCCAACAAGGTATGGAACTACTAACTTTGAGTATGGAACTTTGATTTTGTATGGATCACATGGATTTTGTATGGGATTCTCTAGAAAAGTTTACAGTTCCAAATTAGGGTTTAGATTTTTCCCAACTAAAGATTTATTGAAGGTGGTTGGAAAAAAACTTAAATGGCTCAAGATAAGTATAAAATCCTTCTTAATGATTGATACATGATAAATAATAAGTAATTGAGCTAGGTTTAGAATAACCTTAAATAATCATCATGTTTGATTTGTATATGGGTTATAACCCATATTAGAATGATTTTGAAGGAATTCATGAAAGAGTTTTGAAGAAAGACATGAAATTGAATGATAAATTGAGTAGAAAAAGAGATCAAGATGAATTTGGAAGTGGTCTTCAAAAGTATTTATGAGGTATAGAGTTGATCGGAGTTGAAACATATGGAAAAATGGGAGAAAAACATGCCAATTTGGGGCATTCGTGTCTTCTACGGCATAATTGAAGTTCTACTGGTACAATCTGTTATCGTCATTTCAAGTTATTCTACTTGCAGAGAAGTTAAGTTCTACCGGTACAACTTGTTCGTTTTCCCTTCTGCTTCGACCAGTTTTTATTTTGGCCATAATCTCCTCTACTTTATCCGATCGGAGGATTCATGGCTACGTAAAATAGACTTCGAGGAGAACAAAACTTAAAGAATAGGAATCTTCAAATTCTGATCCTAAGAGGCCTAAAAATTCACTCAAAGTGGGGCCATGTGCAAGACAAATTCTGGTTCCAGCTTTGAACATAGAGTAGTCCGGGGCTGTTTTGGACAGATCCTGAAGCTCGTGTCTTCGACCTGGGTGATTCCAATTGAATAGAACCCTAGCACCTTAATATGTTTCTTTTAAATGAGTACAAAGACCTTGTGTCAAATATAAAGTTAGGAATTCCCGGAAAATTAGTAATACAAACTGTTCTAGTGTAATCCGTAAATCGACTAGTTTGGCATGAAATGCCATAACTTTTAGGCTCGATTTATCCGATCGACGATTCCACTTTCCTAAGCAAAGTAGATTCATGTGAGGAATAAGAATATATGAATGAGGTGTGATTCCATTGACATCATACTCACAAGAATATGAAGTGCCATATGTAATAGTAATGTAAACAAGGAAAATGTAGAAAAGGAAAATATGAGGTGTTCATAAAACATGAAAATGATTATGGAAAATGAAAATGAAAACGTAAAATGAAACATGAACGGAACATGAAAGATAAATAAGTCATGAACATATAATGTGGCTGAGTGATATAAGGATTATTATCACACATATAACTATGAAAATGATAACAAAATGATAGAGTATACGGAATGTTGGTATACGTAAATGAATTTATGAATGAACATATGAAATGAATATGAATGGTTCTTAACGTATGAATGAGTATACGTGAATAAGTATACGTGAATGAATTTATGAATGAGTATACATGAATGAATATGTGAATGAGTGTATGAATAAGTGATACTGAATGAGCGTAGTAAGGATGAGAGTATATATAAATGATCATATGAATGAGTATGTGATTGAGTATATCTTGAAAAGATAATACGAAAGTGAATAAGGAAATCGAAATGTGATATTCAAACTCGAATGAACGTGAATAATAATAAAGACGATCTTATTAACTAATTGGTCAGAAATGTGAATTGAATGATATGAAGAATGAATCACTGGATGGGATGCACCAAACAGATCCGCCACGGCACCCCCGGAATTTTCCAATGTCCTAATCGCATGGACGCACTCAATCTAAGATCCGCTGCGACGGGCGTATGATATCAAGCAAATGTCCCACTCAAGTGATCTACCAACCTGGATCCGCCTTGACGGGCGCATGACATTTATAATACCACATGCTCGGATGCGCAAACGGCATCCGCTACGATGGAGAACCGAAGCGGGCCAATATCGTTACGTCGCAGGTGCACCAAATAAAGATCCGTCATGACGGAGAACCGGCAATTGATACCACGCGGTCGGATGCACCAAACAGATTCGTCATGACGTGGAGAACCGAATATGATACCACGCACGGATGCACCAAATCTGCATCCGTCATGATGGGAGAACTCAATAATTGATACTGACGTGTCGGATGCACCAAATGAAGATCCGTCATGACGGAGAACCACTGGCGCATTACCACATGCTCTGGGGTGCACTAAACAAGATCCACATGATGGGAGAGACTGACTGTAAAATGTAGACACATTACCGAATGATGATAAGGGTGGGATTCATTAAACTAATCACGAATGTGAATTAAAGAATAAAGTGAAATAACCAACAAACGACGAAACAGAATGGATTTTTTACGTGTATGCTTAAATCTCATAAATTGAGACAGAATGAATCTGTATTGAGAATGCATGATATGATATGGTAAATGATTTTGTATATTGAAAGCATGCGAAAATTAATAGCATGAGTTTATGTGGATAACATGGCATTATTTAAATGCATGTTATTAAGTGTGATGTTTATAGTCTCTTGAAATTGTAAATGGTCATGGGATTGTTCAAAAGAAGTGCTTTCACAGTAATTAAAAGGTCTGAATAATAACATAAATAAATATGTTTTGGAAAGATAATTGAAAATGCCTGAGTAAACTGCCCAGCTGGATCCACTAGAACCGGTCAAGTTTCGGGATCTCGTCGCGATACTTGAAAATAAAAATTTAATAAGCATTTGTAAATAAATAAATGTTTCTACTGAAAACGCCGAGTAAATCGGGCTCCAAATTGATCCGCCTAACCGTCATAGGATCTTGTCACACTTTGAAAATGAAAATTTAATAAAACGAAAACTAAAAGGATTTAACAGCATCCTGCATCATGAAATGTAATTTCTAAAGGAGTCGACAATGGCTTCGCCGTGATAATGATAAGAGTCTAATATGTATCGGGTATTAGTTTGATTTGACTCCTCAGATGAACTTAATATGACTGATCCTCGTTTTGAATCACGCCATTGTATACGTATAAGCTTCATTTCAATATGATTCGATCTATCATACATGCAAGAGATATGAGTTACACCTCAGAAAAGACTGACACAAAGTAATATGAACAAGATAATGATAAGGAATCTAAAAGAATAAAATGAGGCTGTATAATATGAGAGATGAGTTAGAAGTCACATAAGAATAAGCCTGAGCATGCATAAGTAAAATGTAAAAAGATATGATCACATTATTTTGTATCGTCGCTATCGTCTATATGTTCCTACTCGTTTAAAGCTTAGGCACCGTGTTCAACTATGTATATCAAGAGAGATAAAGAGGATGTGACATTCCACACTGGGCCAGATTTGCCATCTCAGATAGGTGCTCACCAAAGACTTTTTCCGCACCTCTCGATGTTTGTATTAGATATGTACATGTATAAGCATCAGATAAGTAATCGACTTAGCATAAGGTGTAGAGATTTTAATGGATACTACTCAATATAAATTTCCTTTGTATATGTGAATGTGACTTTGGTTATTACAAAATTATTTGTATACCCACAGTATGTTAAGCTCAAAAAAAAAAAATAATAAAAATAATAACACAAGAGTCCCAAAGATATGGTTTCCCACACTCGAAACCGGTCTCGATTCGCCAACGGCCTGACCGAATCTGGGCGTGACATCTGGCGATGAACCATCCCCGCACGCCCCGTACCAGAAAAATAGTATCCTCGACAGGTTAGCTAATGCCTCGCAGTGGAATCCACCCATGTGGCTACTTCACCTATGCATAATGCTCCCAATAAACACATATTCAAGCAGTAATGATCCTACTCTTGAATGTCTAACTCCATCATCTCATATCCCAGTCCTCCTCGACTCCCTCACACCCGCCCAAGCCACGTACGAGAACCTTGCTTTTATTTGTAGACAACCTCCTCCGATATATATATATCAATCAATGATCTGACGATTGATATTACGTGTGGACTACTTCATGTATATCAATCAATGACTCCGACGATTGATATTTTTTTTATATGGACTACCCTCCGATCATTATTATTTTTAGACAACCCTCCGAACCATTCTCTCAAGAATCACCTCATGCACTCACTCCTATCGTCCTAGGGTGCCCTGAAGGCATATGTGGAATGCATGATGTCAATTCCATTTCCACTTCAATAACACATGCAAATATGTAATCATGTATATATTCACATAATTTAAATCACACAAAACAAAGTTATACCACATTTCCATACATCAAAATTAGCTCACATGGGCTAATAATCAAACACTTGTTTATCTCAACTCCGAATTACTCACTCAAACACATTATTTCAAAAATTATTTCCGTTAATTATTCTTAATAATTAAACCCTACATTATCTCCCGATAAATCATTCAATCACAGTTCACTTAGCTGAACCCGACTCTCACAAATACCATTCCCTTTCTCACATCAAAGTAATACATTAACACATGATTGCACAATTAGCAACTCCACCCACCCGTGGATAGTCACAAGTGGATCAGCCCACATGGGTTTCAAAATCCAACACCTCGCCCCAGATTTGGAATCGATCAAACGGCCCTGCGCCCCCATTTAACTCAAACATCAACAACAAAGCACTAAATAAAGAATAAAACCTAAGCAGTGAGAAACCTCTACCCTCTCGGAAATGCTTGTCGAAACTCCTCAAATCCGGCACCCACAGCTCCTCCTCCGCGCAGCCAGCTTCCTTCATTCGAAGACTTCGACTCCGTCTGATTTATCAAACTTAGAGAGAAGCCGATACTCCTCTCTAAAAACGCCTACTTCCAACTCTCCTGCATCTCTTTCTCCTTCAATTCACGCTTAATCTTTTGAATTTTCAGGAGACAAACACTATTGATGTTTTGTCTTTTCTCTCATTTAATCACTCTAAACGACCATTACGTCCTCATTTCCTGGGCCACCCGCACTATCTCTACAGCCCATTTCATCATTTCCTCTACGCACGCCACTTACGGCACATGAGTACGTGTTATGGCGTGACTCGTTGCATCGAAAAATCACCTTTAATAAGACCAAATGCGATGCTCGCAAACGTACACCCTACTGTCTCTGCAAGACCAATAAATTCGACGCACAACATTTCATGAGACATTCCAACTATAGAAAATCCGCTTCTGGCTATCCAAGATCCAGAGAATAAATTTCAAATTTTTAATCGAAATTACAATTTCAGAATCGAAATACATTCTCGCTCTTTTCCTTAAATCGAATTCCTCGTCTCATCTCCTCACTTTCTTCTTCCTCCTTCCTCTCTTCAAACGTGGAGCCCAGTTTCTCCAAAGGAGAACAATGAGATTTCTTGTTTATCTCATATCCTATTTATAGTTCTTATACCTTAATTGCAAATAAAGCCCTATCTTCTTAACACCGCATTTCCAACTTTTATTATTTCTACTTTGGCATACTATCTTCAGCATGAGCCGATGTCTTCTATTTGATCACCATACTTATCTTTTCAGTTTCAAGCATTCACATTCGTTCATAATTTATCATTTCGCAATTTCATCCTTAATAACAATGTAACGCCCCATCCCAAGAGGGTGTACGGTACAGGTAACCGTAGGGGCACACATGAGCACTAAGTGTCACTGTGGTATTTTGGAGGTGAAATTGTGAAATCATAAATTATGGAACTGGGAATTGTGGTACTGTAATATGGATAAAATGTAATTGATCAAATGTGACATAAAGGGCAAAATCATGGATCGCCATAAAGGATATGAAAATCATAAATGAGGTAGATAAATATAATGGAAATAATACAGCTGACGGTAATATTAAACGCTTGAGGACTAAATTTCAATTAAGGTAAATATGGGATTATAAAGGAGAGGTGCATAGACAAACAAAAGTCTCATTTTGTTCTCATTTTCTATATGCATCAGGAGAGAGGAGTAGAGCAAGGAAGAGGAGGAAGAAGAAGGAGAAGAGCAAAAATAAGATGATTTTAAGCTAGATTAATCACGTATATTTTGGATTTCTAGTTGTGCTGGATTATCGGTAACCTTTATATATCGGCCATCGTGTTTTCGATCATTCTAAAGCTACGCTTTAGGTTGTTCGGGTGTTGTCTTACTGGGTTGAATTGGTTTCGAGAACTGGTCAGAAACAGCGAGAACGTCAGTTTTTAAAGGAATCGGCCACAAAATTTTACAGAAAAACTCGTTTTTGTTTTGATATATATTAAGTTATAACTATCCAAATCAATTGATTCAATTGGTAAAGAACTATATGAGATAGGGCTATATGTATAGAAGGGACTAAGAGCAAAATTGTAGCTCTAAGGCTTCCAAATACTGATCGTAAAGGTGAGCTTAGAAGTCACCATTTATGCCCATGAGGTATATTAGTGTTTTGGCCATAAGTGGAGTTTCACTCATCCAAATTGAGTGATTCACAATTATGGGTAAACTAGACTTCTAGGGGAATAAGTTAGCTGAAGAAATTTCATGCAAATTATAACCCCAAAGTGCCCAGAAATTTTTAAAAGTGGAGCTATGTGCAGATTCTGTTCTGCCAATTTGAGTAATCTAGATATAAAATACAAGAACTTGAGTTTTGGTGATTCAAATTGGGTGATTCCAATTGGAGAAGAAACTTAGAACCATATTCTCCTCTTCAAATGAGTGAAGAAACCATTTCCTTAAATTTATGGAGTTAAGATCCTAGTAAATCAAGAATAATAGTGATTTTAGTTGAGTTAACCAAATTGGCATCAAAAAAAAATCTGCTGTAACTCAAAGTTATGTGGTCAGGACCTTAGATATTAAATGAAATTGAAAATTTTAAAGAAATGTCATTGATATATAAAGGACTGATCTTTAGAGAGTTTCATGTTCTTCTTGAAGATCATTAGTCACTTTGTTAATAAAGTCCGTAGAGTATTGTCGGAAAAGGTTTACCAAAATGAGTGGTTTTTTTGTTGCGGGCTTTTAGTGCTCAAGGGTAGATTGTTAATTCTGGGCCATATGAATGTTGTGTGACCCTAAAGTGATTTGCGTGGTGAAGCACGTTAATTTTTACTCTATACGTGAAAGTATTAATACATTGGGTTTATTCGCTGAGTGTGTAGGCTAAAAAAGAAAAGGCTGGAAAGTAGGAGTCAGTGTCGCTTCGTGAAACAAAGAGGTGAGTGTTCTAAACTCTATTTTCAAATACCAGTGTATTATTATTATAAATCGTTTACACTCGGTATTTAATGGTTTTAATTGTAACCATGTTTAAAGTAAACAATGAGTTTGAAAAAGAAACAAAAATGGTTTTGATTTAAACCATATGTGAAAAGCAAACAAGTAATGGTTTTGATGTAATCAACTACATTTTTATAAAGCAAGCAATGGTTTTGAATTAGAAACTATATTTCAAAGAAGTAAGTAAAGCAGTCTATTTTGTAAAATAGGCCTCAACTAAAAATCCAAGTAGTTCAAGCAAGCATACTACCTAAAGGTATTCCATACGTGCGCGGTGGTGTTAGGATATCATACATGCATTTTAGATTTGCCTGGTCAAAAAACTTAGATCATGCATCATGCATTTAAAGGAGACCGTGGCACGTACTAGAGTATATAGGGTTAGAGCTCTAATTATATGATGGAGACCAAATAATTCCACCATATTTACCTAAATGTGACGGCAAGGCTCTTCCACTAGGTGATGCGACTGTGTCCTTCCACCGGCACGATGATGCCCAGTTCTGTTCACTAGGGTATAGCAAGGTGAAAGGCCACTAGTGGTTGATGATTTATAAGAATGTTTTATACAAGCTTTTGAAAAATCAACCATCAGAAAACTCCCATGAGCCCAGTTCCCGTGTTTGTTTTAGCAAACCCACGAGCCTAAAGTTCTACTTATTTCAAAGGTGTTTTTGAGCTCTGTGCTCTGCGGTTTGAGAAAAGTTTTATAAACTTTAAAGCAAGTAGTTTATGAAAAGTTTTGGAATCTTTAAAGCAAGGTAAAGAAAGCAAGAGATTTTTGAAAGTTTGTAACTTTCAAAGGCAAGTATAAAAAGTTTGGAAACTTTTAAAGAAAAGCAAAGCAAAGGAAGAAAGCATGAAAAGTTTTAGAAACTTTTAAGAAGGAAGCAAGATTTCCGAAAATATCTTGTGTGAGAGTTTTACCAAGCTAGATATTTTCAGAAAAAATAAATCCTTTTCTTTATAAAGCATACACTCACTAAGCCTGCTTAGCCTATTATTTTCCTCGCTTTAAAACTAATTTTCGTATGTGCACGCCGACGGAGCAACTTAGGATTCTCCACTTCCGTGATTGGTGTTGTATTAATGCTATTTTGTGTAAGGAAATACTTTGAATTTGTATAAAGGAATATATGTATGTACATATGCTATTTACGAAAATGCGCTTAGCCTTTGAGGCCCTTTTGAAAGAATGTTGTTGGTTGCCATATTTGAAATAGTGTAAATTGTGTATACAGGATTTGGGACATGTCCTATATGCAGCTGTCATGCTGTTGAAATTTTATAAAATCATAAGTTTAGAAAAGAAAAAATATTTATACGAGATTGAAGCAAGCAATACGGCTTCGCTTCACAGGATTTCCTACTGCTAGAGGTAACAATGGGATTTCTCATGGAGTGGCCAAGACACTACGATAGTAGGGTGGTGGGGTGTGTCAAAACAACTCAAAATATTAAATTTCACTGGTGCACATATACCCTAAGGGCCAATGCATCGTGACACTTCTCTCTGAACGCTATAATTATCTATATAATGTTATTGTAAATATTTTATCATGAATACCTAAATATATACTCTCATCATTTATTAAAGTTGCTATATTTTTAATACATTATGTAGAGGATTTATTGTTTTAAATGAATTATTCTTTATTTCATATACATTCAATATCTATAATGAGGTAATACATAAAGCCTCTATGCATTAAAGATATCCAAATATCATATGTTAAAATAAAATTTTCTTCAAATTTGCAAAAATTTAAAATTTTTGTTTCGTTTGAAATTTTTTCATAATACTTTTTAATAAAGATTTAATTAACTTTTGAATTGCATTAATCAATGTTTAAAATTATTTCGAATAATCATGAGTTTCATTAGCATTAAAAAGGTTGTTCACCTCTTATTATATAATCAACTTCATTTCTCTGCTACAACAAAGCTCATCATAAGAAAATGTTTTAAATTTCCACATTCATCTTACCTAATTGAATATAATTCTCTAATATCTACATTATGCTTAACTCTTACATTGTTCCACAGGCCTTTTAGATGACTTGTACTCTAATTTAATCCACCACTGAGAAGTTTGCTACAAATTTTACATTTTTCTTTTATTTCTTTTTTATTATTTCTATTCTATCAAAAAAATTCTATATATTTGAACTAAATTTTTTGCTTGATGATGCACATGGACTAGAAGAAGATGCGCATGCACTATCCATATTAAAATTATTAATAAAATATTAAAATAAAAAAATAAAATAATGAATCAAAATAAAATAAAATAAAGAAAAGTGTAGAGGTGAGAAATGTTACTAAATTGAAGATCAAAGCTCTGCCCTTTAAATCCGAATTTATTTGAGTTATCACTGCTTGATTTGCACCACCACACATCACACATGCTAATGAAGAGAAGAAATGAAGTATTAGAAAGAATGTGAGAGAAAAATTGTGAAAATTGAGCACTGCAGAGACTAATTGGATGAAAAATGTAACCAAAATACGTAGATTTATAGAGAGAGAAAAAACGTTAAAAAGATGGGAAGGGTTCTAATTCAGAATATTGATTGTTGGAAAGGGAGAAAGGGGGTGGGAAAGGAGAAGAGGGAGGGGTGGGCCTATTAAAAAATTCCAAAGCCCGCCCCGGCTTGACTAGTGTCAAAAGTCTGATTTCGGGTCAAAGACTGCTCTACTTCCGAGCGTTGGAGACCAGCTTCATTCTAACTCCGTCCACGTTAAACCCATTTTCTACAAAATTCCACTTAAAAAAATTGTCTTTGATCATCTCTAGATAAATCTCACTTTCTTAATTCTCAAGGGTTTGATTTTTAATTCATAAAATGTGCTCAAACCCACTTTACCTGGGCCTCATATAGATGGCATAATAAAATCAATCAGCCCAACACTATTTATCTATCATCATTTAGTTTTGTAAAAGTTAAATAACAAAATCATATTATTTTTGTAGAAATCAACTTGAAACTTATTTTTTGAAAATGTAAAGTAATTGATAAATTGAAGGAAATTGATAAGGAAAATGTACTAAAAAATCTCAATATTATCAATTTCGGTATGTCAAATACAAATACTTTCACAAGTTTCTTGAATTTTAATCAGGATACCTAAAACCCGAGGTCCGCCGACAACCTGTCGACTCCACGGAACATGTGAACATCTGGGGTCCCGAGCATTACACCCATACGTCCCATGTGTCAGAGACTGACTCATTCCTGCTCATTTAATCATAACATACAAGAATTACCTTATAATCTGCAAGAGTCCAAGCAACACTCACATATGGCAATGTAACATGTTAATTCATTAATAGAACCAAGTGTCTTAAGATACAAATGGTGATATGTATTAAAACAAACCACTCAGTCCTCATACATATACAAAACATCAAGTTAAGGCCACAATCCTACTCGGCTTCAAGGTCCCAAATTTCAAGGAGGTCAGCTCGTCATAACTTATACCTCTAGAATTATGATCAGTTCCTCGATCCTTCAACTCAGAAACAATGGAGGCTTTGGCCCTCCTCTTTTTCCTCCTTCCTTTCTTTCTATGTTTTCCCGGTTCCTTCTCCTTCCTCGCCCATGAACCGAGCTTCGCCCAACCTCCCCCTGCTCCTCTTCCACAATACCCCCCCAATTGCTCTAGCCCTCTCTTCGCTTTTCCATTCTCCCCTGTTCCACTACTTAAGTCATTCATGGGGAGCACACTACAACACCACTCATGCAAATTTATAAAGGCAGACATACTCAGGCCTTTAATGACATGCTTTCAAAGTACATGGCACCCTATGATCGCTCGTTCTGCCTCAAATGCGAAAATCCGCATTGACTTGGGCCCGACTAAAAATGGCTAGATTCGCGAGAGATAGATTCCAACTAAGAACCGTTATCAATCTGAGATCTGTGAAAATCCCAGTTTCTTTCCAGTACTATTCCGACAAATTACCGTTTGCCATTTTTCTTAAAATTTAATGCAAATTTTCAGGGTTTTACACCTCTTCCCTTTTAAAAAATTTTGTCCTGTGACCTGCTAATCATATACCAATACTGCTCTCTATGTGCAGTATCTCATTCATCACACTTACACAACCAAAAACAATAATCGCCCATCCTAGGTGACATTAATCTGGGACTGACAGATAGATCCTTGGCTCACCATGAGAGGCCTATAGATCACTACTTCACAATTCTAATGTATGCAATCAACCCTCACCCTAGTTCCTAGGGGAGAATTCCCAAACAACGACTTTTCCAGAGGTCTCAACCTCCAACCTCAACTTTATCACACAATATGCAACCATAATGAATATGATGCATCCGTAGTTAAACAATACTCTATATATGTTCTATCATGCATATATTCACAAACACAATACATCTCCCGTGGAACATGTCAGAACACACAAACAATCAATGCACACAATGTCATGTTCTAACCTCATGTCCACTAATCCTAGGTATTCACATACCTAAACCCAAAATACCACGCTTGATTACATATCACCATGTGAGCACTAGGTAATCATAAACCAAAGCCTAATACCGTCGTGACGCTTGTACCAAAACAATCGAACTATCGAAAATCAGATACCCAAGCTCTATAACTCGAATCAGGTGTCCTAGACTCTGACATGCCCAAATGTTTGTGGTAATCGCATACCTGGGGCTTTGATACTGGCCATAACGCCCAAAAACCCGAGTGTCCGCGGTCGACAACCCATCACCCACGAAACATGAATATCTGGTGTCCCGAAATTACACCCATAATGCCTCATCCTGTTGAGACTCATTCCGCTTCATTTAATTCATAACAGAAGAATGGCCTTATACACTGTAAGGAGTCCCAGCACAACACCTTCACATATGGTAAAAAATATACATCTTGAAACCAAAGGTACTCTGGATGATAAATAAGATATGTATTAAACTACCTACCCTCATATATACAAACATCAAGTCAAGGCCACAACCGCCCTCTCAAGATCCCTAGCCTCTAAGGAGCTATTTAATTACAGTAGAGTTCAGAATTCTCAGAGCCAGGGGATCAAGTCCTCGATCCTTCAACCTGCACACTTAGGGGTTTGGCTCCTCCCTCATTTTCCTCCTTCCTTCCTTCTTTCTTTCTCTTTCTTCTCAATTTTCTCTCGGGGTTCCTTCTCCCTTCCTTAGTCCATGAACCCTCTTCTCCTCTCTCCCCAACCCCCCCTTCAACAATTGTTCTAGCCCTCCCCTCGTTTTCTTCCATCTCTTCATTTCACTACCTTAGCCATTCCTCATGGTGCTAGACACATAGTACTTGGTTGAGCCATAGCTCCATGCCTGGACGCACACCACTCACCTCCATGCAACAACCTACAAAGGTGACACATCGCTCTTAATGGTCCACAAGTCAAAGCCACATGGCATCCCTATGATCAGCCCTCGTTCTCCTCAAATGATTTAAACCGACTCATCTCGAAATCTCGACGAAATCCGACCCACACATACTAGATTTACACAAGACAACTCAACATGAAATCCGTTTCATCATCCGAGATCTAGAAAAATCATAACTTTTCCTCCAAGACTATTCCGACAAATTACCGTTTTGCCATTTTTCTAAAAAATTTAAATGTAAATTTTTCACGGGATTTACATTAATACAAAAACTCACATCAATTATTTCATAAACACAAAAACTAATGTAATTTGTATTTTATGGTATTTATATATTTTTCTTGATAACTTGAGAATGAGTTTCAACATAAAATTGATTATAAATTAGTTATTGAGCTAATAGAATTAATTAAAATTTAGCAATAAAGAAGAGGAAAAAAAAGCGATAAAACAATAATATTATAAATAAAAGAAAGTGATAATAATTACAAACATTTTGATTATTAAAGAGAATATTTTACATCTATATTCATTTTATAAAAGAAAATGTTTTCAAACTATACATAAAATAGTTAACAAAAAAAAAATATCATAAATTTGATAATAAATAAACTAATAATAAATTTAATTGAAATTAAGGCAAATGACAAAGGATTATGGTGGTTTTATTTTAAACATAAGAAGTGTTCGTTAGAAAATGATTCTACTCTTATAAATTTTATGTCGAAAATGTAATTCTATTTTTATATTTCAACTCAATAATTTTTTATTGTGTTTTATGTTAAACTAAAATGTAATTATTTATATTTAGTTTTAATATGATTATTGAAAAAATCATAAAATCATTATTTATAATACTTTTTCATATATTCTCTTATGCATGTGTTCGCTTTACTAATAATTATAAAAATATCAAAAATAAAATTTTAGAGTAATATATTAATGTAACTTCTTGATTTTAAAAATATCAATCATTCTCATTACATTTTTGTTCTCTTCCTCCTCTTATTCTTATTTATTATTATTATTTATCAGTGAAAATGAACTAGACACGGGATATTATAATGGTTAGTTTTTTTCTTCTTTTTTTTGAGGAAATAATGATTAGTTATTATTTGTTAATTTGTTGACTTATTTATTATAAACGTGATAGATGCGAAACAAAATAACAGAAGGGATGATCCAAGAGCATTTATTTTTTCTTTCTTGTGTTTTTATTTATTGAAATGTTGTCAATGATCAAAAATTCTTTGTATATGGCTGAAACTTGGAAAGTCATAGAATCTCCTGCCACCATCATCAACACCATTGAATGGGAGGCTGACTAAACAGATTTGTTAGTTTCGAACTCTTGGATTTCTCCCTAATTCACTAAATTTATTTTTTCTAGGTTACAGATTGGCAAGGAGTTTATTGACAGGGTCAATTCTTTTTTACTTATGTAATATGAATAAATTTCTTTTGAAAATATTCCAAAGTCCTCTTTTCTGTGAACTGTATCATGTACTGAAATCGTTTTAATGTAAATTTTATAGTTTCAATAAACTTTCAAATTTAAAATCGTATTTAGTGAATAGGGTTTTAAGGTAAATTTTTAAACGGTATTCATCAAATGAGATTTTAAAAATATATCCTAAAACCGTATTTGATAAATATTATTTAAAATTTACCTTAAAATCATATTCACCAATTACGATTTTAATATTTTACACATAAATGTCTAGTTGCATAGAAAGAAAGAATACTAGATTGATTTATATTTTCAAAACAAATCTATTTTGTGTTTTTTTTTTTTTTTTGAAAAATAGGCTATTTTGACTTTAAACTGGATTGGATACTCCGATTAGATTACACTGATCGGGCTATGTGTTACTTGGTAGGTACTAGGGATGCCAAAAATCTCTCCGATCCGACCTAACTAATCTATTAGAGCGAGTAGGGAATGACTCCATTTGGGTTTGGGAAACCTTTCTATAACATGAGTCGGGTTTGAGTCGAGTATGAGATTCAAATTGCAAATCCACTCCCACGTAGGATTTAATGACCAATATGCCATTATAATGCTTGATATTAACTATAGTACCCTTTGTATATATATAATTGTTTATTAGGTGTGTTGAAGTAGTGGAATGGAGGGAGAGAATGGGAATGTTATTACCCCTTCAATCCATTTACATGTTTGGATTAAAATTAAAGAAAGGGAAATGGAACGAAAATTAATTAAGGAAGGAATCAAATCCTACCTCTAGGTAGGATTTTGATTTTTTAGATATATGTGGTATTTTAATTCCATGATTTCTTTAAAAACATGTGAGCAAATATTATTTTATACCTATTTTTTGTTCATCAAACCCGTCCAATGTTCTAAGCTAAATCTGGAAATAACATTTTATACTCAAAAATAAAATAAAATATTGATTTTCTTATAAAGTATTTTTTGAACTGTGCCAAATAAAATAATGATTTTTGATAAAGTATTTTTAATTGAAAATAAAGAAGATGATTTTCTCCGTAAAAATATGTTGACATCTGTAATATTAGCTAGATTCTCATTTTATATTCTCCTTACAAAATATAAAACTTAAAATCATCATTTGCCTATAATTTTTTCATCAAGTCTCTTTAGGTCCTGAATTCATAATTTTTCCTTCCTATTAATTTGCTTCCAGTTAGAAGATTACTAATTTCATCTTGATTTGTAGGTTCAAGAAATAATGTCTTCGAGCCTTATAACACCTAGAAATTTGTATGTGTATAAGTTAGGGAAAATAATAAATGACAGAATTTGTATGCGTATAAGGTTTTAAAAAATAATAATGATGCGAATTTGTATAGGTATAAATTAAAGGAAATAGAATAACAGACAGGAATTTTTAGTAAGCATGAAAATAATATGATAATTCAATTAGTAATTAATTAATTAATTTAATGAAGATGGTAAAAGGTATCTTCCAATGTATACCCCCAGTTATAATCGAATGTTAAAGTTAAAATCATTTCTATTCATCTCGGACCCTTTCTAAATTTATATAATTTCGTATGACGCATCATTGATCTAAGTATTGTCACAAATTTATGTAGGTAGATCTTCCTTATTTTATTTTTCTCAGATTACGAGATTCTTTAATGTTTTTTTAGTTAGAGTGAACCTCGTTAAGCCGATTAGATTTCACTGCTCTTTAAAAATAAAAATAAAATAAGACACTAAAGTACATAACGAATTACTTTGAGTATGAGAATGAAAAAGTATTTAAGGATAATTTTTGAAAGAAAATAATAGCAAACAAATAAGATAAATTTAAAAAGGCTGAATTTTGTATAAATATATGTATTTGATAAGTATTACAAAGGATATATATTTGCAAGTAAATATTTTATTAAGGATTGAGAATTGATATAGATAGTAGGAATAGATGATTAGAATAATTATTTAGTAAATTATAGGAAATAAGATCCTAATAATACTTGTTGTCAAGTATGATAATTTATGTTAGGTAAAAAGGCTAGATGAGTATTATATAATATAATTAGTAAGATTATTATTATTTCTTTTCTAGTAAACATTTAGTTCGATTAAGAGCCTAAAAATAAATAAATTATTAAAATAAAATCCGAAAGGAATATGAGTTTTATAAAATTTGTAAAACTATATAATCCAAAGAAGTTATCATTTGAATAATTGTCAATATGTTTGAGGTGGTAACAAAATAATATCATTGTTAAGAATATCAAATTAAGAGTTCAAAGAATAAAATATAATATAGTTTTTCCTATTATTTAGAAATAAATATTTCATTGAGGAAATTCTTCTGATTAGCTCTGAAGTTTCTTGAGTACTCAGGTATGGGATTTAATACGTTTTTCTAAAATTATTATTTTATATATGTACTAAAGTGATTCATAATATTGTTTTTCGTAAAATTATTATTTTTTTATATATACGTATACGTAGCTTTATTATCAACGCAAATCTTTAAAAAGAAAATTATTTGTTTTTACTCATTCGAGGATGAAAATTGTTTTAATCGACTATATATAATATTGGTTTATGAAAAGTTTTACTTTTTTTTTTTATTTATTTGATTATCCATGGATCAAAATAGTTTGTATGATCAGATTCTCAGATTTGTTTTGTTTTACGAAGGTAAATGTGGAGATATGATGTTTTGCAGTAATTTGGAACTTTTGAATGAAATATTTGACTGTTAGTTCACTCATTGAATAGAATAATAGTTGATACTATTTTGTGGTCTTGTTAATGATATAATTTGTTCTTTTACATTTTCAGTTTTTAATTTTAATTGATTCAACCCTACCTCTAGTAGTTCGTTGTGCCACAAGACTAAGTAGAGCGTTTGGTCTGGCCCACCTTTAAATGAACACCAGGGCTAGTCACCCATTTGAAAGTCCCACATGACCAAGACTATTCGATATTCACGACCGTAAAAAATACACGAAATGTATTTGAATTCTTTGTGATTCGACATGGCAGCAGTTTCAATCGGTAGAACAGAGCAGAGAGGAGAGAGAGGAGAGGTGGAAGGAGGAATTGTGGAAGGAGAAGAGAGATGGGCTCAGTCCGGGTCTCAAATCTTGCCCTACTCACATCTTCTCTAGGTCATGTCGATTTCTTCAGGCCAGTGGCTCTGATCTCGCCAGCCGAGACCCCTTACATCATAGCAAATGATCTGATAATTGTATAATGTGTCAGAAAATTGAAAGTCTAGAATCTTCAATGCCCATCACTTGAATGAGGTCGACTAAACATTAAAAGAAGATTCAAACTCGATTTCTCCCCTAATTCAATTAAATTTATTTTTAGGTCAGCAGATCGGGCATGGAGTTTATTAAGTCAAAATAATTCCTTTTTTATTTTATAAAAATATGAATAAAATTTTTTGAAAATATTCCCAAGCTTCTTGATATTTTCATAATTATATTCAGTAAAGTAAAAAACGCGGTTTTAATGTAAATATAATCTGATTAATAACTGAACATTTAAAAGTAGACTTGGAAACAGTGGTTTTAAACCATATTCACCAATTATAGTTTTAAAATAAATGTAATACCTATATTTTACATATTATTTAAACTTAGTTCTAAAATCATATTCACCAATTACGATTTTGTTAATATAAATGTCTATATTATAATGGTGTTTATCTATATTTTCAAAAATAATTACATTTGTATTTTTTAACAAAAAAGAAGGCTATTTTATTTAACTGGATTGAAAAGCTCAGATTATCAGAATCAGACAAGTAAAGGTCAGAGAATAAAGATGCTGTACCTTCAACCCACCCATAATCCTAATCTCCTGCTCGGGATATAGATTGACCATTTTGGTTTGAAATCCTTCACATATTCATAGTTCTCGCCTAGCATGGGATTCAAACTGTAATCCATCCTACACGTAAGATTTAATAATCAATATGCCATTATAATGCTTGATATTAACTATAGTACCCTTTGTATATATACCCTCATTTCTATTAGGGTGTGCTTGGCCGGAAATTTGGTATAGAATGCGACAAAGTATTACCCCAATAATCCATTTATATGTTTCGATTAAAATTAAAGAAGTGAATTAATGAAAATTAATTGTTGAAGGAATCAAATCCTACTTACAGATTTATTTAGATATATATAGTATTTTGATTCCACATTCTCTTTTTAAAAATAAATGAAGAAACTTAAAATTATTATTTACATATTTTTTTTGTTCATCAGAACTGTCCAATGTTCTGTTAAATTAAGAAATAAATATTTTAGGCAGATTATAAAGAATAAATATTGATTTTCTCATAAAGTATTTTTTTATCTAAAATAAATATATAAAATAATGATTTTTTCATAAAGTATTTTTTAATTGAAAATAAAATAAACTATTGATTTTATGACGCCAAACCCTGTAAGGTCCGTCATTATCATTAACTCGCGAAAAATCTACATGTTTAAATACAGACACACATTTAGTAAATTACCACACAAATTCATACATCCATACTCATAAAAATAATAATCAACTATATTCTCATAGTTTCCATGTCATTTATAGTATAAAAAAGATTTATATTATTTACTCAAAGTTTCTAGCATTTCCTAGCTTCTTCTCAAAAGCTACCCCACTCGAGTGCCGCCTCCCCGGATGTAGTCTCTCGCACCGAAAGGGGTTCCATGACTCCGGCCAGCAGCTCTGGGAAAGCTTTCCCTGCTACTCCCCACTCCAAATGGACATGCAAATGGCATATATAAAAACGAATCACCAATCACACTCCAATTGCGTACACAGAATAAACATACATATTGATAACCCTTCATGCTCTACTGTATCAGAGTCCCAACTCCGACTCCCTCACACCTCAGAATGCCAAGGTGAATATAACCACACCCCATGACTAAACCATCAGATCCTCCAATTTTATTTATCAAATTTTATTGTAGGTCACTATTTCCTGTTTACACCAGCAGACGCCGCACGCCTTTCAATACTTAATTGGCATCGCCTGATTCATGTCTAACCGTGAATAACATTCAGACTTTCACCTGGGGGATCTACCCCAATCCTCGCCCGCCCCAAAACACGAATTTATCATTTCGATCATTTACACACTCGTGAATCTCACTGACTTTGTCCCATTTTTTCCCGACCACGACACCATTTACCTTAAGTTTGACAACCTTACCCCGCACCCACACCCGACCGACGCCATGTGACCGTGCATATGTAACGGCGATGTCAATGATTTCCTTCCTCATGTTACATGGCCGAATGAACACTACATGAAACATTTACACACCATGGACAATTATAATTTTTACATATAATCTACCTCCATGCAAACCATGTTAATACATCAAATAGCATGCATCAACTCAGATTACACCGCATGTTATTCAAGGCAAGTTTCAGAATAACAACTAGGTTCAAAATTGTACTATTCACAAATGTGTAAGAATTTCATCATTCTTTCCTCACAATATATTAATAATCATCGTACATTATTATCATAACAAACTATCACACCTAGAAACTTTCAGCTTAATAAAACCCTAACTCCCACAAGCCTCTGCGGAAAACCTGGCCATGAAATTGCATCCCTTAGTCCCAAGACTTAATCAATTTACATGGTCATGGCCTCCCACAAGCAACTTTACTATTATAAGCTTTACAGTTGTGCAAACCAAGTAGGAAAATATCCTGCAATTGGAGTTTGTAGAAACTCCTTCAATCCAAGATTCCTCATGCTAGAAGCCCTCCACAGAACAGCTCTCTTGTCCCGAAGACTCGCTTATTTCATTTGACGCTCGACATTCTGTGAGAGAAGTCGACGCCCTCTCTGCGATTTCTCCATGTCGCCACCATCTCCTTTCTTCCTCCACGCTTTTCTTTTCCTTTTATTCCTTACTTTTTTAGTTTTCTTTTTTTCTTTCTCCTTTCATTTTTTCCTCGTGACGCCCAAATCCGGGTGTCCATCTGACTACCCAACTCATTATCAAGAGAATGTCTGATATGCAGACACACACATGAGTAAAATAGCCACATGGGGCCCATACATCCATATCAGCAAACAGTAAATCTTCAACTGAGATTTCAGAGTTACATGCTTATTCTACAAAAACTCATACGATTTGCAAGATTATATTTGAAGCTAATATGCTTATTTTCCTCAGTTGGCACTTCTACCCAAGGCACTCGTCTCCCGATACCCCTCACACCAAAGGGGTCCCACGACGAAGGAGTAAAGCCAGAGAAAATTCTCCACAAGGGTTACTCTCACCTAAAATGTATATGCAATGGCATATATAACCAATCACATTCCATACAATTATTCTCTATGAAATGTTCAATAACACGATGAGAGATGCACCCTGTGCATATGCTTACGACCCAAGTCCCAACCGACTTCACACTTGAATGCCAAGCGTGACTACTCAAACTCGCCACACACCATGACTAAACCATATCGACACCTCTCAATTTTATTTATCAAAAACTGATTTTGATTCTTTTCCTTTATTTCCGCTGGCAATCTGGATTCGGTTTACACCGTGACGCCGCACGCCTTTTCAACATTTTCACGAACTTGCATCGTCTGTAATTCATGTCTAACCGTGAATAACCCGTGGACTTTCTACCCCGGATTCCACTTAACTTGTTCCAAACCCAAAACATGTAATTTATCATTTCATTTACACACTCAATCTCTACCTCGTGACTATTCCATTTTTCCCGAGCTCACGACCCACTCACCAACACCGATGAATAAACCTACCCCACCCACACCCGACCCGACACGATGTGACCGCGCATAATGAAATGATGTCACGCATTTTCCTCATGTTACATGCAGAACAGAGCACTACATGAAACATTTACACCACGCGGACAATTATAATTTATACATATAATCTACTCCATGCTAAACATATCAATACATCAAAAAGCATGCATCAATATCACATTTCCAAACTTAGCATGTTATTCAAGCAAAGTTTTTCATAACACACAACAAGGTCTCAACTGGGGACTATTCAACAGGTACCTCACTGCCCTTCACAACACGAACCATTTTTATTCCAATCCTTATCATCACATCAAACAACTATGATACCTGGGAACCCTCGCCACTAAACTTAACTTACACAGTCCATGCAACCGGTCATGAATCCATACCCATTAATTCCAAAAAGCTTGAACTAATATACATGGCCTCTCACGGCCTCCATAAGCAACCCCTACCATTATAAAGCCTTTACAGAAAGTAGAAAAAGAAACTGGCAGAAAATATATCCTACCTCTCGGGGTTTAAGAATCTAAAAACCAGCCTGCGCTGCCGCCCTCTCCTGTAACACTTCCCTTCTGTTCAAAGAACCGACTGGCCGGATCTCCTTTTCCAACTCGTATAAGTCGAATGCTCTCTCAGATTTCTCCATGCTCGCTGTTCAGACTTCCACCAATTCTTTTCGTTTTTTCCTCTTTCCTTTTTTCTTTTTTCTTCTCATTTTCTCTTCATTTCTCCCTCATTTCTCTCCATCTTCTTTTCTCCTTTCGCCCTTTTCTCCCCCGAGTAAATCATCATTCGGTCAAAGCCGGAGTAAATCGCTTCCTCCTCAAACTGTTGCTGCTCTCCCTTTTCACGATTACTTTATTTCAGAACACTGACCAGACATCATGAACTCAAGTGTTTCAATGCGAGCCACGGATCCTTCTCCTGGCTACTCGCCAATCAGGAGCCATTACTTTGGCCGCTGCCTGTCACACCTTTATTTACGCCAAGTGGCATCCCCTGTTCCATACGTGTCATCCGACACCACGCCCTCGAAAAACGCGAAATCCCGACCACCTTCGACCCAACGAAATTCGACGCAGCTAAATCTCTCGCGGAGACGATTTCAACTATGCCCATTTCGTCATCCGAGGATCTAGAAAAATTTGATTTTCAACCGAAATTATTTTATCTTTATCCAATCTTTGATTTTCCTGTTTCAAGATTTTCATTTTCTCCCTACTTTCTCTTCCTTTCACATATTCTCTCAGAGCAACCACTCATTTACTGCGCGAGAATTTCCTCCCATTTCTCAAACCATATTAGCGGCCCTCATTTTTTTCCACCTTTATTCCTTATTTCTTTATTTCCTTTACGACATCATCCACTACATTACCAACATGCCATAATTCCTTCCACATGAACAGGAGTTCATTCTTTCAAGCTTGACACATGCTTAAGGCTGTCACTTTCTGTGACGCTACGTAAGATCCCTCAACTCAAGCATGACACACCCCCACCCCCTTCCAAAGGATGTGGGCGTGCCTACTAATTCATTGTAAATCCTCAAAATTGCTACTCTAATCCACTGGGAACTCCCACGTGTCGCCCCCGTATCACTACTGTGTGGAACCTCCTATAAAATTATTTTCTAAACTTAAGATTTATAAAATTTCAAGAAGAGCAACAAATGTGATATAGATATGTCCCAAATCTCGATACATCCAATTTATTAATTATATCCAAAATATGTATAAACTACACCAACACATTCTCACAAACTACTCTATGTACATACATATGCTCCATTATACAAACAAAGGTTTCATAATATTATTCTTTAATTACAAAGATCGATATAAATGTCGTGAGAATTTAATCTTCAAACAACCGGAAATGGTTCACAGACACTTTAAAATAGCTTTTAAAATACAAAATAATTTGTACTAAACGAGCCAAATGAGCTGGAGGAATATAAATGTTTTTTTCCTGAAAACATCTCAAAACCTGTAAAACTTTCTTTTACAATTCATTTAGTTTTACTGCTTGCTTACCGCTTAAAGCTCTCTAAAACTTTCAATTGGCCACATCATGAAAGTTTGAAGTTTATAAATCTTTTATCATTGTTATTATTATTTTCTTAAAAGCCTATAAAACTCTCATTTCTTGTTATTTAGAAGTTAAACTTTCTCAAAATTCTCATTGGTTGGGTTATCTTGTTTTGAAAAGTTTTTAAAACCTTTCAAACTCTTTGCTAAAAAGTTTCTCAAAACTTTTCATAAAAATCCTAGAGCTGCTCAACCGCATGTTTTGTACAAAACGGAGCCCAAACAACTGCTGTTTTTTAAAATCCTCCTGAAGCCTGGCGACTGAACCACAATATTTTTCAAAACTGTATATTACGCTTATAAAACATCAACCACTCCAGGCCTATTTTTTGCTTATCAGACCCTAGCAGAATATTTGCTTCGCGATCGCATTCAATTTAAGATATTATTCTGTGGTCCGTACATCACCTTTTTTTTCTTTTTTTTCCTATGAATATGGTGGAATCGACCGGGTCAAGCACCACCAGCACTCTAGTTAGAGCCATAACCCATATACTCCCAGACGCGCTACTGCCTCTCAGAATGCATGATGTATGTCCCAAGCTCTGCCGACCGTGCAAAACTTAAAATGACATGATCCTACACCACCACACACACACTCCTCCAACGCTTCATTGGCTTAAACCAGCAAGGCCTGGTTGGCTAAAATTTTCATGGTTTTCATTGTTTCGGAAAAGATTTACAATTTAAAACCATTGTTTAGTTTAATGTTTGAAAATGGTTTAACTTAACAAAACAATCTTGTTGTATTTACTATTTGAGTCATTTTGAAATGTAATACAAATGAAACTATTAAATACCAAAATAGAAGTTATTATTATACACTATATTTAAAATGAGTTTAGAACACCATCTTCTATTGCTAAACTCAGCACGCTCCACAAACTTTCTCACTGCTTTTTACCACACTCAGCGTATTGATCACACACGCTGACAACTCACAATACACACTTTAAAAGAATTAAAATTTAATATGCACCTCAAATTTACATTCATGGTGCAGTTATTATTTGATTCTTGTGATCAGTACGACTTTCTCTCCATATAGTCTAAAACAACTAAACATTTCAAAAATTATGCCTGACCACCATCAAAATCCAAATTTCAACAAACTACAAAACAAATTTTAAATCAAATTATTCATCCTAAAGAATTCCAAATTTTCTGTATCCCAAACCCGCCTAAAAATTCCAGAATCAAATCACGCCTCTGTATTCCAACACATATGGGCCTTTGTAATCTAACAACACAAGATAATTAATTCCTCCCAGCCTGACAGCCAGATTTAATGCCCAATATCAGCCTCCTCGGGGTCACGTAGAAAGAACTTCTACCCAACGGTCCCGAAAGCACTGACTGACCACAGATAACAGAAAACGAAAATCGCTTTTCATTTAACCCAACTCGCGAATCCTTGTGTTTTTTGTAATTCACGCCGTAAATTGTCGCCAGAAGATTCTTTTCACGCTTGATCCCACGAACTCACTGGCCGATTAACCGCCAGTAAGACTAAAATAAGAAAACCAAAACTAAAACTCTCTCTCGCATCCTCGACGCTCTCTCTCCGTCCTGTCATGTTTGACTTACCTTTTTTTTTTCTTTTTCTTGCATGGGACCACATATCCTTTCTTCTTCCTTTCTCAAATTGATCATCCTAAACAACATGTATTTTCATCCTGCTTTAATTCTTTATTTATCCCAAATTAATATTTTTTGATATATTTCATAATTTTTCTGAAGATTTTTTAAAATCCGCCAAAGGCCAAAAAAAAGCACTTAAACTCTTCAGTCGCCTGTAAATTGCAAATATTCGACTGTTCTAAATCAAACTAGAACTTTTCGAATACTAGATTTATAGACAACTACACCATGCAGTCCGTTTGTCATCCGAGATCTAGAGAAATTCCTCAAGACTGAATTATTCGGTAATTTATTATTATTAATTTACTATTTAAACTTCCATTAATTATGACTTCACCCTAATCTTTCTTATCAAATTCTGAAACCCAAACATTTAAACAACAAGAACCAGTCCTTTAAATCTAGATTGCACCTCATCTTACTGACACATTTCCATATCTTGCTACTGCACCATCATACCTCTGCTTAATACCACAAAACTGCCCATAAACTTTCATTCTATACTGGGCCTCATAAAATACTAGAATAACACTACATTTTATACACCCCATGTTATTCATGATCGTGACACTCTCTTAAAACATAGATACAATATCCCACCCCACGCTCGAAAAACGCTGAATCCTGAACACTAATTCAATCAAATCAATTTTGATAAATTTCCATAAACCATTTAACTGCAAGTCCGTTGGCCATCCGGCATCTAAAATTTTACTGTTCAAAATTAATATGATTTACCCTTTCCAAATTCTACTTCTGCCACAAATTTTCTCTCTCCTGAAAATATAAACACACCAAAAGTACTTCAGATACCATTTATATTTTTATAAAATACAAAAACTATAATATCATCATCATGTCATAATTTTCATCAAGTCTTTAGGTCCCAACACATTCTTCATCTCTTCCCATTAATCTTCGTCAAAAGATACTTACCACTCTAACTTAGATTTATATAAGTCCAAGAAATAATGATTACTTTTCTAAATTTGTATCAAAATTACTTAATAATTAAAATATTTTAAAATTTATGCAATTCTTTAGTTATTTCCAAATGATCATAAACTCCATGAACAAATGTGTGGATATATTGAAAATAATTATTTTAATTTTCATTATTAATAAAATAATTTTAGAGTCTCTTTCAAAATATAAACTCAATCACAAAAGTTTAAAAATAGATATTATAACCATGGAACTCAGCAATATTACTATTAAAAATGATAAATTCAATTATGTAGTTTATTGTTTGATCCAAACAAAAATTATTAGTAAGAATTTTACAATCTTCTATATATTTTTAAACTCTAAATTAAAAGATATATTGATATTTCCTAATACTATATTAACTTTATAGAAATTGTAATGAACTATATTGAACACACCAAAATAGAATGAAAGTTATAATCAAAATAAAAAATAAAATAAAATTGTGCCAATAAAACAATAAAAGCTTTAATAAATAAATTAAATATTTATAAATGCAATAAATAAACCGAGCTAATAATCACTTATTTATCTTTATGAATTATCTCCTCTTATCCATACAAGTTAATAGAACAATTCTTCCTGTTATAGAATCCGCTAGAACCTTACCAAGAAGTAAAACAAATGCTTTAATTTCAACGTTGAAGGTTTGTTTTAACACACACCAAGAATGGAGTAGAAAGAAATGCAACGCTCACCAAACAAAATGAGAGAGAGATGATATATATATATATATATACATCATACAAACAAAAGTGGAAAATTAATTACAGAACCATATATAACTTAAAACACTGCTTCAATATTAATGAATGGGACAATTAAACTCTTTACTCATCTCACACCACAATATATTATATAAGATATATAATTCAAACAATCCCCTCACACTTAATTAATGCCAAGTTTGAAAACTACATAAAATCACAGATTCATAACTAAGAATTGAAGTAAAAGATTCAACAAGAGTTTCCTGAATCCTTCCATGACAATGATAGACTGAAGATACCACTAATTTAGATACAGATTTCAACCGACTTTAGTGGCTACTAAGACATATAAGTCACATACCACCTCATCCGCTTGTTCTCATTGTTGTGTCTGTTTTTAGCCACAGCATCATTCACTCATGAGTGCCAGAACCGTCTTTTTTAAGGCCTCCTTGAAAGGCCCACACTTCACACTCACATAGGTGATCTGCTGTATTCTCAGAATACACCATTTGATTAATCTTATGTCAAACTTAGAAATCATTAAAACCTTTCATTTAGGGTTTATCCTTGTTTGAATATCATCTCATCATGAGAATGATTTAATAATTTGACAATGTTGGACTCATCAAACATAACTGTTTTTCTCTTTCGAACCTAGATCTCAGATCTCCAAATACAGGAGCACCACATGATGATTTGTCCAGGCCATTACCCTCCTATCTCCTCTTAAGGATTTTTTTCAAACTAACTCTCTAGATAGGCCTTTGTTAATGGATCCGACACGCTATCTTTTGATCTACGTAATCAATCGGTATAACTCCATTCGTAGATTAATCGGTCTAACAAGAAAGCATGTCTTCGCGTATGTGACTAGATATTTTCATTGTACATAACATCTTCCAAATTCTTCGATAGTCTTGACTATCACAATGTGGCGCCATTTCCGAGTTAACTGGGGTTAGCCGTAACTTTAACATCTTCTAAGAAATTCGTCATTCACACCGTTTTTATCTGCTATGAATTCTAGCCTTCCATCGTAGAATCTGACGTACGCAAGTTTGCTTAGAAGATTTCCAAGGCATCGCTTCCCCACACTAAATCAGAAACACATATCCATCAGTGGATTTAAGTTTTCTGTTGAAATCACAAGTGATCCAAACAGATCACTATAACCTTCAATCACCATTGATAATTTTGTAATGCAAAGCAAAATTTTGGGTATGTTTTAAATATCCCAAACATCATCGCCTCATTGCCATCCAACGCGTTTCTTATTTGGATTGGTCTGTATCACTGTTACTTATCGGCACAAGTGATATCCGGTCGAGTACAATTCATGATGTACATTAGACATCCCAAAAACTTTAGCGTAATCCACTTGAGACCTCACTTTCACCTTTGTTCCTTTGCAAGAGCAAGGTTTCAAGCCCATTGCTGCTTACTTTTGAAATTCAAATATTTGAATTTGTCACATTCGTCAATATAGTGAGACTGTGATATATAGATCTTGAGAGTTCTGAGATTTTTATAATCTAGAATAAAATCCGCAACCCCAAGTCTTCATATCAAATGATTTGGATAGCATTCGCTTTGTGCATTTATGTCAATAATATTTTTGCTTATTATTAACATGTCATCCACATATAGACAAACAACACCCACATGATTTATATTTTTATATATATACACATTTATCGCACTCATTAATCTTGAATCCATTTGACAACATTTGTCAAATTTGCATGCTCATTGTTTAGGTGCTTGTTTAAGTCCATATAAAGACTTAACAAGTCACAGATTTTATTTTCTCGTCTCTAGGACAATAAACCCTTCAAGTTGTTCCATATAAATTTCTTCCTCCAATTTCCATTTAAAGGTGCCACATCCATTTGATGGATTCAAGATCATACACGTAAGCCAAAGCAATTAACAACAAATAGATGTAATTTTTGTGGTTTCCAGAGTATGTATCAAACAGTCAAGACCTTCTTTTTATGTCTAAAACCCTGATAACTATTTTGCCTTATACTTGTCAATAGTACCATCATCTTTCAATTTTCTTTTTAAAATCCATTTATATCTAATGGTTGTTTCTATAAAGATCAACCACCCTGCTCGTATGGTTATCGGTGGTGATTCCACTTCACTATTGACTCCTTTCAATATTTATTTCAAGCATTTCTTATCAGTTTCTTTAAAAGTCCGGAGGTTTGTATTTTCTAATAAATGTTAAAAATTCGACTAAAAGATTTAGGTGCCCTTTGATCACACACAGGGTTCCTCAATATTAGTACATTTTCCTCGCACTTCGAGGTCGCTGGAACCTTCACCAAGTGTTTTGCCTTCATTCTTATACGAGAAAATGTCTTCAAAGAATTCAAGATTGCCTCGATTCTATTATCAGATGAAATGAATATCACTTCGATTTATAGTCCAGAAAAAACGATATGCTTTACTATTGTTAGTATATCCAATAAAATAACTATTGTTTTTTATCCTGTATTTTAACCTGCTTTAAGTAGGGAACTTGTACTTTGCGTAGGATGCACATCTTCACACTTTCAAAGTAATTCAAGTTTGGTTTTTCTACCTTTCCATTTTTCATATAAATAGATTTTTGTAATTCCATCAGAGGGTACTCTATTGAGATCCGTAGCCGTAAGGACAGCTTCCGCCAGTTCTGGAGGTAAACTAGAATCCAGGCAAACATTCATCATTTCTTCAACGTTTCGATCTCTTCCCCTTTCAAAGAACTCCATCTCCGTCGGGTGTATACTGAGCCGGCCATCTGATGAATAATTCCATTTTCTAGACATATTTCTTGAAATGGAAATTCATATTCACCACCTCTAATACTTCTGGACATTTAATCTTTTTGTTGTTGATTTAACCAATTTTATATTATTAATCGCATCAATTGCCTCATCTTTGCTATTAAGAATATACAATACAATATCTAGCAAGAATCATTAAACCCTTGAATCAAGATTTTGATAAAGGGTAAATAGTACTTTGCTGAAAATCTGAATTTTTTTCTAGATCCTGGATGACTTAAAACTCATTCGTCGAAAATCGCCTCATCGCAAATTTAGCTACCACGCGATTTTCGTCGATCTCGGTGTGCCTGGATTTCAATGCTTTTCAGAGCGCGCGTCTGACGACACATGCATAGCGCAGGTGAGATGCCACCAAGACCAAGCCGACACTCGCCAAGATAAAAGGAGCCGCTCACGCAATTGCCGCTGAATGGATCCCACGCCATCGTCTACGCAGTCACGACGTCATAAATAAATTATGAAATAAAAAGAATGATGTAAATGAGAGCATACTTTGGTTATGAATGGGAGGCACTTCTCCCAATGAATCAATGGATGCACAGCCTAAAGCATGGAAATGAGAGAAATGAAAGGTTTGAGATTTAGAAAAGAGAAAGGAAAGAAAAGGAAAAGGAAGGGAAAAAGGAAAGAGGGAAACGGTTCTGTATAGAAAAGCGAGGAAAAGGAGAAAGGAGGAAAGGGCAGGAGGATTTTCCCCGTTTCAGCAAGGGCCGACTAAAGTTCGGAGGACTAAAGTCGGTGCACAGCTGGGATCTACGCAGGGATCGCCAAAAGTCGGGAGTTTCTATTAAACTCCAAGCAGGTGATGCATGCCTTCCTACTTGATTTACTTTTAGCCTAAACGCTTTATAATGAAGCCAAGCTGTGGAGAGCTATGAGCTGCTGAAATTAGTTCCGAGCCTTGGGACTAATGGGTATGATTTCATGACCCATTCGAAACTATGGAGTTGGGAGCCAAACTAGAAACCCGCTCAGGTATTATGGGTTGCTGATGTGTGTGCAGTTGGAACCAAACCGTTCATGTTTGTGAAGGGCCAGGTACCTCGTTGAATAGTCCCAAGTCGTAGACCTTGTTGTGTGTTATAGCTTGCTCGAATAACATGCTAAGTGTGGAATCGTGATATTGATGCATGCTTTTTTTGATGTATTAATATGTTTTGCATGGAGTGTAAATTTATATGTGTATCAATTATAAATTATCCATGTGTGTAAATGTTTCATGTAGTGCTCATTCATGCATGTTTACATGAGGAAAATGCATTGACATCATGTATTTCATATGCACGGTCACATCGCGTCGTCAAAAAGGGTGCGGTGTAAGTGTTTATTCATCAAGCAGCAGGAGTGGGTCGTGAACTCGGGAAAAAATGGGACAAAGTCCAAGGTAGAGATTCACGAGTGTGTAAATGATCAAAATGATAAATTACATGTTTTGGGCGGAGCAAGTTGGGGTAGATCCCCCCAGGGTGAAAGTCCCATGTGTTATTCATTTCGCTGTATTATTAACCTCACGATGGTTCGCGGAAAATGCTGAAAAAGGCGCGCGGCGTCCCACGGTAAACCCAAACTGCGGGCCCACAAAATTAAGGAAAAGAATCAAAATCAGTTTGATAAATAAATTGGAGGGTTTTCCAAATGGTTTAGTCGAGTGTGTGACCGGGGTTTTATTTCACATTCCGCATTCCGTGTGAGGAGTCGGCCGGGACTCATGGTGAGCATGAGGAGTCGCATCTCATGCATGATATAGACATTTCATATAGAAAATAATTGTATGGAATGTGATTGATTGTTTACATATGCCATTGCATATGCATTTTAGGTGGAGAGTAACCCTTGTAGGAAAATTTTCTACTGGGCTTTGCTCACCCGTCGGTGGGACCCTTCGGTGCAATACGTAGACTATCCAGTGGGAGACTGCACGCAGTGTAGGTATCTTTTGAGAAGAAAGCCGAAATGCGCTTTAAGTAAATATTTTGTAAATAGGTACAAATCTTTTGTGTGGAACAAACACATGAAAACTATGAAAATATAGTTGAGATATGTGTTTTATGAGTATGGATGTATGGGCCCCATGTGGCTATTTTACTCATGTGTGTGTCTCGTAATACGAGACATATAGATTTCCGTAGGTTGACGGGTAGTCAACGGACACCCCGGGAAATGGGGCGTCACAGCAATCGTCAATAAAAGTTATGAAATACTTTTTCCCACCGTGAGATGGTATTGACTTCATATCGCAAATGTCCGTATGAATCAAGTCCAAAGGTTTAGAATTCCTTTCAACTAAATTATGTGTGGATGTTTTCGCAAATTTTGGATTCAACACATACTTGACATTTGATTTATTACATTCAAACTTTGGCACATTTCCATGTTCATCATTAGCATTTGTAATTAACATGTCCCAAACGTGCATGCCATAAATTATTTGACTCAAGTAAATAAGCGTATGAATCATTATTCTTATTATTATTGATTATCATTACATTGAGCTTCTTGAAAAGGCCATTATCGCTTAAGATAACCCTTTCCAACATACATATCATTTACTTACAATTTTATCGTAAACAAATACAACCTTAAACTGCTTCTGACCGTATGATGTCGACACCAAATTTTACTGATTTCAGCACATGAGGACATTCTTAGCGTCGAGTTTTGCCCGATGTCATTTTCAGAGAATATTCCTCAGCTCCTTCTATCTTGAAGTTGAAGAATTTCCCATATGCGTACTCTTTTCTCAGTCCCACTAAAGCATAGGAAGAAAAACATCCCTTTGATAGCACAAACACGGCTGTAGCAAAGCAGAAACAATCCACCATTCCTTCGGTTTCTACCAAGTTGCACTCGAAAAGAAAAGCACACAAATCTTCAATATCCATATCATCTAAGCTTTCAACAATATTGGTCGACCTTTATTCTTATTTTTATTTTTAGTACACATTCCGAGGACCTATGTCCCGATTTCTTACCATAATTATAGTAACTTCCTTTGAATTTATTATTGCCATTATTGTGGTTCTTTACCCGTAGTTCTTCTTTCTTTTCTTTGCATTAGGAGCATTCAACTATATTTGCTCCGAGCATGGATGATTGCCTAAGGCTTCTTTTTTCGCATGCCTGCTGAGTTCTCTCTTCAATTTTTAACTGGACAATCGTGTCTTCAAGCTTACATCTCCTTACACTTGTGTTTCAAGTACTTTTAAAGTCCTTCCATGCGGGAGGTAACTTTTCTATAAATGCAAATCACTGAAATGCGCTTCATTAATAATAATTCTTCGCTAAGAAGATCGTGAATTATGTTACTTGAAGCTCTTGGCTTTGGCGTCACAATGTACTTTGGTATCAACCATTTATAATTAAGAAATTCCGTCGCTACAAATTTCTTTAAACCAACGTCTTTAGTCTTATACTTTTCTCAAGTGCTTCCCATAATTCTGAAGTATTAATATCGCACACATTATATGAATGTCATCTAACCCGCCAAATATAGCACTCCCGCAAAGGAAGCCTGAATGTTTCCGTGCTTCAATCACAAAGGAGAAATCTATCTTTTCGCACTGCTCTTTGGGTTCGTAACCTTTTCTTTGATGAACTTTTGCAAAGACTTAAGAGTCGTTAGGATAGAAGAACATCTTTTAGCGTTATCTTTTTGTGTCTACACCTAAAAACTTGTCGTTTCCTCCTCGCCTAAGTGTGGTGCGTGTGCAACTTGTTTGAACAATGTTGTTCATTTCGCATCCCATTTCAAAATTAAACCAATACTTTATTAGTAAAAAATTACTAGTATCAACTTGGTAGAAAATCGCAAAGATTTTAATCTCCCTACGAAATTTAATCAGTAAAAACCACAAAGGTTTTAATCTCAATAGGAGTAGGAAACCCAAGATTTGGCCCCCAAATTTTAAGTAGAAATCACCAACAGCCAATTCGGTAGGAGTAGAAAAATCACACAGATTTTAGCTCCAAACAAAAATAATAATAATAATAGAACTCGAAATTAAATAAATGAATAACAATCCAAGTAGAAAAACCACAAAGGTTTTTAGTCTCGAAACGATGAAAATAAAGAAACAAATAATAATTCCAAGAGAAACCACAAAGGTTTTAGTCTTAAGAAATTGGGGTATATGTAGACGGAAAATACTTCAATGTAAATAAATGAAATGAAAATCCCTTAAGATTGATATTTCCGTATTACTCATATTAATTTATAGCAATTAAATAATATTATAACTTATATTAATTGTTAATTAAAATGAATAAAGTTATAACCAAAAATAAAAATAAAATAAAAATTAAAGCAATTAAAAAATAATAAAGCTACCAAATAAATTAAATATCATAAGCAAAATGTAATAATAAACCGCCCATCAGATCAACGTTTAGCCTGGGGCGAATTTTATTCCCCCTGCAGACCTACAAGACAAATAATTCCTTCCGTGATAGAACTGTTTAGAACCCACTGCATAGGCAGATCAAACCCAGAAATTTAAACAAAGAGCTATGAATCACACTCCACTCAAGAATTTGGTGTTAAGCTGTAAACGCAATGCCGATTTTTCAAACTACACAAAAATATATAGAAGTATATTATAAATGCTGGGAGGCTTCTGAATTTTATATAAACCGCACAAGTAAATCAAAAAACCACAAATGGTTTGGGAGGAGTTGACCGATGTGGGATAACAAACCCCCTCATTTCCATTCACACCAATAAATATATATATATTATATATATATAATTCCCAACCGGTATTATTGTCAAATTCCTAATATTAGCTGAAATAGAAATAAACAATTATTCATGTTAGATTTCTAAACTAATTCAAGACAAATAGAAACAAATTATTGATTCTATTCCATTACAAATAAGAATGGATAGGGATTCTTGATTCGGATTTCCCATTCCAAACACAACGGTTTTAGTCTTTGAGATCCGCTTCCCATGGGTCTCTCCCCTGTGTTCTTCATTTTTCTCCCAAACCCTCACCAGCAACACAACAACATTTGATCTTACTCAAACACCAAAAGCTATCACTAAGCTACCAAAAAAGCAAAATCAATCCACTCCCTCTTTCTCTTTATCAATTAATTTACTTCGCGCTGGGTTTTAAAATCTTGAAGTAAATAAGTTTGAAAAGAAACGCGGAGTCTTCATGCCATGGTTGTCTTCATCCTCCTTTACAATAGAGATCTTCAGCTGCATTTTACGACAACCTAATTTAAAAATGAACGTTTATGGTGGAAGCGTGATTTGGGTATTAATGTTTGAGATTCCAAAATTTGAAAACCTGTCAAGTTTGGGATGGGATTTGGAAAGGAATTGCATATCGGAGAGATGGGAATGAACTTGAAAATTTTAATAATATGAAAATATTATCAAGGTTCCATAAGGAATCAATCATCCCATTTAATCATGACAATTCATGCTAATAAAATCATTTACTGATAATTTTCAATTTAATCAGCAGATCATCATGACATTAATTATTATATAATCTTTTTTTGTGATTGCCTCATCACACGGTACAGCAAAGGGTCAGAATAGGTAGGTAAAGGATGTACTATATATCAACTTTCTTGTCCATTGAAATTACAGACTGTGTAATTGACAGGAGCTTTGTACTCCATTTAGGTTTTTTTCTAAATTATTAAAATAGTTTTAGATAAAAATAATGTTGAAATTAGTATATAAACAGGCATCAATTATTATATTAAAAAAATATATATAAATCATAATCACGGACTATGATATTACTCTTCATAAATTATTTCGGATGTTAATTTTATTTTAAAACTATTTTAATGATTATTTAAAAACTAACATGTCTAAAATCCCGTGAATTCTCCTGGACAGATTACATGCATGTTTCACGCTCATTTAACATCAGCCACACATCTTGTACGTATGTTGGAACTCGTGCATATTTTGTAAGCATTCAATAATTGATGAAATGAAACTAAGCTTTATTCGAAAGGTTTCGTGTGAAACAGTGAAAGGGATCAGATACTCCACTTCAGATGAGTGTGTCAAAGTAATTCACTTCAAAAAAAAAATGATATGAGTAACATTTTTTTTAAATATTTTGAAAACCATATTAACTTAAAACTGAATTTACCAGTAGCCATTTTAAGATTATTTTAAAACCATATTTAACAATTAGGGTTTTAATGTTAATAACAACGACGATTTTAAGATTAATTTTGAAACTGTATTCACTCATTAGGGATTCAATGTTAATATTTTAAAAATATAAATGATAAATATTATTATAAGATTAATTTTTAAAATTATATTTAATAAATACGCTTTCAAAACATGAGACACTTGAAAAATGTCATTCATATTGATGATACTTTCTAAATCGAATTGGTCGGAGTTTGTCGAATCACGCCGGCCATCGCTCTCGAATGTCGTTCCTTCCGCAAAAACAAGCAAAACAAAAAGCACGATATGGATCGGCAATAATGGTCACGCCGGCCACATTTCACAAGAACATCAACGCGCGAGAATAAGCTGCCACTTTCATTGATTGGGTGATCGAGATGAGTAAAGCGATGACAAGGAGCACCCTTAACAATTTATTTCACATGTGATGAGGTTTCCATTCGCGAGATTTCCTTATCAAGCCAACTAACTAATAAGAGATAATTGATAGACAATAATAATTAGAAAATATCTTACTTTCCTAATTGATGAAGATTTAATTAAGGAAGTTGAGTACTTTTCTTTAGTACAGGTTCTTTGGGCTAGTTATACGGCCGGCCAAGTGCAAATCAACTCTCGTTTTTGTGCCTATGTTTTGGGTGCTCATTTACGCCGAGCCATTGTGCCGGATCTCGCTTCAATCTTCAAGCTCGATATTTAAGTTTATGCTTTCTAAGTCTTATGCGTATATTACTTTAAACCCAACTACATATAATTTTTTATCTTTAAAAACGAATTACTTTAACACTAAACTTCCACTTGAGTACCTCATTTGAACTCAGACCTCAAATTTTTCTCGGTATTAGTTCAAGTGAAGAATCATGACGCGGTAGAGTACTTGCTCGTTTTGATTCGAATTTAAATTTCCAACGGTGCTTATAAAAACAGGCTTCAGTTAGATAACTACGTTTATCTATCTTCTTTCTTGAAATCTCTTTAAAGAAAGAAAGGTTCCTTTCTCTTGAAAGTACTCACTAGCTCCGACACCTGGAATCAACTGTCGCACGAGAAGCAAAGCCACTCTTGATCATCGTCTGTTTTTCTTTTCATTTGCTTTCCAACAATTGCTACAGGTATATATGTCTTGAGAACACATTGCAATATTCTAGTACATATCTGTGGAACTAACAAGGTTGGCATTTACATTGCATTTTAATTATTATTAATACTTATCACAGAAACTGGGCCTGTCGTGGTTTTAATTCAAGCTTTTCGTGTTTGAGACTCATAATAGATACTGGAAATAGGAATTCTAGCGCCAGGTCATGGAATCAACCATATGGACTCACTTTTCCTTGGTAGACTGAAGGCTGCTACTCAGATTGTCAAGTGTCTTCAGTGATTACATATGGTCCTCCCTCTGACTTCCTTCTTTCTACTGAGTTATATATATTTTCCTGCAAAAATCACTTATTTTATTTCTTCTCTTGAAAATGTTTGGCCTCCATATTTTTTCCAAAAAGTTAATGCGGATGGCATGACTAGTCCATTCTCGTTCCTCCTGAAGAACTACCACTCTTTTCGATAGGAGATAAATAGTTGTTTTTTTATTAATTCTTCGTTAATAATTAATGGTAATATAGAAATTAAAACGCTTATTGATTTTGTATAAAAGTCTGTGGGCTATATGTAAAGGGTCGGAAGAAATTAAACAGGGGGAGTAAAGAGGGTCGGGTATTACTTGATTTTAATTTAAGACGACAATGTGTAAAACACACTATATATTTGAAAGTTAAGTGTTATTAATTTTTTTAAAATAAAACCTAATAACTATTAGTTTGTTATAGTCACTTTAAGGAAATAAAAACTTAACTTGATTAAATATTATATGTAAAGGGAGAATTACTTTTACTATATTATATAGTTTAGGTGTTACTATTATGATTGAAGATTTAATCTGCTAGATTTTAACCTAAGTTTGAATTTTCTCCATAATTCAAGTAATTAATATTTTCAATGAAAATTAACCTTGTTAAATTTATAATAATAAAAAAATCATCTAAAGATAAAGATAGCATGCAAAGTTCACACTTGTTGTTCATCATTTGTTTCATTTAATAATATTGATCTTGTGTCTAGTCTGCATGCATGGAAATATAGTCATGGATGGGTATCAGGTCTCCTCTATACCATATAGATGGAGAAAATGGAGAATGATCCATAGAATATGGAATGAATTTTGCTTTCGAGGGGATCAGTGTTCAAGACCCTTGGTCATGCACCAAACATGACAGGTCCAACCGATCTTTTCAAAAAAACAACTGCAGAAGACACTTTATTCCAAGGCTGATATTAACTCCTCTATTGCTCTGGTTTCTATGGCTGGTAATGACTACACCGCATACCTGCCAGAAATGGCACTACTGGAGGTGAGTCCCTTTAGATTAATTATGGACTCCTATCATAAGGGTGATCCTGTACTGATCCACTTTTAAAATTCATAATTTAATGGCCTTCACTAATTTTTTTGAAAATTTTATACACAGTTTTATTTTTCTAGGTCTATCTGTTTTACTAAAGCAATGATTACAGCTGGGGTTGAATCTACAAATCTACTGGAAAGTTTAGAGTGCGAAAAAAATAGTGGTTATGAATTTACAGCCACTTGATGCTTCTGCCTTCAGAAACTATCTCATATTTATAAGCAAGAATTGCAGCATATCGGGCAATCTACTCTTCTGGTTCACAAATCAAGTATTGGAGAAAACTGTGGAGAAGTTGAACAACAAGAGCAAGGAATCTGTGTTTGTAATCCTCGACATGTACAGAGCATTTTTGTCCGCAATGAAGAAGGAAGGGCATCAACCAGGTATATATTTTCCCATTTGTATATATGATACAAACAAATAATGCACACTGGATGGGCTGGGCCCTGAATTTGAATCAATTTGAATCAACTTCGGGCTTGGATAGATGAATGGGCCATAGCCTGTGCTGGCCTTTGAATTAAAAACCCCAGTCTCAATTTGAATAAACTTGAAACTGACTGATGGGCTATTTAGGTGGGGATTTATTGGCCAGTATTAGAATCGCAATTCGTTACTAATAATTGCAATTATTTATTTATTTTTTGTAAAATGATCAGTTACACAAATAAATAAATAAATAATGGGCAAGGCAACTAGTGTATTTCTTGCTGATTTTATTCTACAGCATTCAAAGTTGCTTTTCCTCATCTTGGTCATTATTAGAAATGCAGCTTATTGCCAATAATTTTATACATTTATTTGTCCCAAACTGCAATTATCCTGGGGTACATCACATATGTTTTGAAGTACTGGCTTAATGTTCTTATTGTGCTTCTATGAATAGAAACCATAAAAAATAAAATAGTTAAATAAATACATTAATATATAGAAACAGACTAGCTATTTTGTTACTTGAACGTGTGCAGGAACTATGAAGTTTAAAGATCAACTGATGCCATGTTGCGAAGCAGCAGTGACTACCGGATACAAATGTGGGAACGTGAGGAGAAGATGTACGTTGTCTGCAAATAACTCCAACTCAAAATTCTTTGGGATGATGTCTCACCCTTCGCAAGCAGGGGTGGTGCCATTTAGCTTTTAAAATCTTCCGCATACTCTTATATATAGCCTTAAGTATGTCTTTAACGTTGCATGCTTTGTTTTATTTTTCTCATTCCAAAAGAGTTTTGGATTAGTAAAAGATAAATAAATAAGAACGTTGCTTCACTCAGGATAGGATAATGGGTTGATCTATGTTATTGAAGATAATAGGATATCAGTATCTTCAATTGAAGTATTGGGATTTGTAAGCGAGAGAAACCTTGCTTATAAGTAAAATATAACATGGCACAATAATATGGGCCAGTTATGTGGCAGTAACGTGGAGTTAATAGGACTAAATCAGAATTGATATATGATTGGAAGTAACTCGAGAACGTGTGAATCATCATTTTTTCCTTCTACCTTTAATGCACATGGAAAGGGTGGTGGTAAGGTATGCATATTCTGGCCTAATCATTATTCTTTCGGATTCCTTTGTTTGGCTCTTAGAGTCTTCTTCCTATTGGTTCTTGCTAGATCTTTTCTTGTGGTTCTCATTAACTCCTCTAGGAGTGTAGGAAGGGAAGGTCGTTGGATTTGCTTACCATTTCTCAATGTCATGATGACTTTGACCTTTGTAATTCCCCTCATTGGTATCTAGCTTGTGTATTCCCTCTAGGGTCTTTTTGGGGTTGAGATGAAAATTTACCTCTTTTGTATGGTAAGTGTATTTGTAAGCCTAGAGGGGGTTTGTTGCACATTGTCAATCTTTTGGGATATGTCTTCTTGGTTTTTCTCTAAATAATCCAACCTTTGGTCATGTCTCTTATTTATTTCTCTTTGCTCTCCTTTGAAATCAAACATGATCTTTTTGAGCTACAAAATATTATTACTAAGAGAATTTCCTTGGCTTGGTGCTTGATTTCTCTGATTAAGCCCTTGATTTTTCTTGCAAGAAAGGTTAGGGTGGTTCTATTAGATTATAAGTGCTCTTATAGCCATTGCTGTTGTTTCTAAAGGGTGGAGCCTTGTGCTACTCAACAAAGTTGGCTTGCCCCTCTAGGGTTTCTCTCATAGCAGGGAGTGAAGGACATCTCTCTACATGATGGTCATAGGATAGGCATATGTGGCATGGTGTGGGCTGATTTTCTACATCATTGGTTGCGTTGACCTCTCTTTTGATGAACATATCATCAAGTCTCCTATGTAGTCTAGCTAAGCTAGCCCTAATGTCGGTATTGTCATCAACTTGATATATTCTTCTTTTATTTTCATGATTTAGCATAGGTTTGGACGTCTCTCTAGCTAGAGACTCCTCCCAACCTCTAGTCAATTCCACTATAGAACTTAGGAATTCTAGTTCTTCATTATTGGGTTTATGGAGGAAACCTCCATATTGCAATATTAGACTCTAGTAATTGTTTCATGCTTAAAGTAAAAGTCCATCATAGAAGAAATTGCCATGGTGAGTTCTCACAGCCTATGATGAGGCATATTAAATTGCATCCATATATCTACTTCTAACATTTGTGGAACTTTTCACCTTATTTAGTAGTAAAGGTGTTGATTTGTTTTTTCAAAGAGATAGTTTTATGGGGGGAAGAACTTTTTCAAAAATAAGCCTTGCAATTCAACCCAATTAAGTTCTTATGCTTAAGGGTGTTAAATTCTCAAGCCAAGTTTTAGCTATATCTTTTAAAGTAAAAGGAAATAAAGTGAGCCATGCCGTTTCATTAATGTAATCCCCTCTTTGATTGTATGATATAGAACTTGGAAGTCTCATATGTGAGTGTAAGGATGCTCACTCTCCATCCCATGATATTTAGGTAATTGTACTAGCACTTTTGTTCTTACAATGTAGTTTTCCCCTGCCAATGCATGACGGAGTGCCTCCACGGGTGGATTTCTTGCTCCTAAAGTGTTCTGTGTGTTTAAGCAAATATACAGGTGATTTGAGTGTTCTCGGGTTGAGCTACTGTTCCTTTCTTGTATTCTCCCCATTCTCTAATTGGTCTTCCATGTTTCGAGGTGGTGGATTACTATGGCAAGTCTACCACGCGGCTCTATCCCAGCTTTTATCATGTGCTGGAAAAAATAAACGAACTAAAGCAAAAGAGGCTAAAGGAAACTAAAAGTAAGGTTACCCAAAAAGAAAATAAAAAAAATTAAGTACAAAAAATTAGAAAATATATAAAGTACTAAATATTCGTATTATTGTGCAAGATATCATCCATAGCAAAGACGCCATTGTGGTTCAAATTTTGTTGGTGGTTAATTTGGAGATGAGGGAACACAAAATTTATAAAACCTAAACCAACCCCAAGAAGCCTGCCAACTACTATAGGTATAAGGGCTCTAGGGTCGCTCACTAAGATGAGTTTTCCTCTTACTTTTGTAATCTTAGGTCATAATTAGTCTAATTAGATCGCTTTATCAAACCTAAATTAAAATGTAGTAAATTAAAGTGCTGGTTTTTTATCATGAGAAGGGATGATTGTTGATTTTTAGAGAATATATTATAAAGATATTCCTTGGGCTTGATTCACCAAATCCAACCTCACTATGGTGATTCAAAGGCGCATCATAATTTCGATCATTCGCTCTAAGAAATCACTCCTATAACTAACCCCCTAAACCTCCTAGGTCAGTTTTGTAAGATATAATTGAAACAAAATTCTAAGTGTATATAGTAAAGGATTCACACTGATTTTAGAGGTCGCATGTGTTCTCAACTCTGACCTCCGGGTGGTTTCCTGGACAAGAGACAATCTATTACGCATGCTGAGTCAAAGGTGCATCATCAAGCGCCAATATACCATTCAGACTGGGCTAAGCATCAAGAAGACTAGTCAAGAGAAAGCAGAGACTCTTATACATAGTCGAGGGAACCAAGATCGCTGCCTCCCATGTAGAGTTCAACTAATGTATACACGATCTAAGGTCTCAAAACAATACGAAAACGTACTTTTGGTTTGGAAGTGCAGCCGCCCCTCGTTACTTCATGGTGGGGTGGATCGATCCACCTTACCCGAGAAAGACAGTACTCACCCACGGCTAGTCCCAACATGCCATAATAAGAAATAAAACAAAAAGATAAGAGAAATTCGAATTGAGTTCTATTAATAAAAATGGAGGAAGATCTCCGAAAATTACAAAACTATACTAAAACTAAGATGTATGAAGAATAGAAAATATTCTTAGTTTGATCATCTACCCTTATTTATAATACATCTCTTGGAGGTTTAATTCGTGCCCAAGGCAAGTTCTTTCCTATTACAAATCGAATCCTGAAGATTGGAACTCAAAACTTGCTTTTTTCTGTCTACTACAACTTTCGAACCAATTCTAGGTGTCATAGCGAAATTTCGCACCCACTACCTAAGTCAGTGCAAAATCACGAGATCATGTCACTTAATTGAGGAGACGGTGTGAGATTTCGCACTGACTATGAAGTAAGTGTGAAATCACACAATTGTAGTGCGAAATGCTCCAAAATGGCTTCAACTCCTCCATCTTCTTGTGCGATCATTCCTTCATGGTTTCAACTCAACTAAATTGCTTTCATGGGCTTCCAAGCTCACACAAAAGATCCGAGATATCTTTATTACTTTGACCTCATGATTCCAAAGAGCCGTAAAAACTGCCTAAAAAGGCCATTATACATACCTGCACCTAAATTGATCATAGGAACATCTAGCCTAGTAGTGCCTTGACTGCTTTATATCCTCGAGGTCTAAGGTTCAAGTCCCATCTTCCTTTTGCTTTAGTTTTTTTTTTTAAAGAAAATAAGAAAGAAAGAGAAAATCGTTTTTTCTTTAATCTCAATATCTTTTTCTTCAGAACAAAAACTTATGACAATTTTTTTTCAAGCATTGAAAATAATTGAAAGAGAAACAGATTGTAAAACCCGGGTAAATTTGAATTTTTTCGAAAAATGGCAAAACAGTAAATTGTCGCTACGGTATAGGTTGCAAACCTTGAATTTTTATAGATCTCGGATGATGAAACAGACCTCACCGTTGGATTCGTCTCATGAAATCTAGTTACCTAGACGAATTTCATTGAATTGCGAGACAATCGGATTTTCACGATTTTTGGGGCATCGGGTGCCTGGTGAACCCAAAAAATGGGATTTTTGAGAAAAATCTCAAAAGTGAAAAAAAAAAAATTAAGTAAAGTTCATTTAAAATAATTTGAACTTGAACCGGATCAATAAATTTTCGGGGGCGTAAATGCACTAACCAGTCGCGAATGACAAGACTCGCTATTCACTTAAACTTAAGTGAAAGGCGGGGAAAATATCTCATTCTTCGCATTCTAATTTTCTGGTTCTACGGGAAAGAGTGAGAGAGAGCCAAACTTCTCTTTTCGATCCAAGGAGTTCTTTTGGTCAGAATTCGTCGGGCCAAGAACGAAAGTTCATCTACTCGATAAGGGATACGCATGGGTACCGAAAACACGAGATTTTGCTGAGGATTCAAGCGAGGAGTTCAAGAAATCAAATATTTCGGGTTTAGGAAGTGCCCACGGGCCTTCTTGGAGTTTCTTCTACGCTCAAAGAGGTAGGGATTCTTCATACTTTGGTTTATTTTCCACTCTAAGGGCTATTTAGTTGTGTTTTATTCCCTAAGGGGTTGTTTGGCAAAATTTTGGGATGAGGGAATAGTGCCCTGTTTTGACCCTATATGATGTCTAACTTTTGGGGTTGATTTTCTAAGAAAAAGAGGGAATTTGGTCTAGTGTTCTCCTTCTAAATTGTAACTGCAATTGTGAACTTGAGGTTAGGTTTTTGAATTACCCAAATTGGACCTTTATAGCTCAAGTTGTGGTCCATTTAATTTCCAAAATTGTCACAGCATAGGCTATTAACTGTTTGTGTCCAGGTTTTGGGACTGATTTTCGGTTATGAAAAAAAAGGGCATTTGGACTAGTGTCCTTCATGAAAATTGTAGCTAAAGTTGTGAACTTGATGTTAGGATTTTTAATCACTCAAATTGAACTTCTATAGCTCACGTTATGGTCCACTACTGAAATTGTCATACCAGTCGTCAACGCTTGTGTCTAGGTTTTGGGACTGATTTTCGGTTGGGAAAAAGATGGAATTTGGACTAGTGTCCTTCATGGAAATTGTAGCTGCAATTGTGAAATTGATGTTAAGTTTTTGAATCACCCAAATTAGACCTCTATATATCAGGTTATGGTCCATTTTCCTGGACTACCATAGGCTACCCTGTTTTGATCCCATACACTGTCCAGATTTTGGGATTGATTTCCAGTTAGGAAAAAAAGGGAATTTGGACTAGTGTTTTCCATGGAAATTATAGCTGCATCTGTAAACTTGATGTAGGCTTTTGAATCACCCAAATTGAACATGTACAACTCAAGTTATGGTCAATTTCTGACCAAGCAACTTAGGGTCATTTTTAATGGTTTTAGTCCGCATTTTGGGACTCGTTAGAACTACTTCAATCCAAGTCTGTGAATTTTTATGTGGTCTATTATGGCTTGTTGTGTGGAATGTTTAGGATATCTCTATGCCACAACTGGTCTTGAGGATCAAGTTGTCATTGCTTGAGTTTGAGACATGCTGGGTGGTAATTGATCGGAGGTCAATATGTTTGTCCTAATGTAAAGGACATGTGATGAGCTCAGGTATGGATAAGGCCATTGCATGGCTTGTTTGTAGGCTATTTGTGTACATGTTATGTCACAATTTGGCCTAGAGGATAAAGTATGTCATTTCTTGATTGGTGATAACTTGTTGATGTTGATATATGTGTGTGCAAATATGTTGACATGAGATGTGTGATCGTTTGGAAATTTTATGATGATTGATATAATTGTTCATGATGCATGGGTGATATGCATGAGTAGAATTGTCCATATAGCATTCATGATATATGTGACATGGTATAGGCATGAAATGACACATCGCATTGCATATGCATGGGGACATCGCATGAAATGGGTGTGAGTGCATGGTTATAATCAACACTGCGTTGTGTTTGATCAAGGGTTTCACCGTGGGACAACGTCTAATGTGGTCGCACAGCTTGTATACATGAAAGCGAAACATGTGTCGTATTAGCAAGTGTGGATAGACACACTCCCTGGGTGAAAGCCCCGTTAGTTTTGGTTATACATATGTGTCCAACGGTGAAAACCCGTGAAAGTCTTGCGAAGCCTGCAGTGAGACCCCGAAAATTCGCTACCCACAAAAAGACACATGATTTTAAATATAAATTATCATTGAGGTGTAACATTCAAAAATCTTTTGGTTTGAAAAACAAATGAATTTTGTTGTAAAATGATCATTTGATGTATAATTCACAAATGATGAGTTTTATCACACTTTGACATCGCATGGTGTGGTAGGAGTCGGTAAGGACTCGGGTGCATGGTACATGATTGAGTTTCATCTCATTTCATGGCATGTAGGATTCCATAGTAGAAATTGCATGTTTTTACTTGGAATGTGAATGTGAATTGTGAACATGACCATTGCATGTACACTTAGGTGAGGAGTAGCCTATGTAGGACTTTACTCTATTGGGTGTAGCTCACCATTTATGAGATCCCCCTTTCAGGTGCAGGGAGTACACCGATAGACGACGCTCACTCAAGACCACAATTGTGAAGAAAGCTGGGTTGTGGCTTTGTAATCATTTTTGTAAAGATGTTTGGAACGAATTAGTTCTAGCATGTATTTTTCAGAGCAAGAGCGCCAGAATTAAACTCTTAAGGACTAGGTAATATAACCTTGTATATTTTTTAGTATGGATAAAACGGGTCCGATTGGGCCACTTTACTCATAAATGTATCTATGTGGTCATTGCGGTTATATTGGCCCGATGGGTCATGTTATCAGATATCTTGATAAAAGTTATATTTAAAAAGTAGGAATCCCCGTACAGCGATACTACGTCCGATTTTTGTTAAATTACGTCCCGACAGCGACACAACAACATGCAGATTCGGCTACTCGACATCCACAAGTTTTTCACAGTTAACTATTGGTCAATGTATTAACTGGTTTTGAGGCGTTACACGATAGGGAAGAAATTAAAAAAAAATCATTTTCTCGCTTTGTGCCCAATTAAAAGTTTTTTTTTTATTCATTTGTTTTGAGTTCAAGGCATGTGTTTAAAGAAAGTGAAGATCTTTCGCTCATCATCATCTATTCATCATAATATTCTAGGTTAGTATTTATTTACGAATAAAATGTAGAATATTTAATTAAGATGATTTATAGTGCCAAAGAATTTTTTATTTTTTTTGCATATGATATAGATTTTTATGCTTCCGTTGTATATTTTATTTGATTATTTCAAACAAACACCCACACACTATATATTCAGCAAGTATATAAATTTTCTTTCTTTCTTTCTTTTTCTTTTTTAATTTGCCAACCAATAGAACTTTTATCTATTTATTTTAAATTTATAACATAACCCATAATATCTCATTTTACTTTTTCAATAATTTATCTTTTATCCCATTTATTTATTTTTCAATTTAATTAGGCTACATAAATGTTTATTACAAATAAAAATACTTTAATTTAATTTTTTTTGGACCAATAGGAGGGGGAACCCTAGAGGCAAGCTCACATATTCATCCTCCCATGCATCGCATACCCAAGGGCATCTTGATGAAGGAGGTTGCACAGGTCCTGAAGAGGAGTCCTCCACCTTTCAAACACGCCCTGCTGCAAGCCCAAAGCCCGTTTTGCCATGGCATCAGCAACCATATTTCCTTCCCCGTACACATGTTGGGTGTTAATGATGCAACCATTTCTCATCCAGTCTCTGCATTCCTGAATAATTAAGGCTTGCAAGGAAAGGTGCTTGTCTCGTCTGAGCCTTCAACCATTGCACCACCAAGAAGCAATCGGATTCTACTAGCAGTTGTTTCACCCCCATCTCCCAAACCATTTTCATCCCATGCATGAAGAACTGCTCAAAGCTCTGCCTCCTCAATAGAACAACGTCTCAGGTTCACAAAATATTGCTGGATCTAGACACCATCCTCTTTTGTAAGGACCATCCCTTCTCCCTCCATCATTGAGTCTCCAAGCATATTACCGTCCTGCATTGAGTTTTATCCAACTTTAGAATGTTTTCACCCCACCAAGCTTACCTCTGCATGCCAATGCTCTCATGGCTAATGCGTCATTTGAGAGGACTGCAAGGATTTCCTGGTGTTTAAATTTCACTTAGGTCACTTTTCTTTCTACAGTCGTGATCGTAGTTTATTATCATCTTATCGTTATTAATTTTATATTATTCCATTTCTTTAAATCTCTTATCATCATTACTATAGTTTTCAATATACCACATATATTCTTCTGTAATAACTTGAAACCATTATTCTTTATTTCATTTTCCCTGACTATAAATTTTATCAAGCTTATAATTTATTACCTTATGAAAAATGCTACAATCTTTTTTACAAAAAAATCTACTTTATAGAAATATAAAATTTAATACTAAATGTCAGATTTTTTTTATTTAAATTAAATTTCTTAAAAAGCTTATTATTGAGGATTGACTTTTGACCACTTTTTCTGGAATTTCTCTCAACTAAATTTTTTAACACATGTACATTCATAATTCTCTTTAACCATTTGATTCACAAATTTATCTTTGAATCTGATGTATTATGAGAAACCCGAATATCACACAAATCTTCTAAAGTGTCTCAAAAAATTCAAAAATCAAAAGCAAAATGATACTAGAATAAACTTTTATGTTGGGAATAATCATTCTACAGTAGAAGAAGTTACCATACTGCCAATAAGCTTACTGACATCAATACATTGATGTTTTTTACTGACACACATTACACTGGAGCTTATTAACATCAATACATAGATGCTCTTTACTAATACACATTACACTGGAGCTTATTAACACCAATACATAGATGCACTTTACTGATACACATTACATTGGAGGAACATGATTCCAACACATTATCATTGATACCGACACAGATAGTACTAATATTTATTATTGCTGATTCTCGAGGAATGTAAAACTTCAGCATAAAGCAGAAACATGAACTAAAAGCTTCCCCAGAACTCCCTCTGGAAGGGGTTTGCAGTAAAGGATCTTAGAATTGAGTAAATTGCATGCCAGCCCGCTTGTGTAGGGTACGAATCCCAAAAGAACGCTGACTTGGGATCAGCGCATACGTTGTATTTCTTCACCCCATCCTCTACATGCCCGCAGGAGTAGTTGCTTGTTATACCTGTGCAGCATGGCCTCAATGTATCTAAAGTTCCTGCATGCATTTACGGATTCATATATTTGTGTTGTGCAACATAAGGATCACTCATATTAGGTGAAGATGGTAATTCCTATTACACATTGAATGGTATGAAGAAACATTAAAACTCCAAAGATGATGATAATGATTTTATTAATTTATTAATTTATGAAATATTTGATTAAAAGACATCAATACTAAATTTGTAAATCTAACATTTCTATGTTTTTCTTAAAATGATCCATTTTGGACAAAAATATGGTTTTTCATTTCATGTATTTATATTATCTCTTGAAAAAACAAGTTATTTTTGTAAAAAAAAAAAAATACTTTTTTTTTTTATCAAAATCAGCCCAAAAATCGACAGAGGATCAAATTTCCCTTTTGAAAATCACCCTTTACTTATGTATTTATTTTATTTATTGTTGTGAATATTTGTGGCGGGTGTGCATTCTGAGCTCAATCCTAACTTTCCTGAGACAGCAGACTGACTTGATATATGAGGCCCTGCCTGAACCCTAACGAAAAATTTTAGTATCTGACTCACATAAGTAGTATGGGGAAATCACCTGTTTTAGTTTCATGTTTCTAATTGCAACATGAAAGTGTCGTACATACGCCTCACAAAAGCAGATTGACCGTTCTTTCCTTTCAGCTCCTCTACCTCACAGCAGTTAGCAATATGTTGTGAAACCTTGCTGCCAAGTTTGCTGTGTGGGATTGCATTTCTCATAGGAATCTGGTATCAGAATCGAGGCAAAAAACCAAGAGGCTGTATTTCCATAACCAGTATTTTTTTCACTCCCAAACAATGAATACGTTGTAGATTCGAGCGAAGCTGCTTAACAACAGATGTAATGAAGCATGGCAGACCCTAATTATAAAATTCAAGTACGTTGGAAGTGAGTACCAGTACCATTTAATTAACAAAATTAGTATACACATAGTAAATCATCATGCATTAGTTTGATTTTTGATGTATAAAACTAATTAATTAATTCATGTACTCCACGCATGAAATAGGGCACCCAGACTCACGTACCAGAAGACTTCCACCTTTATCAATATAGGAGTTATAATCATTGCCAGAAGTGGCTACCAGAGCAATGGAGTGCTTTAGGTCATCTTGGGTGTAGAGTTTGTCTTTGAGTACTTTTTTAAACAGATCAATTTGTGCTGTCATGTTTGGTTCAGATGTGTCGAAGACGCCTGCCCCTCCATACGCAAAATTCATTCCATGTTCTATGGGTCTGCATCCTCTAAATCTGTATGGTGTAGGAGGCTTTATGCCCATCCATGCAGCTATTTCGTCATGCATTTCAAAACATAAAATATTATGCATGGTTGTCTGAATAAATAAATGATAGTTAATTAAGTAATTACCAAAATAACGAACTTTTGTATATGGCGACCTTTTTCAGATGTTTTTTTATTTTTATTTATTTATTTATTTTTGTAGAAATTTTCTTTTCAAACTTGCTTGAATTTGCATTTCAATGAACTTTACAAGCCAACAATTTTCAGTGTTGTGATTATGGGTACATACATATAATTAGAGTTCTTGAAAGTATATATCACGCAACTTCCAAAAAAATCAACCAAAAAAAAAAAAAAAGAGAATCAAACTACCGTTGCCAAAAAAGATTTAGCTTAGAAGTGATTCATGAAAATAATTATAAATAAATGTCAAAGAAAACTATTGATATTATAAATCAAAATAATTGATCAGTGTCCAAAGGAAGAGAGATTTAACCTATGAATTCACTGAAGACACGGCCGTCAGAAAAGTGACCATCTGGTTTACCAGGATAAGTAATTCCATACGGTTCGTTCCATGGTTTAGTACCCTTTTCCAAATTCCCAGTATCAACATAGGAGTCCCCAAACACGAAAAGTTTGGTGAAGCCAGGATCTGCATAAGCCCTGCCTGCATTTAATCGGAAATGACTACACAATAAGAAATTAAAAGAACTAACATGCATGAACTTTTTCATTTCATTTACACAAATGGGTGTACAATAAATAAAATAGTCAGGGCGTTTGGTACCTGCAGAACCAGTGGCTGCGATAAAAGCAAGAGAAAAAGTAGGTGAGGTGGAGTTGGTTGCCCATTGAAATCAGCTTAATTGGAGGTGTTGAATTGAGATGCAGATGCTTTGGAGAATGATCATGGCATGTACTTATATAGGCTTCACCCCAGCGTACTAGGGCTTTTAGAAAAATAATACAAAACTTTTAAATAAATCTAAGAAAAGCATAGTTTGAAATATGATCCTAACTTTAGTATAGTTTTGTTCATATAGGATGAGGATTCAAAAAAGTGAAGTTGTCTTTTCAAAAAACATTTTCATTCTAAATTTAAAATTTTCAAAATTATTGAAAGTGTATCTTCAAAATACATTTTTAGTCTAATTTCAAAACTTCTCAAACTTTAGAAAGTGTATTTTCAAGAAACATTTTAAGTTTAAACTCATAATTTATGAAACTTTATAAAATATTTCTTCAAAAGACACCTTTAATTAAAACTTAAGGGTATCAAAATTTTAGAGACATCTTCAAGAGACAGTTTCCACGTGACAAAAAATATATTAAATTTAGGACTATTTCTCAATCTTTTTGTAGTTAAGGAATTTTTATTTTATTTTTTGAGCTAAATATTAGAAAAGACCCAGCGTACGGCAAGTCCCCTAATGATATTATAGTATAAATTGTCAATTATCATCTGCCATTTACTGATACAGTATAGAGAGCTAGACTTGTTTGATTTTGAAATGATTATTTGATGCAAACACTAATGTTAAGTTCAACTAGCTAACAATTTAGATCATCAAACCTTCTAATTTTTAATTTAGTTTTTAACTGTAATTAGGTGAATTATTTAAACCAAGACTAACATGAGTACAATTCATTGTGTGTAATTCACTACATCTATGCTCAAGTTGCATGAAGCTACATAGCCTGTACTTAGATACATTGTCAAGTGTTTTTTGTTTTTTTTTTTGTTTTTTTTGTTTTTTGTTTTTATCGTAGAGTAGAATCTCCATAAATAAATACTTGATAAATTGTGATCCCAAAGTGGGTCGGACCACTAAATTCATAAACTCATTAAATGGAAAATGCATATATAAAATAATAAATATTTTAGAAATCCTTAATAAAATATAAATCAATAATATATACATATAATATAACTAGAGCAAAATGGCCTTTTCTTAAATTAAGAAAATATTTATTTATCAATAAATTATTAAATTATAGAGTTATCAGTCCTAATATCTTGTTAAAACAATAAATTCTTTTGATCTAGAAGATTATTGTTATTTAATAGAGGATTTATTCTAGCATTTTTAAAACCCACAGAACAAGTGCTGCGATCGAAAATTTAAAATGTAAGTCCTTTGATGAGTTCAGAAAAGAAGATTGAAAAATGATGGTTTCATATATTAATATTAAATTTAATTTGAAAGTTTTTCCACTTTTACTTATTTGCTTGAGCAAACAAAATTACAGGCAAACTTAGGATTGGTGGTTAAACTTTCCTAAGAAAGTTTAAAATTTAGTTTTAAATATTATTATGGCTTATATATAGTTTATGATTTTCTGTCTGTAGTTTCCTCCTCTTTAAAAAGAAAGAATGCAAATAAGCATTATTTTTCCATGTATGATAAACTTAAAAACATGTGATAATATTCATTTAGTATTATGATTACTTTTTTCATTTTAAGAAATCAAATAATAGTAATACACAGTGAAAATGACATAAAGGGCGAAGTTTTGGCTATATATATATATATGTACAGAGCATAAGACAACTAGAATAAAAATTTGGACCCCTCTTATTGAATTCGACAAAAAACGTATACCCTAGATGCCGTGGAATAAGAAATTAAGGGGTATATTGGATTATGATTTAAAATGACTTTCATGGAATTCAAAGTCTATAAAAATCATAGTGTATTGGATTACGACTTTTAAAGACTCTATAAAAGTTATGGTGTATTTGATTAAGACTTTTTAAGATTTTTAAAAAGTCCATAAAAGTCATAGTGTATTGGATTAAAACTTTTTAAGACTTTAAAAAAGTTTATAAAAGTTAAAGTGTATTCAATTACAACTTTTATAAACTCTCTAAAAGTATACCGGTATTGAAAAAGTCATTGACTTTCATAGACATATGACTTTTAATTACTTTTAGTTACTTTTAATGACTTTTCTAATAGGAGTATAAATACTCACCCTTAAAATTTTCATGCGCTTTGTTGAAAGATTTGAAATGACTTGTTCATCAAGTGAGTGAAACCAATAAGATATTTTAGAGGTAAGGGTTTAACCTTATGAGTTAGATCCTAATAAAAGAATTAATTATTCCTAAAAACTTATATGATTCCTAAAATATAATTTTTTAGTTCTTCATATTTTAAGAACTAAAAAGTTAAAAAAATATGTTTGTTCCTAAAATCACATACGAATTATTATTTTTAATCGTTTCCATACAAATATGATATTTTAAGAACTAAAAATATCATAATTGTTTGCAAAAAAAAAAAAATCGAAAATACAAATATGATATTTTAAGAACTAAAAATCTGATTATTTTTTTTAGAATCAGAATTTTATTCAAATGCAAATTCTTGTCTCATTCAAAATAGAAATCAAAATCAAAATTATAATGATACACTCACGCCCAAATATATATAAATATATGATTCTCAAAGATTTTCATTCACCGGTGTGGTCGTTGTTAATTGTTGGGACATGTTTTGTACTTTGGGTAGAGCTCCCCGTACAAAGGAGACTCACTGGCCAGGAGAAGTGCCGTTACCCGACAATCACGGTATTCCGTGGATTGACTAATAGTCGTGACATCCCTGCTGGGGCTACACCAAGTCTACATGTTCTCCATCAAGCTTCCACTCATCAAGACACTGCCAACGTCTTCCATTAAGGAAATTTGTTCCTCAAGAATTTATCAACGTCTCCATTAGGAAGTCTTGTTCCCCAAGGATTGCTTCCACGTTTCCATTAGAAAGTCTTGTTCCTCAAGGAAATTCCACTTCTACAAATAACTATCCTAGTTTTCTACCACTTCTGACATTTGAGAAAAAGCTTCGATTAACTTTCAAAAACTATTATAAATACTCCTAAGCTTTCCTTTGGGCTTATTTAAATGGATCTGAGCTCCTTTTTATTTGGATTTTTACTTTTGGGTTTAGGCTTAGGCCTAACCCAATACTAAATTAGGCTAAATTTTAATTTGGATGCAAATATTATAGTACAGTAAAAAAATAGTTTTTAAATAACTGTATTTTGTTTTACCAAATCTAATTATAATTCGCATTCAATGAGTAAAATACATGCATGGATGACTCATATCCACAACACAAAACTCTTCTTGTATCTGCTGGTCGTTTCGTTATCAATATATGGATAAGAAGTTGACATTCTATATCAATTGGTCCATTTACGATTGATGCTCCTTCTATGGTCCTATTTTTTTTATCCTACTCTTTTTCTTTTTGAGTTTGAGTTTGTGATAATAATAAATGGAAAGGACTCAAGAATTAGCTTCAATTTCCTTCCAAAAAGAACTTGTTTAATATTACAAAAAAATAATTGGATCCTTCAAACGACTACATCCCCATTCATTATATACCTATCGTGGGGGGTTACATGCATGGTTGACATTTATGAGATGGACATTCATGAGTAGCCCTCAACGTCCTTACGTTACTTATTAGCTTTTACATTAACCGTTATACGTTAACTATATCGTAATGCTTGACGAGGTGGACTGCAACGCATGCGCCTCTTGCTTTATCTCCCATGCCTGAGGTGGTCTGTTTACTCGTGCATCGAATCCAATCAACCTTTATGCCTGAGGTGTTGGAGCCGTATCACCGACCCCACCCGCTAGGCTCTGCAACTCGCTCGACTATCACGCACCTGGATTCTGGTCATCTATAATGTCCGAGCGACACGAATATCGTGTGCGTTTGTAGCATTATCCCATAATAATAATACAATACTAATAACAAGAAAAAAATAATAATAGTAATAATAATAATAAGAACAACAACAATAATAATAATAATAATAATAATAATAATAAGAACAATAATAATAAGTAATAATACACACACACACACACACACACACAATAATAATAATAATAATAATAATAATAATATAATAATAATAATAATAATAATAATAACAATAAAAATAAATAATAATAATAACAATGAACAACAATAATAATAATAATAATAATAATAATAATAATAAAATAATAATAATAAGAATAATAATAATAACAATAACAATAATAATAACAATAATATTAATTATTAATATTAATATTAATATTAATATTAATATTAATATTAATATTATTATATTATGACACACATTAATATTAATAATAATAATAATAATATTATTATTATTATTGTTATTGTTATTATTATTATTATTATTATTATTATTATTATTAATATTTTTAAAGGAATTGTCAAAGGTTTAATTGATTTAGGATTTAATGTCTAACAATAATAATATCTTTGAAGGAATTGTCAAAGGTTTAATTGATTTAGGATTTAATATAATCTTAGTTCCATTTGAGTTTTTTGGGAACATATAGGCTTGAGCACTTGGGGGTTGTATTGTAATAGTAAGGTTTCACCTTTTAACACTTTGACATACTACCCTAGATTTAGCTGAGTAGTCATAACTTTGTTGTAAATTCTATAGACTATGGCTATGGTTTGGAGCATGTTCTACAAAATTCAGCATTCTTTGTTTTATGTTTAAAGTTAAAATAGACAAAATACTAGAATCATGTATTTTCATTGAAAAGTTTGGATAGTAATCTGATGGCACCAGTCAAAAAGAGTTTGGTCAGTTCTCAAAATGCTCCTTTGATCCATAAACATCTAGATTAAATAGTTTCATCTCTTCACGACCCTCCACCTCTAATACTTTTTTTTTTTATATCAGCACCTCTAATACTTAAATAGTATCAATTTTACTCCAAATATTCATATTCCTGTTTATCAAAAAGATAACCAACCCCACCCCACCCCACCGCCCCTAACCCCCAATCTCAAGTCAACATTATATTGGGAAAGGATTCTAACGAAATTCCTTTTGACCCCAAAAATTTTTTATAAATACTCTGGAGCTTTCCTTTGGGCTTATTTAAATGGATCTGAGCTCCTTTTTATTTGGACTTTTACTTTTGGGTTTAAGCTTAGGCCTAACTCAATACTAAATCAGTTTAAATTTTAATTTGGATGCAAATACTATAGTATAATAAAAAAATAGTTTTTAAATAACTTTATTTTGTTTTACCAAATCTAATTATAATTCACATTCAATGAGTAAAATACATGCATGGATGACTCATATCCACAGCTCAAAACTCTTGTTGTATCTGCTTTCAAGCTACTATCAATATATGGATAAGAAGTTGACATTCTATATCCATTGGTCCATTTATGGTCGATGCTCCTCTATGGTCCTAATTTTATCCTACTTTTCTTTCGAGTTCGAGTTTGTGATAATAATAATTGGAAAGGACTCAAGAATTAGCTTCAATTTCCTTCCAAAAAGAACTTGTTTAATATTCCAACAAAAATAATTGGATCCTTCAAACAGCTACATCCCCATTCATTATATACCTATCGTGGGGGGTTACATGCATGGTGGACATTTATGAGATGGTCATTCATGAGTAGCCCTCAACGTCCTTACGTTGCTTTTTAGTTTTTACATTAACCGTTATACGTTAACTATGTCGTAACGCTTGACGAGGTGGACTGCAACGCATGCGCCTCTCGCGATCGCCCATGCCCGAGGCTGGCCCGCGATCATGTATCGGATCCAATCCACCTTTATGCCCGAGGTGGTTGAGCAAGGGTCACGCCCGACCTTCCTACCTGCTAGGCTCGGGTAACTCGCTTGACTATCACGCGATCGGATTCGGGTCACCTATATAAATGTCCGAGCACACGAATATCGCGTGCGTTGTAGCATATCCCATAATAATAATAATAATAATAATAATAATAATAATAATAATAATAATAATAATAATAATAATAATAGCAATTGATGGGGTGAGAAAAATAGGCTCACCATCCCACTCGCTAAGCCCAAAGGAATGGTATGCCCATAATACCTAGCCCCTACTGTGCCCCAAAACGAAAGCCTGGCCCGCCAGCCCAAAGGCCGATCTGATAACAGCTGTCCATATCCCACAACCGATCGTGGTCCGCCGCTACGTAAAATAGAATAACCCCAACAATATATTATCTTGTCAATTCACCAAATATCACCAATAAGGAAGGAAGATTATCTCAACAAACGACTCTTTCTAAACTGCTACCAACCGACACTGGAGCAATAACAAGAAAACCCCATCCAATGGAAACAACCTACTCCTATCCAACCCGGGTCGAATATCTACTATAAATACATGTCCACCCCATCTGGCAAAGCAGGCACAACCCGGTGACACATCTCCCATACGAGACACATTCGCCCCTCTGCGCCCCCTCTTTCTCTCGTAAAGAAACCACTGTAGCACCTGAGCTTCTTTCACAAGCCCCCACCGACTTCCTTATTTCTTTGTTTTTGCAGAGGAGTGCCACATCCGTGAGCTCCGGCACCAAGATTGCAAAAAGAATCCTACATCGATCAGAGATCCAGAGCCTACAACCCAAATTTCGCCTAATCCGCCAGTCCTACTAACGACTTCACACGCTCCGCACCGGCTCCGTTGAAAAAAGGCATCATCAATATAGCCACCGGTGGGGAACGACGCCTTTATAAATATAACTCGATTTCGCCATCGATGGCATCAACCCCATCACAAGCAAGAGTAACGCTTAATCCCAAGGATGCGTGACCAACCAGCAACACAGACAACCAATTCTCCCAAGACGCTGGGGCTAAATGCAAGCCAACACGAATGAGATGGAGGCACTCCTCACCAATCAACGCCTAACAAGAGTTAGAACAACCCACCGCATGTACGCGACGACCATGTGAAGCGCGATGCACTCGTGAAGGCCTTGACATTCCCCTTCAATGAAGGACAACACAACACTGGCACTCGAGGTGTCAAACAAAAGCGTAGTCCACCCGGAACCCAGGCCACACCACATCCGCCTCGGGCGGGAGGGCAAATGAAGCAACATTCGGGGCATGATCCGAACGGCAACTACGCTACACCCTCAAAGCAAGAAACGGAGAGCAAATAAGGAGCAGAGGGTTCAAAAGCCTTCCGCTGTAAGACCTCGCTCGTGTGAAGCGAAGTCGAGAGGACGCCGCTCGACACCATGGACACCTTGGTGCAACAAACTGAATCACCCTTCACAGCCGAGGTGCTACGCTTTCCCCTTCCAACAAAATTCGTAATGCCGGCAGTGGAGCTATCTGACCTGAAAGTTAAAGATCCCGGCCGACCACCTTAATACTTACAAAAATCAAATGGAGCCAGATGGGTATCAGACTGCAGATGCGTAGCTACACACTTAAAAGTGCCCGTACCGCTCGGGTTTAATTGTGCTTCGCCATCCATCCCCTCATTCAGAGACTGTCTATCATATTGCCTCCACTTCATCTGAGCTGAATCACAAAACTGTTATCATCTACCGACCGCCGCTAGGCATGCAGAGAGCCGTTCTACGCAGAGATTCAATGCCGTAGTCTTTAAAGGTAAACGCATTCGACGAAAAATTCGCAATCATCGGCTCATTGTCAAGCCAGGGTCCACGAAAGACTCGATGTCTCCATTCCAAGAACCCCCAAGCAAGCATGGCAGAGGTGCTCGCAAAGGCAGAGAAGTATATCAACGGTGAAGAGGCCCTCATATCCAAAAAAGAGAGCTCGTCCAACCACAAAGAAAAGAGCGGGACTGACAAGCGACGAGGACGAAGCCCCAAAAGACAGAGCGTTCGAGAAAAGTCCCCAAAGAAAGATGAAGAACGATCCCCGAAAAGGCGTGGAAACCTCAGAGATCGTCTAGGCCCACCGCAATTCTAAAGACGACGACGTTATTAGCCTCACGGCTCACTCCCAATGTAAAATTTCGCATCGCAAGTCCCGCTGGCACGAAACGAGCAGTTCCTGAGATGGCCAACTCAAAGGAAGTCAGCCCCCTCCACAAGGGACAACACCCAAGTAATCGTGGAGTTCCATAGGGACTACTTGACACCGCACCGACAACCCGCACAACTCCAAGAGGAGATGCACTGATAAGGCGCTGGTACCTCCGACGCTCATATCCACCGAAAGTCACCCGTAATCGCCCGAACCAAGCTCCGCTCGCAGCCCACCACCACCACCTCGACAGACGACAACTCAACACCAACAACCTCTTAGAGAGATCCATGTGATTTCAGGAGGATTTGTAGGAGGGGGAGAATCCGCTCAGCTCTAAGGCCCATCTCGCGCAAAGACGTCGCTATAAATAGAAGAACATAAGCTTGTCCAAACAAATGGCGGCCGACATCCATTACGCTGTGACTGATCCGAAGGATGCCAAGACTCCCATGACGACCGCTATAGTCCGCAATTGTGGCGAACAAAACAAATATCGTCCTGCTGGATTAACTGGGAATTCAAATTACATCATCTTTGCGGCTACCTTCGACAAACGGGCATTGGAAGGGAAAAACTGGACCCCGTCAACACACATCTGAGGGGATTTTCTGGGGAAAAGGTATTACCTTTGGGCTCGATACAGTTAGTGCTCACCCTGGGAGAGCCCCCTTGCCAGGCGACGACAACAACAAGATTCCTCATCGTAGACGCCCCGCCCATAATATGTCAAGTTGTATCGTGACCCTCCTCAACGTGATAAAGCCATCCCTCCGCCTACCACATGATGATCAAGTTCCTACCGTAAGTGGAGTAGGAATGGTTCAAGGAGATCAACGAGCGGCCAGGAGTGCTACACAAAGATCCATGAAGCGTAAAGTGGTCGGCTAAATAAAGAATATGGACGAAGCTGACATGCGTGATCCAGGTGCTCATCCGACCCAAGCCCTCGAAGAACTAGGAACTAAAGATCTCCGGGATTAAGACCCGAACATCTCGCCTATCTGGCCTAAGCTAGCGAAAAGACCTCAAAAGCCTCCTACTCGCTGAGATAGAACAGACGCCTTCGCATGGAAGCAAAAGTGTGATACGGGAGGAATTGACCCTACAAGAATCACTCATAAGTCGAACACCGTACCCGCCCTTCAAACCGGCCAAGCAAAGCGGTAAGGAGCTTACCCGTAAAGATAAAAGCCATCAACGAGGAGGTTCAAACCCTTCGCTAGAGCGATCGTGGAGATGGAGTATCCGCAGTGGTCGGGCAACGAGAAATCGTCAAAAAACAAAATGGTAAATGGCGACTCTGTATCGACTTCACGGACATCAACAAAGCATGCCCAAAAGATAGCTTCCCATTGCCAAGGATCGACCTCATCGTGGATGCCACAGCCGGCCATGAACTTCGGGCCACGGATGCCTTCTCCGCTACAACCGCATCGCGATGGACCTGCACGACCAAGAAAAGACCTCATTCGCCACAAGCAAGGAACTTATCATATCGGTTTACGCCGCTGTGGCTCAAAATTAGGGAGCTACCATCGCGAGGTTAGTGAATCGATCGTTCTTAAAATGATAGGCACAACAATGGAGGTGTATATAGACGACATGCTAGTAAAATCCATTACAGCCGAGCTCCACATTGCTCACCTCTCCGAGGCGTTTCAAATCCTAAGAAATTACAACATGAAGCTGAATCCAGCTAAATGTGCCTTCGAGGTATCAGCCGAAAAATTCCTGGGTTTCATAGTCAACCACCGAGGAATCGAGGCAAATCCTGCATAAAATAAAGTGCTGGGCTATACTCGATATGCCATCACCATCAGAATAAAGGAAGTCCAAATACCAGCCAAGGATTGTCAAGCCTCGAAATGATTCGCATCCAGGGCGAGTGATAAGTGCCAAATCCTTTCTTCCAAGTCCCCGAAGAAGGCCTTCAATGGGATACGGCGGTGAAGAAGCACAAAGATTAAAAACATACTCAGTTCCCCTCCCATTCTAGTGTCCCTATCAAGGGAGCTTCTCACTTGTACTTAGTCAGATCGTATTCTCAACAAGCGTCATTCCGCCGCAGACAAAGAACGCAGTACAACACCCTAGCCTACTATCGCAAAGCAGAGCCTCCGAGAGGAGCGAGGAAAGGTACCCAAGGATGGAAAATTCACTTTGGCAATCAAACTGCAGCTCTGGCCCGCCCTATTTCCAGGCAGTACATACTATAGAAGTTCCAAATGCACAATTCGATGAAGCAAGTGTTACACAAACCGTGACCTCCCGAAGATCGATGAAGGGCCACAGCTAAGCGAGTTCGACATCCCAAGACAAGCCAAAACTCGCCATAAAAGGACATCGGGATCTTAGCCGACTGCTATGGAATTCACTCTACGAACCCGCTAAGAATGCTCAAACAACCGACCCCATCCGAAACTCTCACGGGGCGCAAACGCTAGCTGAAACGGGCGTGTCTGTCCCAACTCCCCGTAAGGCATAGACATCGAAAGACGCGTCGATTCGGATTCCACACCTCTAACAATGAGGCCGAATATAAGGCCGTCATAGCAGGCCTCAACCTTGCCCACTTGCTAGGAGGTCGACCGACTAGAGATCTGCAGTGATTCCCAACTGGTAGTGAGACAAATAGAAGCCACCTACGCGGCCAAAAGCCGAAGGATGATCCTATACCTCCAAAAAGTACGAGAATTATTGAAAAAATTCGTGCTGGTTCAGGTCAAGCATGTCCCCAGAGAAGAGAACTCCCGACCCGACGCCTCGCAGTTAGCCACAAATTTACAGAAGACTCACGGGTCGACATCATCGACACCGCGTAACCCCCATCGATCTCTCGTGACGTAGGTCGCCCCTACGAGTCCGAGCCGGTTGATGGACCCTATCTGGGACTACATAATAGACTAAGCCCACCCGACGACCAAGGAGCTGCCCAAAATCAGACGATCGCCCGATTCACTAATCATAAAGGAAGCTGATACAGCAGGATTCTTCTCACACCTATACTCAAGTGCATCAAAGTGGAAAAGACATGTATCACGTACGAGAGAAGCAAAGGAGGGCATATGCCAAAAACCACATCTGAGTCAGCATCGCAGAAAGGTCTCGAGACGTGGATATTATCGGGCCTACAATACTCCAAAGACGCAACCCGACCTAGTCAAGAAATGCGTGATCTCGCCAGAGCACGCCAAGATCTCACGCTCCCATCGAACCTCACGTTTATCACCACTCGCCTTTCAACAATGGGGTTTGGATATCTTGGGACCTCTGCCCATTAGAAAGGGCCAATGTAAATTCGTCATCGTCGCAGTAGATTACTTCACGGCGGGTCGAGGCCGAACCTCGTCATAATCACAAAACAAGATACGCAACTTCGCGTGGGCGAGCCATCGTGATGCGTTCGTATCCCAAGAGCTCGTATCGCATAAACTGAAACAATTCGACAATTCCACCGAGATTTCGTGCCGAGCTCCTAATTAAGAATTACTACTGTCTCCAAAGACATCCACAATCCATCCACAGTCAAGTTACTATCAACCCTTAAGGTCGCACCAAGACCAAGTCAGAAGACCTTAAAGGAAAATGGGTAGAATACCTCCCGAGGTACTAAGGGCATACGTGACTACACAGAGTCAAGAACCCTGAAACTCCATTCGCCCCTACTTTTGGCACTAAGCAAGAGCCCCCGTTGAGGCCTGACAAAGTCCCCTGTGGATCGAAGCTGCGATCGTTGAACACAATGACGAGGCTCTCCGTCTAAATTTAGATCTCCTAGATGAAAAGCGCGAGCAAGTTCTAAGGCGTACAGAGGACTATCAAAGGAAAACGGCGAGGTACTACAATCAAAAGTCGACCTAACCTACATGTCGGTGATCTAGCTTTTAAAGAAGCTCCGCCAAAGAAGGAAGAATCGCGAGATGGAAAACTCGGGTCCTAACTCGAAGGCCCCTACATCATATCTCGAGTCACGACTGCATAATTATGAGCTCCAAAACGGAGGGAAAAATTTAAATATACATGGAACGCGAGCATCTTAAGCGCTTTTTACCAATGTAGCACTATTGTATTACAACAGAGCCTTATCAATTCTTATGTGTGACGAGCCGAAAGGCTCACTGTTATTTAGTTAGACATCCCACACAATTCGCATATAAAACAATTTAAAAAATACATAATGAGAGTTCATAGACATAAAAGTCCCTTTATTTTTAATCGACATATCTCTACAATTAGTGATGTCATCGACATAACCAGCATGCAGCTTCCCCAAAAAAAAAAAAAAAAAAAGAAAAGGGCAGAAGAAGGAGGCAAAAAAGGAAGGAAAAGGAAAAGAAAGAGCAGAGGAAGGAGGCAAAAAAGGAAGGAAAAGGAAAAGAAAGAGTAGAGGAAGAAGGCAAAGAAGAAAGAGAAGGAAAGGAAAGAGGTGGAAAAGAGGAGAAGAAGAAAAGGGATGGAAGGAGTTTGTGTAGAAGGAAAGGGAAGAGGAAGAATGAGAGGTGGCAGAAAAGAAAAAAGGAAGGAGAGGGAGAAGAAAGGAGAGAAAGAGAGAGAGAAAATGGAGAGAACTACGTAAGGCGCTACGCCGGGATGCATTCCCCAAGGCGGCTAGGAATAACATGACCCATGAAGGGGAGGCTAGTGGAAACACAACCCTACGCTGCAATCCGGAATTAACCGAACCCGTAATCTTCAAAACAACCCACCGAAGACGACCGTGGCTCACGCTTCATCTCGCACCAACTCGCCACGCACCTAAGGATCAAAGTATAAATTCTATAGCAAGGAAGCCACCATTTATAAGAAAGTCGAAACACTCAGAAATCCGCGCAAACGTCTCAAATTCTCCATAAATTAGCATTAAAGACGTCGATCAAGAGGATCGGTTTCAAGGATCGCATACAACAACTTCGCTTTAAAGAGTTCGTCTACTCTGGACAAGTCACGCTACCCGAGGAGTCAGATCGCCCTCAAGATTGCCACTCGGCCATATCGCCGCTCCTCGCGCCACGCCGAGCCCAAGAGCTCACTTTGATGAGTCTGCCCACTCTAGGATGTGTCACGCTACTCCGGGAGGAGTCGATTAGCCTGTGACTACATTACACTCAAGAGATCGCCACTCGCGCCACAAATACCGGAGTCCAAGAACTCATCTTCGACTGAGCTCATCCACTCAAGACAGCCACGTTGCCTAAGGAGTCGATCGGGCCACAGTTACATCACACTCTACTATATCACACTGCAATTACACATCGCCGAGCCCAAAGAATTACATCTTTGTCGAGCCCATCTACTCAAAGATGTGCCAAGGTCGCCTATGAGTCGACTACCAGCTACATCACACTCCGCTTATATTGCCACTCGCCACAAATACCGGAGCTCCGCCAGCCTCATCTTTAACGAGCCCATCTACTCAAGACAGCCACGCCTAAGGAGTCGCATCACCAGTTAAGCATCACTCTGGCTACATCCCCACCGGCTACAACGCCACTCTGGCCAAATCGCCACTTACACATCGCCACCCCACTGAACGCCCATAAAGGCCACAAATTTTCCGAGTCCAAAGATTCAAGTCGACGAGCCTCGCCGTAGATAGCCATGCATCTTAAGGAGTCAGTTCAACTCATGCAAGTTAGACGATGGACGTCAGCCGCTCATGTTGACAAGTCATGTAAATGTGCCATGCAAAATTTCTGCTGAACCGGGCCTAACCTATGCAAGTCGATGATGGACGCCACCGCTCAAGTCGACGAGCTAAGCCGTAAATAGCCATGCAGCCTAAGGGAGTCGGCCACCATGCAAGTCGACGATGGACGCCACCGCTCAAGCCGGGACGAGCTCGCGTAAATGTTACGCACTTAAGAGTCGGGCTCAACTCATGCAAGTCGACGATGGACGCCGGGCCGCCTCAAGTCGACGAAAGCTCTACCAGAAATGGGGCCATGCACTCTAAGGAGCCGGCCTCAACTCATGCAAGTCGACGATGGACATCACCGCTCAAGTTGACGAGCTCGCCGTAAATACTACGTGTACCTCTAAGGAACCGCCTCCAACCCATGCAAGTCACCGACTGAGCCTTACAGCCATACGACGAGCCTCAACTTATTCACATGTGCCATGCAAACTAGGAACTCGCCCCGACTCAGAAAACTGTAGCCGACGGAGCCCTATAGCTCACATTGACGAGCTCAACTATTTATTACCGTGCCATGCAAATTCTAGGGAATCGGGCTCGACTCGTGAAAATCAGCCGACCTGAGCTCCAGTTGTACTTCTCACATTGACGAGCCCAACAACTCATTTTGACGACCTCACCATTCTACCCAGGCCACGCAGCCCAAAAGCCCGTTCACTGCGCAACGTACCACACACCGACCTGGGCTTGAAGAGTCTAGCTCCTCAATTCATGCACACAATTAAGATCATATGATTCATAAAGAAAAGAAAAAATACTCCAGTGAGAACGCCAAAAAAAAAAAAAATGAATATCCATTTGAGGTTACGATATGTCTGGCCCCGTGCCCAAAAAATTAAAAAATAATAAAAAGTATACATGAGAAGAAAAGTATGAAAGTCGAGGTCAGGCAGACAAATACAAGGATTTAGGCGTCAGCAGGCGGAACAGACGGAGAAGAGGGGAAGTCGACTTCAGCAGGAGTACCCGGTTCTTGAGAATAATTTGCAAAGAAAGACTCCTCTGCCTCCTCGTCACTTGGGAGATCGAAGTTGAAGTCCAAGTCTGAGTAGATCGCTGACCTCGCCTCCCCGTCAAAAGCGAGCCACCCAGAGGCCCACCGAGCACCGGGCCCGGGTCCCTCGCCTCCAATAATCCCATCCCTCTCGTGCAACCAAAGTTACTCACGATGAAGATCCCCACGTAATCCGCGACACTCCCCATTCAACCGCCACTAAGTTTACAAATTTCTGAGGGCCTCCCGACGAGCCACCCTAGCAAATACTGGTCTCGGGAAGATTCGCTGACGGACCACGCCTAGCTGCGCCACCTTATCGCGATAGCTCGCTATTGGTCAAGACGTGTAGTTCTCTTGAGACTCCCGTGAAGACGTCCCGAGGTGACGAGCCTCGTCCCTAAATCCATCCGGGCCTACATCAAGTGTGATTGCAGCCCGTCCCGGTCCCACCGGGATCATCCCACGCACCGAAGCTCACCCCTGACCCGGTCACTAACCGCCAATGCCGCTCTCGAACTTCATCCTCTAAGCATTTTCTCGCCGAGCACTCCAGTCGATGTGGTGTGCTTCAAGTCGTATTTAAGTCTCCACTTCTTCAACACACGCCGCGCCCGCTCTCGCTCTCGCTCCCTCGCAGGTAAGAGAGGCCGCCCGCCTTATAACCGGCGATTTTTACATGCTTTCGTTTAGTTTGGCCTTTCTTGGCCAAATGAGCTGGCCACTGCATCAAACATGAAATCAACATCCAACGCGGATCATTACTGGAAATAAACACACAAGACACCAGGACTTACCGAGCGACCCTCGAAGGGATGTAGCGAGCCTGGCTACCGTGCGCCGCTCACCTCCCAAGATCAGAGTCCTTCAGAATGGACGAGACTGCGCCTGCCGCGAGTTGAACATTAAGAAGCAAGGAGTCCCCATCCTCGCTGATTTTTTGTTTCGGAGCTTTTTTCTTCAACTCTTCCGCCCGACGAGGAGGCGACCTAACGCTCTCCGTCGGTGGATTCCAGACGGTGAATGGCACAACTCGCTGAATCCACGTCGCTGATCCCCAAGAGATTTCCTCGCCCGCAGCCAGACCTAGAAGGGGGCCGCGAGCTCAAACCATGGGAGGCCCCTGGCCGTTGTGCGACGCCTCCCGCTCCGGCCATCAGAGAGATCAAGTGAAGACGAGGATCGCCCCCAATTTCTAACCCCGGCCAAAGCCGCCACCTTCTCGCCGGCTCTGGTTCTCCGCTTCACACCCGAGGCTTCCGGACAATGCACCTAACTCGGGCTAAGAGCTCTCCTCGCGGGAGTGGCCGCGGGAAGGCCTCCAACCGGGAGAGACCTCATAGAAGGAGGAGAGGGCCTCAAGGCAGTAGGGCGAGCAGGCTTCAAACTCGAAGGGCCAGGAATGCCAGATTTAATTAGCTCCGCGTAAGGGCGAGCAGGGCACTTCGCCAAGGCCAACGCTACGGCCTCATCCTCAGCACTAAGGTCAATCCGAGCACCTAAGAAGCAAGAGGGAAACACATGATCAGAAAAATTCAACGACCTCGCGCAAGTCAAACCAAAACGGAGCTTAACGCTACGGCGATTTTGGGCTAAGTCCAGTTTTCACCTAACGCCCAGTATCATCCTTGTCAAATGGGTCATATTCGCAATTGTGACCACTAACAAAGAAATAGCGTCCCTTCCACGACCTGTGGGAAGATGGAAGATCGGAGATCACCGTGCTTACCTGTAACGCCAGAGGTAAAGGAAACCTCTGGCCTCCTTCTCGATGAAAAGGCAGAGGACAAAGCTATACTGGGACACTGAGCCCTGTCCCGAAGAAGGCCACAGGCCTACTAAAATACCCTAAACTGCTAGGCACCAGTTTGGAAGGATGTATAATCGAATAAGTGCCGTAACACCCCTTTTATGAAGGGATGAAGTGGGAAACGAAGACCATTATCGAAGGCGACTTCAAAGAAACATACCATCCCGGGCACGGAAACTACATAAAAGGTCAGGACGTCACGAGACCATACTCGACACCAAGGGGAGGCCGGTAACGTTTAGCAAAGGTAGCCCCATATGAAGGGCCGACCTTGCTAGGTCCCACAGTTACAGCATGTTGGACGGCAGATTTGAGGTAATCTGATCCCCCAGGATATTTAATTAGGTTTATTTTCCCCTTACCCTTATCCAAGGGAAGAGGAGGCGCTTTGGCGTTCAGCCATGGCCGAACGGTCGGAGACACCCCTAGTCCGTCCATGACCGGCAACAGCCGAAGAGTCATCGCCGATACATAAAGAAGAAGAGTGACCCGGACCCATGATGAAAGCAAACAATAAAAATGAAATCCAATTAAGTTAACCCTGGGTCATTGCACTCAATCAAAAAAAAGAAACCAAGCTATCCTGTGAATAAACTAAGAAGCTAGCTTTGGAAGAATGCCGTAAAAGACTCTACAGCCGATCGTGATAAAGAACTAAGAGACAATGAAGTACGACGTCGCTAAAAGTGAAGAAGAGGGATGCAGGTTGGGAGGCACACGTGACGAGGGAGGTTTGCGAAAAGAAAAACAAAAGGAAACCTGGAAGGAGGTGAGAAATAAGCAAAACCAAAGAGCTCATCATTATCACAGCACACACGACGGCGACAAAGCCTTAACCCGACCCACCCAACGCATTACTACGGAAATTCAGAACCGATAAGAAGAATTACACCGTTTCACGCATTCCGTACACAAGGGCTGGGGGGCAACTGATGAGGTGAGAAAAATTGGCTCACCATCCCACTCGATAAGCCCAAAGGAATGGTATGCCCAAGGCAATACCCAGGCCCCTCAGTACCAGCCCAAAACGAAGGCCTGGCCCGCTAGGCCCAAAGGCCGATCTTGGATAAATTGGAAGGTCCATATCCCACAAATCAGATTGTGGTTTCGCCAGTACAGAAAATAGAATAACCCCTAACAATATATTATCCTGCCGATCCAACCAAATCTCACCAATAAGGAAGGAAGATTATCTCAAATAAACGACTCTTTCTAAATCCGTTACCAAATCCACACCGAGCACAACAAAACCCCATCCAATGGAAACAAATCCCAGTCCTTATCCAACTGGTCGAATATCTACTATAAATACATGTCCACCCCATCGGTGAAAGGTACGCCAATTCCGAGACACATCTCCATACGAGACACATTCGCCCTCTAAGCAGTCTCTATTTTCTCTCAGAAAGAAACTGACTTAGGCATCGGAGCGGCCATGGGCGAAGTCCTCGCCGACCCCCTTCTTTCTTGTTTTTGCAGAGGAGTGCCACATCTGCAGCCCGCACCAAAGATTGCAAGAATCCTACATCGACTAGGCGATCCAGAGCCTATAACCCAACCCGCCTCCAGTCCCACTAACGACCCCCACACGCTCCAAATTCCCGCCCATTGAAAAAAGGCATCTCAATTAATAATAATAATAATAATAATAATAATAATAATAATAATAATAATAACAATAATAATAATAATAAGAAGAAGAATAATAATAATATCATAATGATAATATTAATAATAATAATAGTAATAATAATAACATAATAATGATAATGATAATAATGATAATAATAATAATAATATAATAATGATAATAATAATAATAATAATAGCAATAATAAGAACAATAACAATAACAATAACAATAACAACAACAACAACAACAACAATAATAATAATAATAATAATAACAATATTACGTTAATAATAATAATAATAACAATAACAATAACAATAATAATATTAGACACATTAATATTAATATTAATATTAATAAATCTGATGGCACTAGTCAAAAGAGTTTGGCTGCCTCAAAATGCCTTTGATCCATAAACATCTAGATTAAATAGTTTCATCTCTTCACGACCCTCCACCTCTAATACTTTTTTTTTTTTTTTTATCAGTACCTCTAATACTTAAATAGTATCAATTTTACTCCAAATATTCATATTTCTGTTTATCAACAACCCCACCGCACCGCCGCCAACCCCCAATCTCAAGTCAACATTATATTGGCAAAGGATTCTAACGAAATTCCTTTTGACCCCAAAGTTGAGTGGATATGATTAGATTATTTTTCTTCTTTAAATGATAATCATAGTACATTTTTTAAAACATTTTCTCAAGAAGAAAGAAAGAAATTTAGGATCCGATATGAAGAATACATGTATCAACATAACGTAACAATTTCCTTTTTTAATTGGTTATTAAAAATAAAATTCTCTCAAACATTACTGGATCCTAATCAAAAGCAACATAAAGAAAATATAATTGATTCAAATACCAACAAAAAACATCTAAATATGATTTAGCAAAAGCAAAATCTTCAAAAAAATACTCAACCACCATCAAACAATCATCAATTTGACTTCAATGATAATCAAATATCTACTGCACCCTTTAAAATTCCAAGAACAACGAATGAACAAGCCTCTATAATTTATCAAGATATTAGACAAGTCCAACAATAGTTAAATTACACAATTATTTCCTTCAATATTTAAATGACCAAACAACAAAAATCAGTAACCTTTTGCTCTATGCCGCGCCAAAAGGAAAGAAGTACCAAGCTCCTCGAAATCGTCCCCTATAGACTCAAATATTAAACTCGCAACCTCACCCTAGGATACTCCTTTTCTTCCTATAGATATTCAAATTCAAACCATATTACAACAACCTCAAAAGGAAGAATTAGAGTATCAATTCAAAATATCTCCCAACCCTCTATCAACGATAATTGCTATATCCCATAATTGTGTCTAAAGAAACTATTATCCTAGACCTTCGTTTCCCGACACGATGCTTGAGGAAAGAAATTTTCAATCACCATGCAATTATGATGGTACAAGTTTTTATGAATGGAATGTAGATGGTCTAAGCGAACATCATATTATTAACCTACTTCAACAAATGCTAATGGCAGTCAATGCTTATAAATTAAGAAACAAAAATTCAGATCATAGTGCTGCTAATGCATTAGTCATAGAATTCAATGGACGGCTTAAGGGATGGTGGGACCATTATTTAATTCTCAATGACAGAGAATATAAATTAGAAGCAAAAAAGATTATCATTAAAGATGAAAATTCTATACAAATTTATGAAGAAGATGTTGTCAAAACTTTAATATTTTCCTATTACAAACATTTCAGGGAGATCCTCTTATTGTCAAGAACGAACCCAAATCACATTTCGATCAATACCTGATTTCAAATAGGTGAGGATGTTCACGCCATGAATGTCAGATTAGAGTAGCCATTATTGGAAAGAAAATTTTGTAGCGGGCTTACCTACATTATTTGCAGAAAAGGTTAGACAAGGGATTAGAACTTTAAATAATGGTAGAATTCCTTATGAATCATTAACTTATGGCGAATTAATTGCTTTTGTCAATAGTGAAGGATTAGCTCTATATACAAATCTGAAATTAAAAGGTCAAATAAAAAAACAAAATCAAGATACCAGGAAAGAATTAGGAAAATTTTGTTCATATTATGGTTATGATACGCCAATAGCTCATTCCAAAAATAATAAACATAATACTCCGAGACCTTATAAAGTTAAGGAGTGAATCGTAATTCTGGCAAGAAATATAAATCCAAACCTAAACTAATAAACCAAAACCATCAAATTTTAGAAAAAAGGCACCAACCTGCTACAAATGTGGGAAAATAGACCATTATTCAAGAGATTGTCAATTATAAAATAAAATAAACTGTTTAGAAGTAAGCGATGAATTAAAAAACTTGATGATAAATTTAATGATTAAAAAAGAAGACAAAAATAATGACACAAAAGAAGAAAATCAAGTATTAGTTACACAAGAAATATCAAGCGAAGAATCAAGCGTCGAGGATTCGGAAAAAGAAAATAGTGGTATTTGCACTTGCTCTTATAAAACTATCAATTTGATCTCAAAAAATTCCAACTCCCAAGATTTTACTCAAAAAATATACTTACAAGTTTCATTCATAAATAGAGTATATGCTCATTCCTGGTACACTCAAGATAAATTGTTTAGGTGTCTCAATTATGTACTAACCTTTACCTTTTTCTTACAGATAGACCCTAAAGAAATTCAGTTTGGAAAAATTAACCTTCCAACTATTCCCAAAAGCAGTCTTTCTTTCAGAATTCATAAAGTTATAAAAAACTTAGACAGGACTCAAACTTGCATTCTATACAACCTTTGGAATGCTCAAGGTTCTGCTAAAAAATTATTAAGCTTAAATGCTTTATCATATTATTTTAAACAGATTAATGATAAATTAGAAAGCCTTACTAACCCTTCAAGCATTTGTCATCCCTGCAACACAGAGGATACAAAGCTTAAATGCCTTATCATATTATTAATGCCTTATCATATAAATGTTCTCCCTTTATCTTTTGTTTTGGAATGCGGTTGGCCTTGGCCTACCATTCAAATTTGTATTTTTATATTTTATTTTATTTATTTATTCATTGTGACAATAAAATTGCGAAAGAGGGGAACTACTAATTTATCTAATTATTATTATTTATTTTTATCTTTTGTTTATCTATTCATTTATGATGAATTATCTATTTAGGTATATAGATGTCAATTTCGGTGAATTATCTATTTACGTATGATCATGAATTATCCATATAAGTTTACTCCTACTCTTGCCTATAAAAAAATACCAATAAAAAAGGATAACAAGGGATAGAATCTTGAAGTTGCACTCAAGCCATATAAGAATCTCACATAAAAGAAAATAAATGGAGTTTCACCATTGAGAATTACAAAATATGTAAGAAAACATAATATTATCAATTATCAATCCAAGGCCCCACACGCCGGCGCGTGGGAAGAGGGCAAATTTCTAAGATCTGCATGTGAGGCTCATGTCTTCATGAGAAAGAATAAGAAATCTAATAATCTTACCAGTCGTCATCTAACAGCCGAATGTTTTGAAAATGGAATACATTGAAAATTTTTGTTACAAATCCAGGTCATACTTCCTTCAATTCAAGCTCTACTTTCTTCAATGACATCCTTTTGTTTTCCTGTTATGAAATCATACCCTCTTTTATTTAATTAAATATAATTATAAGTTTACAAAAATTACATTACAGAAATCGATATCCATACCTCATACATATGCGTAATAACATTACACCCATATCTCATGAAGTCAAAACCACTATCATCATAACCTATGAACTCTTGGCCAACATCAATGTAGTGTTTGCCAACATATAAAGCTAGAAAATCCAAGTTTGTGATGCATTCTGGCCAACTTAAACTGCTTTTCATAGGGATATTCCTTCGAATTTGATATCTCACATTTTCATCTTCATGTCGATACTAAAGCATAGATTGTACCCTCACCATACTTCTCATGCTAATGCTCAAGAACAAAGGGTGTTTATGCAGTCCTATTTGATAAAAAAGATTAGGACAATAAAAAAGTTATCATCAAAACCAAGATAGAAGTTCACAAATGAACATATTATCTTTGAATTACTTCAAAAATAAAATATCTTACTTCCAATGTGGGGCAATAGCATTGCCACAAAATTTCAAGAATTCCAAAAGGCTCTCCATCTCTATCATATTGGTTTCAATCACCTCCAATCTATCCACGATATTTTGTTTCTTTATGAGGATCAAATTTATCCACAATATGGTGCTTATTCATTGATGCAGTAGAGTGAAAATCGCTTTTTATATCTTCCCACTCATAGAAGTTCATCAGTTTTCCTCTTGCTTGATTGGTATAAGCATCCTCTATTACTACAATAGAAGACGCGCAAACTCTTCCATGATTCTTCCCTGTGGAATGCAAATATTGCAGTCCACAAAATACATCGCTGTAAAATGAAAAGTGACACTAAATATTAGGAGAAAGAGAAAATTAATACTACAGTTATATATATATATATATATATATATATATATATAGGTTAGAAGGGCCTTATCATGGAAAAACAAAAAAAGCAAGTCACATGCCAAATATTGACTAAAATGGATCTACAGTTGACAATTTCACCTCATATCACACTTAAATTACAAAAAATTGAAACCATTAGACAAATTTTAATAGTTTAAAATGACAATCAGATGAGTTATATTTTGATATCATTTGAATTGGACTTCTAATTTACTAGTAAATTTCAGCAACAAAATAAAGAGAAGAAGAATTAAATAGTGCATTTGTCTTTGCTCAAACCATTGGTGTTCTCTTGAGGGATTATTTGTCTTTGTTCTCATCAAGGCCTGCAACTCAAAGGATCCCAATATAATGATCAAGGGCAATGTTAATAAGAGAGGTAGAAGTCTTGAAGTAATATTAATCATATCTCTTTTTCTTTTTTGTATTTTCCATGGTACAACTACAAACATTTTTTTCTTAGTAATATCTTTTTTTATCGATAAATGATAGTGTATTAATCACAAAAAAACACTGGCAGCCAAGCAGTATACTAGAAGTATACTAAAAAGGCACCCTGAGCATACAATTACAAAACCACCCACCGACCCACAAGAACACCCACCAACCTTACCTACAATCTAAGCAAGTAAAAAAATCCACTAAAGAATTTGTGTTATCCATGCTATACAAGTTTGCCCAAGCCCATAAGTTGCAAATAAAGGTAGAATTCATCTTGTAGGCGGAGGGCTCTTCATTGTCAAAAGCAATCCTATTATTTCCTTTCTTTATAAGTAATATCTTGGCGGTAAGCAACCCTATTCTTAGTAATATTTTGAACTAAACCTAACCTTTTTTTAATAAGTAAATTGGAAATTTATATTAAAAATTAAAAAGAGAAAGAAACCGAAGAACTAGCCAAAAAGTGTACAAGAAGTAAACTACATGAACCTCTAGGCTTATGAAGAAATGCCAAAGGAAGCATAACAAAACTCACCAGCCCCTAACCATTCCCCGAAAAAAAAAATGAAAATTAGTTATATGTACAAGCTCAAAATCTGTAACCAGCCTAGACCAAGACCCAAGAGAATAGGAAAAATGAGCTTTTCATCTCTTGAACATAAGGCGTCTCATCATCATAGACTGTCCTATTTCTCTCCCTCCGCACTATCCAAAAGAGGCAAAGGGATGTTGTTGGATACATAAAGTGCTTATTATTTATATAGGTTTTTAAGCCTCATATGTTTTGCTTTCATTTTGTGTGTAGAATAGGTGCTCGACCTTTCAACTATTTTTATGTGTGTGTGCAAAAGGTTCGATGTTCGTAGCAGCTTGACTTACGAGGACACCGCAGATCATCAGCCGTCGACCTGTGCGCCGCTCTGAGGCCCTGCGCTTATGAAGTGAAGTCGGGAAATTGTGGAGACATTGGTACCGGCATCAAATCAACCGGTACCCCACTCCACATGCGTTAAGATACAGTGGAGTTTTGGTACCGGTACTAAATCAGAGTGGTACTGGTACCGGTACCCAAGTGCTGTTGGAGAAGTAGTGGAGTTTTGGTATTCAGTATCATACTTAATCGGTACCTACTCAACACGCGATCTTTGCAGATTTAAGAGGAATTTCTCATCTGGTACAAGGGCACGCTCGTCTTTGATTCTAATTTCGAGATCACTAATGTGGATTGTATTAAAGTCTCCACTTTGTGCGCACTAAGGGAGCTTTGGATTCTAGGTTTCGCTCTCACTTTGGAGCTTTTCATTTTTTTTCAAAATTTTCACGTATAGTAGCTAGTTTCTTCATTCCTAGTTCAACATTTGTAATCTTTCGCCTGGGCTTTTATAACTTGGTACTGCTAAGGGAATTCAAGGTTTTTTGATATTTCAACTTTGCAATTGAAGTGATATTTCTCAATTCACAATTAATATTATTGTTCCAGCATTTATGAAGCAATTCTCAGTTTTAATGGAGTTCTAAACCTCCATGATAGGGTTTTAACGATGGAAACTCATCCCCTTCAAGGTAACAACACTCAGTCCCTCTCGAATGCTTCAATGAGATTTGTATGATATTAAACACTTACTAAAATTCTTATAAAACCTTAGTTTGGCATCCTTTGACAACGTGTGAACGAGAGATTCTTGGTACACGTTTTGCTTGATCTTAAATGCAATCTAAGAGTCTAATCAAGTCATCTGAGAAAGCGTTTGATATCTTTCATTTATTCTTTGTCTTACAAAAGCTTTTAAAGTTATATCCCCCATCAAAGACCATTCATCAATGGCTCCTAGATGAGAATGTAAGTGAGAGGTAGGTGTTACCTAGTTGGAGGAGAGTGGAAACTTTAGGATCCTATCATTCACCCTTCTCATTTTAAAATAGTTTAAGTCAATCAGTTAGCAAATCAATCAACCAAAACCCCCTAGATTTTACTTTATTCGCACATTCATTGGATAGCAATCCCTAAGGATCATCTAGGAAACCACTCTGTGGAAACAGACCTCGTGGACTCCCACAAGATATAATGTCTTGACGACGCCATTCCTACGCGCATGGTAATAATTTCAGCACACGAAATAGATGAAGCATTGGCGCCGCTGTCAGAGTGGCGAAAGCACCTAGTTGATCCAAAGAGAGCTAGTGGTAATTTTGAAATTGCATCGCAAACTGCACGCTCTCTCTACCTTTTCTTTTGTTCTTTGTGGATAATATAAGTGGATACCCGTCTAGTTGGGGTACATCGTGCATGCCTGCTTAGCTCGTGACGGCAACGCCGAATTGTAAGAGTTATACCAAAGACATCTCAAGATTCCATAAGAAGACGTGCTTTGTTTCAATGAGAACCCTAATCTTCAAAATGGAACATCCCTGAAATCAACAACCCATTTTAATCCAAATGACCAAGGGTTACCTGCAACCCGTGAAGACCCTATGAGCCCCTCACGACAAGGAGATTTATGTTGCAATCGTCAAGAACCCCGGGCGAGGGAGTGGGAAATATTATTTAGCAAAATCAATATCGAGCTCCCTCGTCCCTACTCCACGTGGAAAGGACCTTCGAGAGATTCTCGCAACCTCAAAGAGCCACAACAAACTCATGCATTCGCCTCACCAAGAGCCAACCACCCCTATGAGGTTCGAGATGAGTAAGGGCGATTCTAAGAACCCTACTCATTCATAAGAGATTTCGAGGATGTTCGCAATGCTTTCTTCACAAGACGCCCTCCATATAATATGTATGGTTTTTTTCCTATTCTCTAAAGGAAAAGGCCAAAATATGGTTTCACTCTACTTGTTCCTGTCCAATTTTTCACTTGGGAAGACATGCAATGAATTTCTGAACAAATTCCTTCCTCTCTGACGCACTCCAATGCACTCACAAGCAATCCAAAATTTTTTCTAAAACCGAGTGAACCTTTGCTAATATTGTAAGGAAAGATATAAGGACCTCTCCACGCCTCCTCATCATGGTTTGAAGTTGGACAAATCGTTGCATATTCACCAAGGACTTTCCCTAACAAGAAACAATACATCCAAATGATGTAAAGTGAGTTCGTGAGAAAGCTCTAGGAGGTCGTGCAATTTTCGATACAAAAGCGTAAAATGCTCGAACTTGGGACACTAATACCTCCCTAGACACTGCTAAAGTACATAGTAAACCTACATGAGGAGGCCACATCATTTAAGAGAGAACATGACATGCAAGCAAAAAAATAAATGCAATTTAATTAGGAAGCTAGAGACACGAATTGAAAAAAAGTGAATGAGGTGACTGTTGTACCTAAGGTACCTTCCTGCCTATGGATCCGGGAGGAGGAGTCATGCATCATTTGAGATGACCCCACTCATTCAACCATTAACTACCCTAACCTTCCTCAAGTCAAGGGAGCAATCCAAATAGAGCAAGCTAATTCTCTTAATTACCAAAGGAAGCCCTTCAACTCTCCATACTCTGACACTTACAATCCGGGGTGGGGTAAGCACCCGAATTTTAGTTTGAAGAATGAGGGAGGCCAAAACCATTTTCCAAATAACCAAGGCCAGAACTTCCAAAACCAAGGCTTTTCAAATCAAGCCCCTTAATTCCAAAATCAAGGTCCTCATGCGAATCCTAACCAAGGGTTTCACCCCTCTTCTCATGGGAATCAAAATCAATAGCTTTACCAACCTCCACATAAGAGAAGTTCGAGACATTGTGACATTTAGCTTGTCAAGGCTTAACAATCCACCACCGACTTCGAACAAATTTTAAATGATGTGAGATCCCAAATCACTAAGTTGACCTCTTCTATGAGAAATTTTCAACAAGAAAAAGGGAAACTCCCTTCTCAGACATCCAAAACCCTCAAGGTCAAAATAATGTTGGAATCTTAAGTCCAAACAATGTAACTTTTAAACATTGCAAGGCTGTCACCACTCTTTGAAGTGGAAAAACAATTGATAAAACCATTCAACCCAAAGATTTTTCCAAAGAAACAACAAAAGAATTCCAAAATGAACCACCAAGGGATGATGATGTAAGACCCGAGAAAATTACAATTTCTGGAAAAAGGGCAAAATCATAATTTCGGTCAAAATCTGAAATTTATTCTCTAGATCTCGGATGACGAAACAAATTTCACCGTTGGAATCGTCTCGCGAAATCTAGCTACCATCGCCGACTTCGCCGAATTCCGAGACAATGAATCGAGCATGTTTTTCTGAGGCATCGAGCATCGTATGTGAACGAATGAGGTGACAAAAGTCACCTATAACATGTACAAATGTTACACATGTGCATGAGTAGAAAAACGATGGAAATGGACGGCTGAGGTAGTGCCAAATGTCGAAAATCCAAGATTTAAAGGCATAAAGTGAATAGTTAAATGAGGAAAAGACGAATACATAGTGATCTTCTCTTCCCACTGAGCCAAAAAGACCAACACGTGAAGGAGAAAAAGAGATGGAGATGCAGTGAGGGCTGGTTGTGGTGTTTTAGAGTGAGAAGGTGTACCTTCTCTCTAAGATCCTGGCAAATCCGATCGTCGAAATTATTCGAGACAAAAAGGAAGGTTGCTCTACGCAGCGAGGCCTACACGTGGGCTCCGGTTTAAGGAGTTTCGACAAATTCCGTGAGGTAGGGGATTTATCCTACTTGGGTTTTACACTTTATTTAAGTGTTTTATAATGTTTCGGTTAGCTTGAGGCCTGAACGACTGCTTTCCTATCTGGCCCCAAAATCGGGACCTAATTGCTTGAATTTATCGGGAGCCCAATATGTGCGTACCATAATCGTGAGGTTGTTTGGGTGTTTATTTCATAAATTCTATGAAATAAATCTTGTGTTGATGGTATGAGGCCGAAATGGCTTGAATTGTGTGGAAATGTAATGGAGCTGAATGGAACCGTAACCCGGGTGGTTTCACTGTTCACATGAATAGTGTTCATAAATTAATTTTGTGAAATAATGTTTGATCGAAAGTAATTCAAGTTAAATTGTTTCAGGTTTCTGATAATTAGCCCAAGTGAGCTAATTTTTGGTGTAATGAATTGTGAAATTACATGACATGTTTGTGTGATTTAAATTATGTGAATATATACTATTATATATTTACATGTGTTATATAATTGTATTGAATCGATGATCATGATTCCATATGCATCGGGCACCCTAACAATAGAGGAGTAATATGAGGTGATTCTCGAGAGAATGGTTTCGGAGGGTTAACTAAATAATAATAATTGAGAAAATTCATATAAAATATCAATCGGTTTAAATGACCCAATCGATATACATCGGAGGTCATTCCTAATTAAATAAAATATCTGGAAATGCATCCACTACTTATAATTTTTCAGTTCACAAATAAAACAAACATCTTTGTTGAAAATAAGGTTTCTATAATGTGGCTTAGGTAAGTGTGAGGGAGCTCAAGTGAGGACTATGATATGAGTCGATTATGTAGACATTCAAGTAGGATCACGATTTATTTGAATGTATGTTTTCATCGAGCATCGTATACGGCACTTAAAAGGAGTAAAATTTCAATTAGTGATTCTACCAAGAGCATTAGCTCACCCTGTCGAGGGATCTTATTTTCAGGTACATGGAGCGCGCGAGGGGACGGCTCGTCCTAGAGGTTTTTTTAGAAGAAAGCTAGGTTTTGGCTTGGTATTATGATGTAGTACATGTATTAGAATTCTAGAATTTTAATATATGTCGATAAGAGTAAATTTTTAACTCTTTGAACTATCAGGACATAGTTGGGATTTATTTGATGAATATTGGCTCTATGGAGCCCAAGTGGTCATTCTTACTCATATATTGTTACACTGGATTGTTTGGGACATAGCGAGATGGCGGGGCAGCCCCCTGCATAAAGGAGACTCGCCCGATTCGGGGTGAGAGATGCTCCAAGTCAACCACATTCACGAGTGTTTCCGCAGGCCGACTGCAGTAGCCAAACCCGGACACCCTGAACGGGGCGTCACAAATTGGTATCGAGCTGTGGCATACGAATCTGTGGAGCTCTGCTCGTATCCATCACCACTGTGGTTTGGATGTTGTGGTATGAGATTACCTAGGAAATCAAGTGGACAAAACTAGCATTAATCGTGACATGTGTTTTGTGTGTTTTGTGTGATTTGTTAAATCATAGTGAAAATATGCATAACATGAATTTTATGTGTCGTGGTGAATTGGGTGCTTAGGTAACAGCAATATCAGGTGTTCATAATTCTTAGAGTTTTACAATGTGTAAAACTGGAAAAAGAAAATGAAGAAAATAAATTTTAGGTGAAGAAAATTATTTTCTAAGGTTTTAAAATTTGTAAAACTGAAGCAAATTGAATAAAATACATTTTTATAAACTTATGTAAGTATTCTAGAAAATGAAAAAAAAAAATTCCAGGGGTAAATGCGTAGGTCGGAATGGCTACGCAAATTTCAAAGACTGGTCACGACTTAGTTTCAGGTCGCGGACAGAAGACACTAAAAAGCGCAGTGGCGTGGTATCGCTAAAGGCACAGCCAGCCGCGACACAACAAAGACTCCCAAAGACGCGCCCATCGACCGGCAACGCATGCTGACCCGGGGCCGACAGGTGAGGTCGACATCGCTTTCGCGCGACCTAGATCGAGGGGCCGTGTCGCGACATTCTTCGATGTCACACCGGCCGAGGTTAGACCGAAGGGTCACTGGTCGCGGACATGAAATCGCGTCAGGACATGGGAAGGCAATTTGAGGTCGCGACATGACTTTGAGGTCACGACCTGGTCTGGTTAGTTTGAGGTCGCGACTAGAAATGGACGTCATGACTGCCAGCTAGGCTCGAGGTCAGCACCGTAGATCGGTTAGCGACTGGCCGTATGACGCACCGCTTTGGTGTCAGCAGGAGGAGACACCGCCATTGCGCCGCTAATTTCGCTTCAGGTCGCCACCGGGCTTGTCGAATCATGTCGCGACTTCTTCAGGTCGCGACCTGATTTGTTCGTCGCAGCAGGTCGCGACACGGTCGACGTCGCGACTGGGCTTTGGCCGCCCGTGAGGTCGCGACTTGGAAACGATGTCGCGACCTAGCCTGGGCTGGGCAAGGGAAGGAGGTCGCGACTTGCGCCCACGACTGGCGCTATAAGATTGCTACTCGCGCATGCCGAAAGCACTTAATTGCAAGAAGCCGTGATGTATTACGCGCGACTGGCGTTTAAGTGCTACAGCGATCGCCAAGACGCCAGGTGCGCGGTAAAGGCACGACTGACCGGTTTTGTGCACTGCTTCAGTAATCGTCAAAGCCACTATTGATAACCGCTCATGGACACCGCTCATGAACACTGCTCGCGTGGATTTAAAAAAGTACAAAAAATTTTAAAATTTTCAGGTATGATTTAATACTGATATTTACATTGCTTTTCCTAGGAATGCATTGACGTAGTATGTGAAAAATATTTTTTTCCTGTGTATAAATAGTGTCTCTGGTCAGGTGGTTTATGCCTTGTAGATGTCGTATTGTATTTAACCGCCATTCGAACCGGGCAGACGGCTGCAAGAGGACGAGACGCAGAGGGCGCCCACTGGTACCGGTCAAGCACCAACTGGCTACATTCACCAGCCACCAAGTGATTTGATCAACAGCCTTTGTAGAGGCTGTAGGTAGTCATACAATAGCCTATAGCACAGCCGGTATAGCGTGTAGTCGGAGGTCCTAGTAACCTCCGTGAGGCTAGTATTGCATCATCCTCCGACATTCACAAGGGGAGGAGATCCGATGGTGGCAGACCATTGGTTTATGTAGATCGGGAAGGTGTTAGAGGCCATGGAGATTACCTCTGACGCGACCAGGATCAGGTTAGCTGTGTTCCAGCTAGAGGGTGAGGCTTAGGTATGGTGTAGATGGGCAAGGACCTCTAGAGACTTAGAGGCTATGACATGGGCAGAGTTTTAGGAGCTATTCATGGGTAAGTACTTTTTATACTCATGAGGCTCGCTAAGGCTCGTGGAGTTCTGTGAGTCAAGCAGGGGGTGATGACTGATGGATTATATGGCTAGGTTCACGTAGCTAGCCCAATCTGTCGATGATCACGTGCTGCATGGCCAAGGTTAGAGATTTAAGAATGGACCGAGGTTGTCCATTCATAGCTGTGGATCGGTAGGACTTCACCAAGGATATGGACTCATAATCTGGACACTCGACCATAAGAGAGAGATGAGGATGCCCTGGAGACTCGAGATACCTGCAGTTAGTAGCAAGAGGAAGGAGAATCGCCTCTTCCGCCAAAGAAAGAGGCGCAGAGAGCTTCTGGGCTCACAAGGGAGCCCCAGTCGCGCCATCCCGGCTGGATGGGATGAGAGTTGCGCCACAAAGCAAGGTATGGTGTGGGCTATCATTGCCGCAGCCCGGATACATGAGAGGGATTGCCCTGCAGACAAGGATCCTGTGGCTCGGGACACCATCCCACTTCAAGAGCGTGACAAGAGAGGAGCACAAGACGCTCCTCCACAAAGACTCGCATGTGCCGCAGGAGCTATTCTCGGCTCGTGGAGCTACACCTGCACCTCACATTATGCCAGCCCGAGAGGCCGCAGTATGGGCAGGCAGCTGGACTGAGGCCCACGACAGGGACATCGTGGGTCCAGGGGTACCACGCGATCAGCCAATCAAGTAGCTGAGTCACATTAGCGCCCATACAGTGGTACGGCTTTTTTGCTATCTCGCCATGGGCAAGAGTGTTATTTGATTCTGCTTCGATTCATTCATCAGCCGCATCGCCTTGTGATAGAGTCATTTAGAGGTTGAGACCTTAGAGGAGCCTTTGTATATGAGTTCTCCCCTAGGGATAAGGGCGAGAATAGGGATGATATGTCGAGGTTGCGAGTTAGAGATCTCGGAGACTCTACTCACAGTGGACCTGAGGATCATGGACATGTCAGAGTTCGATGTCATCCTGGGGATGGACTGGGTCGATAGCCATGTATCTTATCGGTCAGGAGCATAGGAGGGTTACCTCCTACATGCAAGACTGATCGTGTGGTGTTTCAGGGGACAAGCATATATTTCGGGGCCCGATAGTTTACGAGTCCAGTGTGTCAGGATGCTTAGCTAAGTTATTAGCGAGCCTTACTCTCAGGATGAGGAGAGACCCGACTCGATCTACCTCGAGTGGTGTGCTGATTATGTGGATGTTTTTCTAGATGAGCTACCCGTCCCGCTTCCACAGTAGGTAGTAGACTTCAGACGAAGCCACACCCCCCCGGGTACTTCACTCATCTCTATAACCCACATAGGATTTACACTTTACTGAGTTGCAGTGTGAACTCGCAGTCCAACTACGAGTTATCGATAAGGGGTTCATTAGGACCGAGACCTCACCACGGGCGCCCTGGCTCTATTCAGGAAGAAGAAGGACAAGACCCTTCGACCGTGCATTGATTACGCATACTTGAATAGGGTTAAGGATCAAGAATCTGCACTCCATCACGAGGATTGATGATTTGTTTGATCATTGAGAGGAGCGAGTCTACCTAAGATACACCTTCGCGACTAGTTACCATCACTGAGGGTTGTGGATACAGATATCCCTAAGACGCTTAGGATACACGCTATGGGCATTTTGAGTTTATACGATGCCCTTTTGATCGACGAATGCACCAATCCGCATTCATGGATCTCATGCATAGGGTATTCCAACCCTATCTAGATCAAGCTTTGTCTCTGTCTTTTGTGGATGAGATTCTACCCTTACTCCTCACGGAGGGAGTATGAGTATCACTGAGGATTGTTTTACAATATCGAGATCACGCTTATACGCCAAGTTCAAGAAGTGTAGCTTGCCATCAAATGAGATTCGGGACACATGGTGTCGATCGTGCTCATTTAAGTGGATCCGCGAGAAGGTCGAGGCCGTGATGAGTCGGGAGAGGCCGAATTCAGCCTCGAGATACGTATTTCTCGGGTTTGGCCAGTATTACAGAGATTCATATCAGGACCCAAGATAGAAGTTTTTACACCCAGACATTGCTGGACCTAAGGAGGTCAAGTTTGATCGATGACCGGCGAGGAGGCATTCCAGAGTCAAGAGGAGACTTACTCAGCCTCCTATCTCGATAGTCCCGACAGTGGTACAGGTACACAAAGGTATCAGGATACCTCGAGGGCCTGACCAGGATGTGTTCACGAACCGATAAGAAGATTTCATATTCTGGCCAACAAGAATCATGAGCGCACTACTCCCACACACGATACTGGAGTCAAGGTCGTATCTGGCCAAGATTTAGCGCCCACTCACTTATACTGGCAAGGAGTTCGAGGCACTGCACCACAAAAGTCTAAGTATATTTTCACGCACGGATCTCAATATGAGGCAACGCAGATGGATGAGTTCGAGGATTATGACTTCACTGCAATACCACCCCGGGTAAGGCGAATGGTGGCTGATGCGCCTCACCGAAAGTCACTGGGAGACAAGAAGTATAGCTTCCAGGAGTGGCAGATGCTCGAGACCGGTGGGGACGCTTTGGGTTACAAAGACAATGAAAGCAGCATAAGGTATCGCCAAAGCTTATGGCTACACCTCGTCACAGTATAGTGATCCAGTCCCGCCAAGGGGATGCAGACAGTGTCCACTGACCTGCACGCTTATAATAAGTGGACGAGGGCTGAACCGGCCCACTCATATGGTAGTCTTCAAGATAAGAGGTGACTTTCGCAAGGTTCCCCATTCACCGACTGAGAGGATTCTCGTGGAGTTTCACCGCTTCTCGAGCTCGCCGCAGTCCAGTAAGACTAAGATGTATCGACTCGCCACAGATATCGAGCCGGGATGAAGAGACCCTTAGGGGACTTCGTGCGACAATGTCTCAATGCAGCCACAAAGTTGGCGGCCGAAACACCGGCAAAGACAACTACTCAAATTGCCGGAGGTGGATGAGCCGGGAAGTGGGAACACGTTACGACGGATTTTAACCCACTTCCACTGACAATCAGAGAGACATGATGCGATATGGATGATAGTGGACGGCCATGAAGTCGGCACATTTTCTACAATGGTGCGGATGACCCCACATCAGAGATTTCCTCATTTACAGCATATTCAGAGATAATGAAGCATGGAATGTCAAAGATCCATGGTTTCCGGGATAGTGGACCCGAGATTTACGCGCATCTTTTGTGAAGAGTTTCTAAAAAGGCTATGGGCACACTACCGACCATGAGTAATAGTTTTTCACCCTCAGGCCAGATGGTCACCGAGAGGACTATATAGTGTTGGGAGGACATGTCGCGGAAGATGGCCCTGATCATAAGGGTAGCCGGAAGAGCACTCGCTCTAGCGTGAATTCGCCTACAACAACAGCTATCAAAGGAGTATACATGGCACCATATGAGGCATTCACAGCGGGGAGGCCATGCAGTCATCATATAGCTGGACCGAGGCGTGGAGAGAGTTTCATCACCGGTCCTCGATTCGATTAGAGACACCTCCGAGAAGGCGAAGGATATCACAACGTTTTCCTCACCTGGCCAGAGCAGCCGAAGGAAGAGCTATGCAGACACGACATCGACCCTTGTATTCGAGGCCAGACCACGCTAAAGATGCCCAAGAGGATGGGCCGTTCCAGAAGCGCGGAAGTTGTCAATAGGTTTATTGTGCCTTTCGAGGATACTCGAGGAGGATGGTGCACTGTCATGGGCATCGGCATTTACCGCCAAGACGTCGTGTCCACGAGGTATTTCACGTCTCCATGCTCCGGAAGTATACTCCAGATCCAGCTCACGTGGTAGATTAGGGACAAATTGAGGTTAACATTGATGGGACCTTTGAGGAGGGACCAGCGTGCATTTTAGATAGTCGTGATTAGGTTTTGCGACGCAAGACCGTGAGGCTAGTGAGGGTGCTACATGTACTATGGAGGAGGAGTCAACGTGGGAGCGCGAGGACACGAGCGCCACCTATCCTTCTTGCTTAGGGATGAAGGTATGTTTAATGCCAACATTTAAATGATCAGCTTACATGGCTATGGGAGTGCACGTTTCATATGCATGTGAGTGATTGTAATTGTCCAGAATTTTGGGACGAAATTCCTTTTAAGGAGGGGAGAATGTAAGACCAAAAATTGCGCTTTAGAAAAAGGGCAAATCGTAATGGACAAAATCTGAAATTTATTCTATATCTCACGACAAACGTAGAATTTTTACCGTTGGAATCGCCTTTAAATCTTAGCTATTTCACGCCGGACTTCGTCGACCCGAGATAGCTCAATTTACACATTTTTCGAGGCATCGAGTATCGGGTGCCGTAAAACGAAATGTGAGGTGACAAAAGTCACCTATAACATGTACACATGTTACACATGTGCATGAGTAGAAAAATGATGGAAATGGACGGCCGAGGTATTGCCAAATGTCGAAAATCCAAGATTTGAAGGCATAAGGTGAATAGTTAAATGAGGAAAAGACGAAATAGCCAATAGCGATCTTCTTCCCCATCTGAGCCAAAAAGACCAACACGTGAAGGAGAAAAAAGGATGGAGATGCGTTGAGTGCTAGTCAGGGTGTTTGTGAGTGAGATGGTGTAATTTTCTAAGATCCCAAGAACCGACCGCCGGAATTTTCTGGGACAAGAAGGAAGGTTGCTCTACGCGCCGAGGACCTACTGGCGCGGGCTCCATATGAGTTTCACAAACTCCGTGAGGTAGGATTTATCCTACGGTTTACACTTTATTATGCTGAGAATACTGGCATTGAGTCTTAATGACAGCATCATCCACCCAAACAATGTTTTAATTTTGTTAACTCACTGCGTAAATTGTAACAGGTGTGGTCATTAACGATTCAATTGATGAAATAATCTGCGCTGATATATATCAACATTTTGGACTGTGGAAATTAACAGAGCTCAACCCCGAACCCGCCCGAGGTCATCGTCACAGAATGAAAATCATGAACACCTTTGCGAGCCAATGTATTTAACACAGGTACTGAATTTGAGACGAAATTGAGATGACACCTATCCGTCTGAACAGGATCGGATTGAAAGACCTGGATTTGAGATCTGATCAAAGATCGGATACGGGTCTTATTTCCGCCTTAACAGAGATTCGACGATTCGCCTCAAATTTGAGATTTGAAATCATTCCGTCTCTATTTAGAGACTTTAAAATGTGAGACCTAATAATTTCCATCTCTAATCGTGAGACCGAAAAAATTCAAGTTCGATTAGAGACGGAATATTTCGGCTTATTTCGTCTTTCAAATAGAGACGACGATTTCCGTCTCAAATTGAGAGACTGAATCATTCCGTCTCTATTTAGAGACTAAATAGAGACCTAATACCCCGTCTCTAATCGAGACCGGGGTGTCCGTTTGATTAGAGACGGACATTCTGCCTTCTATTTCTGCCTCTAAATAGAGACCTTTAATGACTTCCGTCTCAAATTTGAGACTGAAAATCATTCCGTCCTATTTGAGACGGAAATAGAGACCGACAATTTCCGTCCCTAACTCGCAGAACTGCAACCGGTTTGATGATCTTTATTGCCCCGATCTTCTATTTCCCGGCTCTTTCTAAATAGAGACTAATGATTTCCGCCTCAAATTTGAGATCTTAAATCAATCTCGCCTCTATTTAGAGACTAAATAGAGACCGTAACATTCCGTCTCACCCATTGCTAATTATTGACCTTTGGAAAAAAAAAAAAAAAAAAAAGTATGAGACTTAAAATTCAAAATCTTTGTCCCTCAAACAATATAGGTTTTATCCCTAATATTTGTTTTATTTTAGAAACATCCTATTTGTCCATCTATCTTTCTATCCTATAATATCTATATTTTTTCTACTTTATAAGTAATGAAATAAAAACACAAACGAACTGGCAAAGATGTGATAAATTAGATGTTTATAATTCTCAATTTCCATCCAAAGATATAATATATTATTATTTCATTTGAATTAAAGTGACTACATCTTTTAATAAAATCATTATATGTATCACTTGAATATCTCAAAAAAACTAAAAAATATTTCTATAAAAAGTTCAAATCAATAATTTTGTTATTAAACGTATATTTGTTGCAAGGGTGCCCATTCAAATTACCTATTCTACGAGACACGCTCGCTGTAATGGTTTTTTCTGTTTATTCATAATAGAAATATTACTTATATGTCCAGCGTGTATGAATAAAAGGGAGAAAAAGGAACAAGGAGGGACATGTAAAATATGGTTTTATTGTTGTAGGTAAAACAGATTTTTCTTTTTTATATTATTTATACATTATTAAAGTTTTCCTTTAATAAAAAATAATAATATAGGATAGGTTTTTAATATAGGATAGGTTTTCAATTTGATTATTTATTGATTTAATTATATTTTAATTATCAATTTATAGTCAATTTAAAATTTTTTCTAATTAAGTTTTGTATTTGTGCACAAAGATTTATTTTTCGACTAATAAATTATCTAGTACTATTTTATTTATATTAAGTCTTACACTAAATCGTTTCGAAATTGAAACAAAATCAACAAATTGGTTCTAACAAGTATAACTTTCTAAATGGAATCTCATTAAATATAATTCGCACCGCTCACGACCTGGGCATCTAAGTGTATTATTTCAATCTATATCCAAAATATAGAAGGATCTAATCTGCTAAAACAATGAAACAAACTCTTACCTTGAACTTGCCAATGCTAAAACTCGATTTCCTCAAAATCAAAATAACTTCCGAACTAAGTGAAAATTCAACCATTGAAATTTCCATCGAGGACTATCCAAAGGATTTCTAAAGGTGCTATCGCTACCATCTTATGTGGTATGTAAACCGGACTTATAACATTTTTGTTAGTACTAATGATTAAAATTTTGATTTTGGTTTATTATTTTTCCAAGTCGTTTGCCATATAAGTATTATAACCATGTTTATTTCCTTCTTGTTTTCAAGATTAACCCCAAGTTGACACCCTAGCCTTTTTTTTAACTCTTAATTTTTGTTAAAATTTTATTTTAATTTTTAAAATCTACTAATTAAATAAAAATGAAAGTTTATTTTTAAATATAAATAAATTATTCTTTATTTTAAATCAACTAAATAAAAACATTTATTTTTTAAAATATAAATAATTAAACTATTCATTATTTTAAAATTTTAAAATATTTAATTTATGTATAGTTTTTGAACAATTTTATGTATAGTTATTTCACAGTTTTAAAATTATATTTTAATTAAAATATTGAATATAAATATATTTTTTTCAAGTAATAATTAATAATATAATAAATAAATATTAACATTTGAAATATTATTTTTAAAATAAATTTGATTTTCTTTTTTTTTTAAAAAAATTCATCCATTGGATTTTGATCAAAATTTATATTAACTTAAGACATTAAAATATATTACTTTAAAATAAAAAATATTAAATATTAAAACTCGTATATTGATTTTTCATTTAGACGATTTAAAAATAACAAATATTTTTATGTTAATATATTATTAAATTTTATATCCTACTGCTTATATACGTATGACAATTTCTAGAAAAGTTTAAAAAAGAAAAGAAAGGGCCATAGTTTAACAGAATGGGAGAAGAGGTCTCTCATTCCACGATACGGGTTTCTCCTCGGGTTCCGACTAAGTTCCAATCTATACCGTGAGCGGTATTTCCACAAGCGAGCTAAGTCAAGTACCCCAGATCATAGGTACCTCGGGGTGGAAGTATGCTCCTCTCCCAGAAGGCCCAGCAGGTGTGGCTCCTGAAGCCGGCGGGCGCCAAGCAGCGTCGGGTTGGACATGCTACGTCTATCTGTGGTAGCGGGTTCGAGGGGTTCGTAGTTCGGTGAGGCCTGGATGAGGCTTGAGATGTGGTGATAAATCGGATCTTGGGTCCCCAATCAGAAAATCTGTGGGTGGTTCAGTGACGGATCCGGTGAGGGGTGATTAAGGAGACATTGGTGAGTCGGAGCCTGGTTCGCCACAGCGCTCGGCGATGGCGGCTGCGGTTTCAGCGACCGGTTTCACAGGCTTGTGGCAGCGGCTAGATCTGATGAAGTCTGTGGGGTTTGTTTGGGGTTATAGATCCATTCGTAGGCAGGTAGGGCTTGTATTTTAGGCGTCATAGGATTCTCTAAGCATTCTTAGAAAAGTTAAATTTTCCTTATCACATTCTTTGTTCCAATCCTCTTGTGTTTGAAAATAATTATCCTCGATAAAATGATCTTTGGGTGGAAGCTTATCGGGTTTTGGTGATCAGTGCAAGAGATGCACATATAGAGGACCCGCCGAATGGCACCATACTAGCTGACTTATGGAGTTCTTTTATACCTCTTAAATAAACTTTGCCATTTTTTTCCTATGCTTCCTTACCGTCCGCACATTATTCAAAGCTTGTATTTGAGAGCATAGTTTCTGCTGCGTTATAAAGTTTAAATTACCTTCTAGTCTAGTTTAGGCCCGACAACGGCGCACTTCCTTAAATTAGCCCGAGCCTTGCAATCAAAATGGATATGATGCAGTAAATGGAGTTCAATTATTTAAGTTCTCTCGCAATGAGAATGGATATGAGAGATGATTTTTCAACTGTATTAGAATATGTGTTGATATTTGAACAACCCGACATGGCTTTAATGATTTGAACTAACTCCTAGGATATATAAAATTTGTCTTGGATGATGATGCCTGCTAATTTGGGTCCTCATATCTATTAGGATGTTATTAATTATATATATTGTTTGACTTCAAAGTTCCTAGGTTAGACATAGATGTGATCTGTTATGAGAGTTTCCTATGCAAATCCTTTGCAAGGCAGATTCTCATGAAGATGCTTTAACTTTTCCAATTTCTTTTGAATGGGGGTATAGTTCATTTTTAATTTTTTTGTGCCTTGATCTTATCCTGCATGTTTCTAAAGTGGGGCAACTTGATTGATTTTCTACCTTCATAAGAAGAATGACAAAGGTTTAGGGATTGAATGAGTTGTTGTGCAGATCTAAAAGGTGTAAATATATATGTTTTTATTTTTTGATCATTTATATGCACATGAAGGAAGAATAGGCCATGGTTGATCTCTCTGCGGAGAAGAGGCCTTAAGAAGAGGTGAAACAAGAGAAGTACAATGGAGACTTTGTGCAGTGTTAAGAAAGGGTTGCTAGCCTTTTTATTATTGAATCATAATCACACATACATTGTGCAAAAGCTTTTATTTTATATGTTTGTTTGATAGGCGTTTTACATTCTTTATATTTATTTTTTGATTTGATTCCTGGATGACAAAACAAGTGTTTTTAGAAAATATATTATTTCCTATGTTATAGAATGTAAATATGTGGTTTACTTGTAGGTTGTGTGAAACTAATTAGGAATGTTAGATTGACCTGCAATTGTATATATCTACCTCTTGTATTTGTACATTGTTAAGATCAGCTGCAGAAGGAAATAAATTTATTCTCAATTCTTCCTTTCATGTTTCTTCAACCATAATTATTTTCCATGGAGATGTCTTTACTAGAAAGTATTTTGTTTTTCTACTAATATGGATAAATATAATGTATCACTTATTTATAAAGTCATAATTATGAGTTAAAAACCATAATTATATGAGTTAAATGAAACAACCTTGGGTTATTTTTTTTCATTTGCTTGAGTTTTATTTTATTTTACTTTGTATCTTTGTATGAGGATGAATTATTTTGATTGATTCCGAACTTTGTCTATCATTATATTATTTGTCTGTTTCCTAATTGTGAACAATTGTGGCGTGAACTGAAAATTTTCATAATTTTCAGGCTTTGTTATTTATCTTTATTTGCAGTGGTAGAGTTTGCTGCTTATACTATTCTTTCAAAGGAAAGAAGAATGATCATAATAAATTGTTTTCAATTTTAAAGCTAAAGACTTGATCATGCTTTCTTCCTTTCGGAGGAAAAGCTTGCGGGAGTGATGGAACATCAAAGAATAATGTTTGACATAAACAGAAGGCGTGGCGGGTTAGATGATAGCGGTGGTGAGAGGATACACCAAGGCACTTTCTCCAGACTCCTCTACTCACTCGGGGGCATGTTAAATTATCGAGTGCATATTACATGCATGCACCTTTTTTTTTTTTATCACGTAAATACCAAAATGACGATTCTGTGAACCACACCCAGATGAATGAACAACATCCACACACACATCTGAGAAAAGGCTTGAGTTGCGAGGAGGGTGTGGCTAATGGTATGGGTCCTCAAGCGATTCAATGGTTGACAATTGTTTGCCATTGTTTAATGTCGATAATCTGGCTCTCTTTTGTTGAACCACCATTTCCGACTATCTTGAATGTGCATCGAGCTTCCAGTGTCGTGGTAGTAATTGTTCTATCCAGGAATTTTCTCATCTTCTTTGGATTTCTTGTTGTCATAATTTGGATATATTAAGTTTGGTCAATAGAGATTTGGGGCCGACCAACTCTGTGATCCTCGAAGCCTCCAACCAGAATGGAAAGTAGAAGGGAAGTAGATGTTTGGTGTCCCTTCCTTCCACTTCTGAGCCAGGAGGTTTTGGAGCTTCTTGAGCTCCATCCGATCCTTCGAGGTTATGGGACTTGTGCGGCCTCTTTGTCATCCCTTCATATTCATGTTTGTTGTTCTTGAAAGTCGCTTTTGAGGGAATGAACTTGAATGGAGGGATTTCATTTTATCAGCAGGCCTTATGTCAATGACAGTTGGATCAAGGGGGAGAAAAAACATGGCTTTTAGGCGCATATGTGTGACATTAGATCCTGACGAGGTTACCTCCAGTTCTTAAAATAAGGATTATAGTCACTAAGATTTTAGTGGTAGATTGAAGCTAATGGTATATTAGTTGAGATTCATGCCATTAGATGCATCTTCACGATAACCACTTGTTTTTCTACTCTCTCCACTTATTTTCATTGTAGAGTACGTCTTTTGTTAAACAAGAAATACAACAAAAGCGAAATTCATATGATTCAAAGATACGAGAAGATAATTTCAAAGTATAGTTTCCTTGAAATATAAGATCATCAGATGACATATAAAATGGAAAATGCATTACTAATGGCTGTGTTAACTTTCTCAGTGTGAGCATGGAGACTCTTGGATGCACATGTACAATCTCAGACGTCGATGTGGACAATGAAATCATCTACAAAGCAAATGATCCAGGAGTGCATGTAGGAAGTCATGGGGAGTTAACAGGTACAAATGAGTTTTGTTGGCCACAAATTTGAAACTTCTCAAATGTCATATTATTACTCGAACCTTTATGAGTTGAGAGCATCTTGCTTTTAAGGTGATAATGGATTAAGCAATGAATCTCCATTGTGCTTTTTTCTAACTGTACTTGTTGCCAAGTACCTTCATTAAAAAATGCTCATAGAATTACATTTTCTATAATGTAGAATTACGTGCTTATAATGTAATTAACAAGAAAGTAATTTCATCACACGGGTTGCTACCCCATGAAGAATGCTCATAGAAGCCACGAGATTTTTAAGGAGGCGACCACAGGACCAGTATACTTGGAGAATGTTCTGAGGACACTAAGAATTTGTGGTTTGATTAGTAGTTATTATATTGACATTTGGTACATTTGACATTAATATTACTATTTTATTATCTACGTGTACTATTGATTTTATAATTAATGAAAAATATAATTAGTTCAACTTTTGACATCTATTAATTTAATTCTTAAATCTAGAACTTTTATGATGTATATAATTGAATCTTTCGTCATAATAGGTTTAATTAATAATAAAAGCTGAAACACGCGCGTCGAAAATTAGATTGAGACGGAAGAATTCCGTCTACGATCCGTCTGTCGACGGAATGAGTCGATCACCGTCTACGATCGAAGGCGGAATGTTCGATGCTGTTAGTCTGATTAGAGGCGGAATCAGTCGATCTCGATCGAGCGGAATCAATTCGGTCTCGATAGGAAATGGCGAATCCATCGATCGACGGAGTCATTCCGGTCTTTGTTCGAGGCGAGTCAATTCGATCTCAAATCGGTCTACGACGCAGGCAGAATCAACGGTCGATCCCGATTAGAGCCGGAATCAGTCGGTCTCAAATCGGTCTCGATTAAGAGGCGGAGTCAGTCGATCTCTGGTGAGGAGACGGAATTAGAGGCGAACCTGATTAGATACCGGCGTTTAAAGGCCGAAAATTCGTCTCTGATCCAAGTAGAGATTCCGTTCAGACGGATTAGAGGAAATAGAATTGTCAGTCTCTAATTTTAGTTTTTGTAGTGGTAGTTTGAGTAATTCAAGTTAAATTTAACAAGTGTTTGATAATTAGCCGTGAGCTAATTTTGGTGTAATGAATTGTGAAATTACATGACATGTTTGTGTGATTTAAATTATGTGAATATATGCATTATTATATATTTACATGTGTTATATAATTGTATTGAGATTGACATCATCGTTCCATATGCCTTTGGGGCACTAGAACAATAGGAGTGAGTTCATGAGGTGATTCTTGAGAATGGTTTGGAGGGTTGATAAATAATAATAATTATCGGAGGTAGTCCATATAAATATCAATCGTTGAGTCATTGATTGATGTATCGGAGGGTTGTCATTCTAAATAGAATATCAGTCGGTCCACTACTTATAACCGGAGGGTTGTCTAGAAATAAACAAACATCTTTGTTGAAAATAAGGTTTCTCATACATGGCTTAGGCAGAGTGTGAGGAGTCGATGTGAGGACTCGACAGGTTGATCGTAGCAGACATTAAAGTAGGATCACTTGCGCGTTTACTTGAATGTATAATTTTTCATTGGAGCCTTTGCATGTGCATTTAGGTGGAAGTAACCCAGTTAGGGTGATTCCTGCGAGCATTGGCTCACCACATCTAGGGGATATTATTTTGGTACGAGGGAGCGCGAGAGGCTGACTTGTCCCTAGGGTTGTTTAGAGAAGAAGAAAGTCGGTTATGGCTTGGTATGATGTAGTACATGTATAAAATTCTAGAATTTTAATATATGTATAAAGAGTAAATTTTAACTCTTGGAACTATTGTGTATAGTTGGGATTTATTTTGGATGAATATTGGGTTTTTATGAAGAACCCAGTAGCGTTCTCACTCATATATTGTTATATTAGATTGTTTGAACAGTTTGTATATGTGTAGAGCTCGTCTGAGGAGACTACGATTTTCGTGAGATGTCGGGTCCAACTAACATTCACCGTGTTTCAGGGTTGTGGTAGTTAACGGACACCCCGGGGAGATAGGCGTCACGAGATGATGTGTCGACAAGCCTGCGTGTTCCTAGGATAAATGTTGGATAAATGTTATTAATCTTCCAGGCGGAAAAATAAAATACTTGTTCCCTCTGCTCCATACCCTCCTTAGGTTTGAGAGCCCTGAAAATTTGAACAATTTATTAAGAAATCTATAGGTTTTGTTTCAAACAGGTTAAGTAAACATTCCTTGTTGGATGCCCATTAAGCAAATTCCATCATATCCTTGAGTTTCTTGAAAAGACTTATGTATTGAAAAGAAAGTTAAGGTGTCAACAAGGATGATTTCATTCTTGAAGAAAAGAAAAGACAATCCTGCTGATTAAGGAACAACTTGCCCCCGAAATACAAAGACCCGAAGCCCCACTATTTCCATAGTGGTGGGAAACTCAAAGTGAGATTCTCTCTAATATAAAATGGACTTAGGAGCGAATGTTAATTTGTTTCCATACTCGTATATGTTAAGCTAGGGTTAGGAGAGTTAGAACTGCTATTATAACCCTTAAATCTAGTGATGATATGAAAATTCTAGAGGTATAGTGAAGGCATTGGTGCAAGTAGACAAGTTCTACTTTCCTGTGGATTTGTTTATTTCTTAACCTCAACCTGTATAGTGAATCAAAGGGGACTCAGTCTTGGTAGGCCCTTCTTAAACCCTTTACTTGATACTACAATATACCTTGTGGGGACTAATGACGTACCTTTTGGTAACATATATTTGATAATCTGAATCTCTTTCAATGTTATCAGGGAATGAGAATGAGTAGGGATCATTTGTAGAGATTAAATATGATAGAATATATTTGTGCATAACTATGTAGATCATGTTTCATATGATATTCCCCTCTCAAGGTCTTTGTCTAGTAAGCCCAGAGTTGTGTTGAGGAAGTATTGCATCAGATTGGTTTCTACACTACATAATTGAGCAAGTGATGTGGAAGCAAATGGTGGGGCATCCAGTTTGAAAAATTACCACAATTGGGGACAAGTATTACCTTCGGAGAAACCACTGGCTTGAATTGGAAGCCTTACCATGCATCTCATTTATGCATTCCTAGGGAGTAGAAGATACTTTCTTGGTAATCATATCCCCTCTTTAGGTTAGAGCAAGAATAAACATGCGAGAATCTTTAAAGACCCACCGACTTCCCTTGGATGGACCCTTACGAATGTGGGAATTGGCCCTTGATTTTACACACAGTTCACTTGAAAGGATGTCAAACCTTCTAAGCGACCACAGCAGTGAACCGATCCTTAAAAGTTGTTAAGAAAGGTTTAAAGCCACTGGATGTAGGTGTTATTTACCCTATTACAGATAGCAAGTGGGTCAGTCCAGCAAGTGGTTCCTAAGAAAAATCAGGTCTAAGTAGTAGCAAATGAACACAATGAGCTCATTCCGCTCGGGTCACCTGAGTTGGAGGGTGTGCACTTCTTAGACTACTTCCCACTCTCGGAAACTAATGTTGCTTTTAGGAAAGATAATTTCCCTCTACCTTTTGTGGACCAAATGTTGGAGAGAGTTGTAGGACATGAAATCTGTGTTTCTAGATGTTACTTAAGGTATAATCAAATTAGAGATAGCCCTAGAAGATCGAAAACCGTTAAAGCACCCTTTTAATTTTATTTGCCTTTGGAAGAATGCCTTGATTATGTAATGCAGGGACCTTCAACGATTGCATGATGGGGATTTTAGTGACCATAGTGACCTATCTTGGAGATTTTCATGGAATGATTCCTCCGTTTTGGAGATTTCTATGAGGAATGTATGGAAAATTTAAGGAGAAATAAAAGATGTAAAAAAAAATTTAGTGCTAAGCGGGAGAAGTGTCACTTCCTTATTGACCTAAGGGTTGTCTTAGGACACATGGTGTCGGAGAAGAATAAGAGGTAGATAAAGCGAAAGTTGAGTTGATCTCAACTTACCCTCCCTAAGCATGTAAAGGACCTGATTCATTTCCCTAGGTCATACACAGGTACATAGGAGGTTCATAAGAAGAATTTAGTGCCATATGCGTCCAGTACAATTTGCTTGCCAAGGATGTCACTTTTTAATGGTCCCAGGCATGTGAGGCAGCCTTTGTTTAAACTAGAGCATATTGGAAGTGTCACCTCCACATCATGCGATCCTCTAATTGGGATTCCCCTTTGAGATCATAATGTGGCTGGTGAATTATATGCCGCTGGTTGAATTAGAATGGGAAGATAAAGCGTTTGTGATATATTATGCCAGCAAGATTCTAGACTCCGCTCTGTCCAATTATACAACTACGGAAAGAGTTCTTAGTTGTAGTCTTGCCTAGAAAGTTGAGGTCTTACATTGTAGGGTCTCTAGTAACCATTTCATGATCATAACTGAAATACTTGCTCTCTAAGTAGGATATGGCCTCGTCGACTGAGCGTTAGTTTTCATCAAATTTAATCTGACCGTGAATAAGAGGAGTTGAGAATGTGGTAGTTATTACTTTCTCATTTAGTTTCGAGATAACCACGAAACATATAAACACACCTTGATGAACAGCTTTTTCTTTGTTGTTCCCACTGCCTCAGTATGTAGACCTGCTTAAGTTATCTAATGACATGTTAAATTCCATCCCAATGGACCTCTCAACAAAAACGGAAATTTTGTGGACATAAAAATACTATTTTGATGTTATATTTGTTAAATGTTATCTGATCAATTGATGAGAAGGTGCTTGTCAATAATGATCAAATTGGGGTATTCACCTTACAATAATTACTAAAGCTTGGAGCATTTCTCCGCCAAGAAAACGGTTAAATAACCAGTTTTTGTTAAGCCCCTCTTTTTAAAGACTACTTTGACTTTTGCAAAACCTGTGTTCAATGCAACAACTAGAGATCACAAGGAACATGACCCTCTACTTTATTTTAATTATTGAGATTTTTATTCTTTGGGGTTTGGGCATGGTCCCTTTCTCCCCTTCATGTAGATTCTTACATTTTATTAATAGTTGATTATGTTTCTAAGTGGGTGGAAGCCCATTCAATGAGATAAAGGTTGTTTTGAAATTTTGAAAAACATATTTTTTTCTCACTTTGGAATGCCCCATGCAATCATTAAGTAGATGGTGGGCTCCGTTTTTGCTCAAGTATTCCTACCTGCAGACTTTTTGAAAATATATTAAAAAGTGCTGAGTCACACACAAAGTTCCCTGACTGCCTAACCTGGAGACCAGTAGATGCAGCCAAACTAGCGATAGGGAGATCAATACCTTTTGGTAATCGATTTACACAATCGCGGATTGGTAACCCAGACTAATCGATGCTCACTAGACCCTCTTAAGTACCGCTTTTAAAACTATTCTTGGTATGTCTCCCTATAGTTAGTTTGCTTAGAAAGCATGTCTCACCTCCAGTGGAAATGGAGCACAAAGCATATTGGGCCATTAAAACTCTTAATTTTGATTTGGCTAGGCGGAATTAAATAGTAGGATCTTTGTAGATGAGCAGGCTCGATGAATTGGGGCGTGGGCTCGTGCTGGGACTGAAATTTACAAGAGAAGGAAGGTCAAGCTCTTCGCAATAAGAACATCTGTGGGAAGACCTTTAGACCACCTCTGGAAGTCTTCTTTGAGGCTCGGTGCACATCTTTCCATATAAGCTCCAGTTCGTGAAATGGGCCTTTCATAGTCAAGATGGTTCATACTACAATGAGTGGAGATTGAGAATCCAGAGAATGGGAAACTCTTTAAAGTCAATGGTCAGCGCTTAAATCCATTTCTGGAAAACTTCGACTGCCAGGAGAGTATTTAGGAACTAGTAGATCCGATCTACCGGAATGTCCCTACAGCATAATCTCTATCTTACCCGTTGTATATAGATTTTCTCTTCTTTTTCATGAATTTCTTTACTTTTTATTCATTTCGTTCTATTTTTATGTTTTTCATAAAGAAGTCGGCCCCTTTATACATTCCTCTTTTCTCAAGTGACGATCTTTTGGCCTTTCTTATAAAATCACATGGTGTGTCCTTTAATGCATGACGATATATTAAGTGGTGGGGTGAGCTCCATTTCAGAGTTTAAGTGCATGCTCTTTGATTTATTTCAATGTTCTTAGAGGGTTAAAGCGCATACAGATTTTTTATTTTAGCTTTCTTGAGAATGGTACTTGTGCTGAAGTATGCGTCGCATGACCTTATGTATGAACTCATATAGTTTCACTTGCCTTACCACGATAACAAAGCATGCCTGCAAAAAAAAATTTCATATTTGGGACCATATTCACCTAATTCTTTTCTATTCTCCAGAGTCAACCTTGACTTGTATCATTCTCATTCATAACTTATGCAAGTCGTTGATTTCTCTCCCCAAGCTCACTTTTGCTTGATTATTACTTCAGCCTGTGCATTTTAGCATTCCCATGTCAAATGCATGCATATTATTCAGGGAACACTCCATAATGTAGTTGAAAGATGATTTTAGGCCATATTTTCTCTTTTAAACTTCTAAATCATGATGAGTCGTCATTTAAACCCTTGTTGAGCCTTGAGTTGCCAGTTCTATTCAAACCTTAGGATTCTTGACCACTTTGAGTAAGGATGGTTCCAAAGTAAGTGTGAAGGTGCCAAGGGAGTTTAGTATACAATTGAGCAAGCACAAGTCAGTTTGGGGGGGATTTGAAGTAGTGCAAGAAGTGAGTGTACATTGAAATCCAAAAAGTAGTGAATTCGAAATTTTAGTGGAAGTGGTACCGGTACCACTTAATTGGTACCACATCGAGGTCGAAATTTATGCACACTGGCTATTGGTACCTGTACCACACTAATTGGTACCAGTACCCACAATGATAAAAAGGGCAAGCACTATACGGGTACAGTACAACACCAATCTACACCCATTCGGGCCGGGCATGCTATGGCCATTTGAAAAGCCCTCTCCCCCTCATTTTTTGAACCCATTCATCTCCCATTTCAACTCCTATATAAGAAACACCCTAACCCTAACCTCTCTTCTCACTAAATCAAACCCTAATTCAAATGATTTCCTCAAGCTTCACCATCAATCTGACACGGGGCATCGCACAGTTCTTCGCACGAGAGTTTGAAAGTGTCGGGAACCATGTGGGTAAGTGATTCTCGTCCTCAAGTCGAGCAACCCTCGACTTATTTTGCACTGCGGGTTGGTATGGATTGTTTTGGTCAAGCTGGGTTGTTGCTTTGGCGTTTTTGGTCGTTGGGCGTCTCGCTATGAATCCAGATGGGAGTGAAAGTTTTGAATGACTTGGAAAGGGTGAGTCTAATAATGCTGGAGATGGGTTTGTGGGAGATTTTTTTGTGTGTGTGTGTGGGCCGTTCTTGCAATATTCTCTATCTTGGCCATATCTATGGCGAGATCAAAGAACAAAGGGTAAAGGAAAGCGAAAAGGCCATTCATCGGAAAGCGAGGAAGAAAGTGAAAGCGAAGATGAAGAGATTGAGGCTATGTTTGCTAAATCCCTAGAATCCAAGCGAGAAAAGTGGATCCAGTCAGTTGAAAGACGAGGTTTCCACTGTGAGCGGGGAATGAAAATTGAAACATTTCTTTTTACTCATCCTATTCGTGCGCTTATTTAGATCAAATTTGTGAATTTCGCTGGTGAGAAAGTAAAAGGCTATCTAACACAATTGTCGTAATTGTACTCAACTCGAGAGAGACCGAATGTAGGATTCCCCTTTGCAGACCACGCCTCCTGGGAAGAACTACCGGTTAGCCCGATTCGATCGCTAGATCGCCGCATGTTATGCTCGGGCCCCCCGCCCCCACACATGACAGCCTACCCACCTCGGGGCTATTATGGTTTGACAGATTTGTTCACAACACCATGTGCAACAACCCTGGGTGACTGGGGGGTTTTTACGACAAAGAGTTTACTCCGGGGAAATTAAAGCTTGAATATGCATTAATGAATAAGGTCATTCACAATATGATCGGGCCAAAGGGAAAGGAGAAGCTACTAAGTAAGGAGGAAATTCGGGGCCTCCCGTATGAGGTAATGAATGGGAAAGTTATTGATTATGCTCTGGTAATATGGTGTGTAATGAGGGATTTTTTGAGGTCCACAACTGAGAACAGGCACATCCCCTTCCCGACCTTAGTTACAAACTTGGTGGAAGTTGTCGGGATAAGGGGTCTTAGCAGAGAAAAAAGAGTTCTTCCTAATTTGGGGCCCATCACAAGCATTACATAAGCAAAAAGCCGAGCCGCTTCCACAAGGCCCCGCCAAGACATCCCACTCCACCTACTGGCAATAATCATTCCATTCGTCCCACAGTACATCTCCTTTAAAGAGGATGGAGCGTAGAATAAAAGGATGGTTTAAATGCATCCTGGGGAAGCAAAAGTAATTGGACCAATGTGCCTAGCTTGAGAGTCACATTCTAATATGAGACCGCGAAACATGACCCCCGTCCCGACTGGAAGTGGGATTCGAATGAGCCCGATGAATGTGTAGATGAAGATGTGTTTTCCTCGGATGGAGAAGAGGTGGAAGAAGAGTAGTGGTATCTTGGGTTAGAATAGGGTGGTGTTGGCAATTGGGTAGAGACCTCAGCCATGTCATACTAACACCCATTTTGTTTCTGCAAACCCTATTTATGTAACCCATGGTCATTACAAGCTTAAAAGACCTTTTTTATTTTAGTTATGTAGGGTGTTCCTCATTGAATTCTATACATGTTAGATTGCTTAGTCAGGGTGAACAAGCTTACGCTTTAATGAAGTTTATTCTAGTTTGGTGATTTCATGGTATTCCGATTCTCGCATCCGTGATCCCTTATATGAGAATCTCCTGTTTTGTAAAAGTTTGTTATTTTGTCCACTACACTTTGGACTGTTGGTGCTCATTTAAGTTTAGGTGGTTGCATATTCTGTTAAGTTATAGTACTATATTCATGTTTGCTCTTTTTGGGAATCTTGCAATGCTTGACTGCTCCTTAGTGCACTTTGTTGAGCCTCATAGTCGAAAGGCTATTCAGTTCAAAATCTTCCGTAGGACTAAAGAAGACGTGAAATTGTGGGGTGTGTCGATAAGCATAAAATTAAGTACATTTATATAGGTTTTTAAGCCCCTCAACTCATGTTTTGCTTTCATTTTGTGTAGAATAGGTGCTTTTGACCTTTTCTACTATTTTTATGCATGTGTAGGTTGTCCAATGTTCCATGCACATTTTCGTAGCTATTGCTTCCATAGACAATCGCGTATCATCGCTGTCGACCTGTGCGCTGTCTGTGAGGCCCCAGTGCTATGAAGTGAAGTCGGGCAATCGGGAGATGGCCATTAGTACGGGTACTAAATCAACTAGTACCGCATTCATGCGCTAAGATACAGCAGCCTGGTACCGGTACTCAAATCGCAGTGGTACCTACGTACCCAAAGTGCCGGGCTGAGAACACCGAGTTTTTAAGTACCTACATTCAACATGCTATCTTTGCGTGATTTAAGAGCAAATCGCACCGGTGCAAGGGGCACGCCAGATGTTTTGATTCCCACTTTGAGATCACTACCGTGGATTGTATCAAGCCCAATTTATATGCACTAAAGGGAGTTCCTGATTCTGTGGTTTCGTCTCACCTTTCGGTTTCGCTTTAGGTTTGTATATAGTGAAAGCTGGTTTCACCTCATTCCTAGTTCAACATTTGTAATCTTCAACTCCGCTTATAACTGGTACTGCTGAGGGAATTCTGCGTAGTCGGTTTTATAACTTGGTACTCGTTGAGGGAATTCTGCGTTTTTGATATTTCAACTTTGCAAATTAAGTGGTATTTCTCAATTCACATTTAATATTATTGTTCCAGCATTTATGAAGCAATTCTCAGTTTTAATGGAGTTCTAAACCTCCATGATAGGGTTCTAACGGTGGAAACTCATCCCCTTCATAACACCTACCCTCTCGAATGCTTCAATGGGATTTGTATGATATTAAACACTTGCTAAAATTCCTATAAAACCTTAGTTTGGCATCTTCTTGACAATGTGTGAACGAGAGATTCTTGGTACACATTGTGCTTGATCTCAAATGCAATCTAAGAGTCTAATCAAATCGTCTGAGTAAGCGTTTGATATCTTTCATTTATTCTTTGTCTTACAAAAGCTTTTAAAGTTATATCCCCCATCAAAGACCATTCATCAATGGCTCCTAGATGAGAATGTAAGTGAGAGGTGGGTGTTACCTAGTTGGAGGAGAAACTTTAGGATCCTATCTTTCACCCTTCTCATTTTAAAATAGTTTAAGTCAATTGGTTAACAAATCAATCAACAAACCCCCCCAGGTTTTACTTTATTCGCACATTCATTGGATAGCAATCCCTAAGGATCATCTAGGAAACCACTCCCTGTGGAAACAACCGGACTCCCCACGCATTATAATGCTTGGATGACATCGGTCTTTACGCTGGGGAATAATTTCAAAGACACTAAATGGACGCGCATGTGGTCATCCAAATTTTTTTATGTTTTTCCTCACAAAAGAATCTCGCCAACCAAGTAGAGTCTCTCTCATTAAGGGAGAACCAAGTGATGCTAAAGAGAGAAAAAAGAAAAGACAACAAACCCATTACCCTTTAGACAATGAATCAGTATATGTTCAATGACCTCTTCATTCTCACCACAAAGGGAGAATCTATTGGCAAGATGTCTTCCCAGTTTCTTTAGTTGATACAAGGTCGTCACTTTTCTCCACTATTCCAAAACGCCATAGAGAGATTTAACTGAAATTATCATTATATTTTCTCCACACCATCCTATCCTCCATTTCTAAACCCTCTTCTTGAATTAAAGAGATGAAACCTTACACCAACTCCAACCTTAAAAACTTGGGATTCCATCCACCCACCTCACCTGAATGTTCCCAAATCTCTACCACATTCGCCTCTTTGGAAACAATTTTTGTATAAAGCAAGGGGTATCACACATAAAGGTTCTTCACCATACCACTTGTCCTCCAAAAAATAAACTCTTCTCTTGTCCCCCACTTCAACTATGCTCAAGTTAGGTAATAGGATTACTTCCTTTCTACCTCCTTCCACATCCCACACCATAGCCCCCTTTCACATCATAGGTGTACTAGCCTCCCTTTTCATCCCTATACTCAAGGTTGATAACAACTTTCCAAAATCAGTCCTTTTCCGCTACTAAATTTCCAATTCCATTTGCAAAGGAGAGACATATTCTTTTTCTTTTTTTTCTTCTTTTTTTTCTTTTTTTCTTTTTCTTTTTTGATAAGCAAAGGAGAGTCATATTC
>JAEQBH010007223.1:0-183039 GCA_016808115.1 Tetrastigma voinierianum | reverse complement strand
ATTTAACCTTCGTGTCGACAACGACGGTAGATTGGGCGACAAACGCTTCGTAGACTTGCCTTCATGATTTATATGATTCAAAGCAAGAACGATTTAGCATTGCATTGATACCAACTTATAAAACAATAGGTTAATATTTTTTATTCATAATAATTATGATCTTTACATTTATACATATTTATAGAGATAATAGAGATCCTACAATCAAGTTATTCCTATAATTAAGTTTATTTGCCTATCAGAGAATTATCTCGAAACCAGGTTAATATATCATTTCCTATAATTAAGCTTATCATTTCAACGTAGTAAGAATATCAGAAATAATTACAATAGAGAATCTTGACTATTAATCCAATATCGCAACAAAATCATATTGCTAATTTAATTTTTATCTATAACATGATAAAAATATGTTTTAATAAAAAGATAACTTTAATAATAAATAAATATAATTAATTCCAAATAACAAATAAATATAAATATGATAAAGGACTTTTAAATTAATTTTTAAAAACTAATATATATATATATATAAAATCCAAATATATCCATAAATAACGTTATTTTCAATGCTTTCTTTAAAAACTATTGGCAGTTCCAGACAAAAGGTAGCATAACTTTACATATCCAAGTTTCCAAGGAGGGGATCTATATTTCAAATGGCTACCATTACATTAATTCCATTGAAACTTCATGGGAAGAAAGCTGATCAGACCATCTAGAAATCAGAGTACAGACTTCAAATGCATAAAAATGCAGTCAGGGAGATTTTTAGAATTCTAGCGGTATCTATGATCACGCTGGTTTGTGACGCGAAGCATGCGAATATTACAAAAGGTTATATTTTAGTATTTTGTCAATTCACTGTAATTACAAGAATAATTACGCAAGTCAATCCACGAAATAAAAACAAAGAATCGGGTAAGAATGCCAATCCACGATAAAATCACAATCGGCGCGCGAATAGCTAAATCGCTGCTAAATTAATCAACCCGCCGTCACACACCTACCCAAATGTGAATGTTAGCTTGCGAGCCGAATCAATCCACGATAAAAGCAATGTATCGGCGATACGCTAACTTTCAGAAATAAAAGCATGGAGCAGATCGTTCAATCCGTATCAAAATCAGAAGCGTAATAACGACACCCGATATAACGCGATAAAACCCTGAATGAGGAAACCTTCACGATAAATCAAAATAATCCATTACGTAGATAAAACAGACAAGACGCCACACACTTCAAATATACCACAATCCTCTCGCATTCGCATGAGACATGCTTCTACCGCTCTTCTCCGATGTGATAACTCTAATTGTTTCACATATATTCTTTCAACTCTCTGTGATTGAAATAATGATATCTGGAATTCTTTCTAATCTCCTGGAAATTTTCATTTGATTATGTTTAGGTTTGATCCTCGAGTGGATTCCATGGATTGAAATGGAAACCAATTTCATTAGTCGAAACAAAATGTCGACTCTCATCCACAAAAAAAGAGTTAGCCGACGAAGCATTAAGGAGGAGTTATTCTTCTCCTTATGTAGCTGCTGCAGCTGCATTTATGGTGCTGGAACTCACACATATAACACATTTATTTCCATTGGAAAGTAAGAACACACTGATGTCAATATTTTGAACAATTTTAGCACAGCTTTCCCTAATGCCTAAGAACATTTCTTCTAAAAAACAGTTTCCTGTTCTCCTCTCTCTTTCTCTCTCTCTTCGGAATCAGACTAGTACATGATGCAAAATGCCCTGCTTGGCTTCTACAAAGATAAAGAGAATAAATTACTTGAATAAGACAAAATATCTTGCTTCTATCACCATGCATCACTATGGATATTCCTTGAATCAGGAGATGATCCCATCAGTTTCAATTTCAGACTTCCATGAATTGAATTGAGAATATATACATAATTCAACTGATATTCCAAGGTGAAGAGAATACATGTAACCTGAACTCTTACAAGCCTTGTCATCTTGTCTACAAATTACCATTATTTTTCTTGCTTCCTTCATTAACCCAATTATTACCCTTTAATCCTATGCAAATTCCAAATATTTCCAGACAATCCAATCCAATCCCCAAGATGCAAGTCATTATCAGCACCAATACTAAGGATGACCAGTATAATATCGCAGAAACATGTTATTAATTTCAAGAATCAGAGAATGGCTAACCTGTCCCCTTGTCCTGTAGAGTCTTCAGAACACAATTCATCTGTCTCAATATAACTGCCAAATTCAACGGCCACTATAATGATGCAGGAATGAACTCTTAACTGCATGAAGTACACAAAGTAGCAACTCACAGTTATGGCTATTAATGCCTAGCAGATCCTTGAACGGACAATTCAATAATGGTATCATATGTGATTATAACGACTCAACTCTCTACCAGTTTAGGACTATAATGGCGCATATACAGTTTTTCATTAGTACATCCTGACTTTGCTTTTTTGTTAAGCTTGCGCATTAAAAATCATTGATAATGTTGAGTTTAAGTCCTTGACCTCACCTTTTCACTCTCCGGGATGTGGAACATCACATAAGCAGCAACCCCACTTTCGCTAATAAATCTTAACATCCCTGGATCCCAAAAAAGTCTAGAAATATTGATGAATTGGTCAAGGTCCTGCAGCTACTGGTTTCTCTAGTAGATGCATTAATTATCAATAGTATTGGCTTACGGTTAGCAGTATAGTCTTTCTGTGTCATTTAAAGTGGTTGTTCTTAATTTATAATTACTTACAGCATGGTGTGTTTCCTAATGATAAATGATTAAAGTAATCAACTCTCATGGTGGTGGGAAACCTTTCTTCATAAAGAAAACCAAAACTGTGTCATTTGGGTTCCAGATCAGGATTATGGAAAAAAACAGAGCATGGAGCTAATTTATAATTAGGCATACCAGGGAAAAAGATATTAATAGTTCTGGGTTTGGAGGTTGCAGCATAGAAAACTTTTTATTTGACAAGCAATGTCATTTTTTAATCTCACACGAAATATAAAATATGTCGCTGATACGCTGGGCGAAATTGTTGCTTTCCAAACTAAAATAACTCGTAGCATCGAACTTCTAATCTATGTAGTTCTCGTTCCCTTTGATAGCTTCCTCATAATCAAAATAAAAACACCAAACGAAAATAATGCATGAATTAAATGTCGAAAAAAATGTTGGGGATCTTCCTAAACGAACGAACAATACGACGAAAATTCATCACTCGACTAACACTTTCAAATAGAGTACTGGAAATTGGTCGAAAGAAACATCGATTTCAATATAAAAATAATATCATATAGAAGATTGATAGAAACTGAATAAACTTAGAAATGTAATACCGAAAATTACTAAAAGCTTATCAGTGCTAAGATTTGCTTAAATGTATCGACATCGAATGCATTTGTTAAGTTGTTGATTGGTTTAATTGATTGATTGACTGTCATTTCTCCATCCTTCTCTGCTGCTTTTATAGACGTAGACGATTTGTTGTTCAAGTCTCCATTTCTCCACTCTCTCCACCTTATGAAGTAACTGCTCATGTCTTCCATTAAAGTTAAGCTGCTCAAGAATTCATCTACGCCTTCATCATGAGTCTCGACCAAGAATTCTTTCACGTTCCATCACAGACTGTTCTACATTTATATTCCACACACAAGAGCATAACTCGTCCGACTTTTCTGCCACATCTGATAATGTTTCATTTAACTTCCAAAATTTTAAATACCCATGGACTTTTTCTACGGGTTGCATACAAATGCATCTCTGACCTTTCTTTCTAGACTTTTATTCATGATTTTGAGCTAAAGCCTAACCCATTATCGACGCGTTCCAAATTTTCAATTTGTGCAAACATCATATAATTATACATCAGGTAATGGCCATGATTTTCGTTTCTCTCGTCATTGATGAGTATATTTTATAATTATTTTATCCCTACGTTGTGTGTGTTATTTTGTAGTTTTTAGATATAAATAAGTGTTCTAAAGCCCTAAATTTTCATATTTATGATTAGGTCAATCATTGAATGCATACGAGCGAAATCGGAGCAAAAACAAAAAGAAAAAATGGAAAATTAGCAAACTCTGCTACAACTTGCAGTAGTAGCTACTGTATTTCGACCTCTTCAACTATAATATGACCTTCAATGGCTCCAATATTTGTATGGATAGATAGTAGACTTTCCAAGTTTTCCAAAGAGTCCTTATTCACTTAATTTGGACTTCAATTAATCAAGTTATGGCTTTTGAAAGTTGAAGGAATGAGAAAAATTGCTCAAAATTTGACTATTTGGCACACTTTGTGGATTCAGTCTTTACCATCAACTCTAAAGCGTTCTCTATGGCCATATTCATATTCTATACTCTCTAAGCTTTCCAACGATACCAAGTTTGCGCAAATCAGAGTTCGGACGACAAAATTATGGCCTCGAGAAGCTGGAAAGAAACTAAAGAGGAGCACTCACATCGCAACTTATGGGAGTGACGTCGCGACGTGCCGGAGGACCTCTCCACTAGCTGCAGTGGCAATGTGGCAAAGGACTTCTCCACTAGTTACAGTGACGTCGCAACGTGAGGGCATGACGTCGCAACGCTGTGGATCGCCTCTCTGGGTGCATTTTAAATTTCATTTTGCCAAAATTACCGATATGTTGCTCTAACTCATGTTTTTGTAGGGGGAGACCAATTCTTGAAGTTCCTTTAGGTGGAAAAACACCCTAGGGCACAGTCAGAGGAGAGAGGAATGTTTCTGTGGTTTCTAACCTTACAAGAAAGCTCGGAGGAAGAATATTGAAGCAAGGAGAAGATTATTTCATGTTTTCTTATTCTTCGATTGTATTTCTTCACTCAAATTTTGTTTTATTTTCAAAAGTTTTAGATGTAATTTGATTATGATTCATGTATTTGAACATGGGTTTATATTCTAATTGATATTTGAGGCATTTTTCTATTAATTGTTCTATTATGTTCTTAATGCGTATTGATGATTAGCTACCATTGATATGCTGTCATGCTCAATTCGGCACCGGTAAGCCGAGAGTTGATTAAACATGGCATCACATTTCACCATGGTTTTGAGATATCATAGGTTCAGGTGGTATATTAGACTTATCTAGTTTATTGCACTCTGGGGTGGCTTCTTTAAATAGCGGAGATGCAAAATATCAAAGTCCTAGGAGTAGAATGGGGTCATCGAGAGAGATTCACATGTGCAATAGTAAGGCTTATCATTAATAGGTGATTAGAATATTATTTGGAATAAATTGGTCCATAATGCATTAAGATTAATCAAATGAAACTGTCTTTCCTCTATTTTATTTCATATGTTTGCATGATAGATTAAGATTTTAGTTGTTTTCTTATTTCTACCATCAAACGCATTATTAAGATAAAGTTAGGACTAATACAATTTCAATACATAGTAATTTAATCCTCGTAAGAATGATACTCTAACTTTCATTATATTACTCGAAACGACGCGTGCACTTACACATATAAACGTATTATTTTACATACACGCATTCGCGCTTATCAATCACATTGATCTTGAGGCCTTTTCATGCTCGTCTATTCCTACATGAATTAGACTACTTAACTGCTTTCGCACTCGTTAAAAGCATCTCCAACAATGTTTTATTTTTATTCTATCTCTTTATATAGAGATTTTGAAGCAAAAATCATACTCCAAAAGTTCTCTATTTTCATCTATAAAATAGAGATGTGGATAGTGCATCTCCTTATTTAGAGATTCACTATTCAAATCTCTAAATATAAAAATGATGGGACCCATATTTTAGTCTACATTATCCCCCTATTATTTTATTATTATACTATTATTTTTCTCATTATTTTATTATTATAATGTAATAAAATATTTGTTTTAATGATATTTGTATAACATATTTTATTTTTGAGATATAATTATTTTTATTATTTTATTATTTTTGAATTATTATTAATGAATTATATTCATATTTTATAGTATTGATTTATTTTTAATAATTTATAATTTTTCTTAAAATAAATAAATTTAAAATAATTTAATTTTTTATTAAAATTATATAATACATTTTTATTATTTTCATTTATATTTAAAATGAAAATGGTTAGTTGGAGTACATAATAAAACATTAAGATTTCACTTATTAATGTATTAATTTAGAAATAAAAATACGCTTCAAGTTGAAAAATAACATAGAAATTGCAGACAAGAGTATCGTTTTTGCACATTATTTACTTAAACTAAAACATTAACCACAATAAACATTGTTACTATGTCTTTCTCATAAACGTCAATTAATATACTAAGCCACATAATAAGCTTTTTATCTCTAATTTATTTATGGCGAGTAACCAACCATTGAAATTGTTCTATTTTTGTCTTGTTTCATGACATGAACTTTAGGAACAAGCATCATATTCAAATCAGCACGTTCCTATGAGTTGTCACCTCTCTTCTATAATCATATTATATTTTATTACGATACTGACATAATATCACGAATGCTCCTAAGAGCTGCCACCTCTTCTATAATCATATTACGCTTATTGCTCATACCGACATATCACGGAAGATTCGTTCTTCCAATAACGCTACCTTCGATAATTGCAATGAATATGACTTACGGAAATTACAGTATTATTTACCATCATATTTAGTTTCAGATTTTATTTTATCATTTAGTTATAATTTTAATATAATTTCATTACGTAGCTTTTTTAACGCTGCTTTATTTACATAAAATGAATAAGTAATTGGAATCGAAAATGTAGATTTCTTGTCAACAGTCTCTAAAACGTGGGTCTCTAAAATTGTCTAAAAATTGAGAAAATGTCAATTCATTGTTAGAGATGGTCGTAATTAATAATAATATTCACCCTATCAACCCCCAGCTAACTCAGACCCGGGTCATCTCGACTACAGTAATGCTCAATCTTACCTACACATTACTATTCCCTTCATCGTAGGTACTACGATTTTGGCCACAAAGACTTCCACTCAAAAGGCCAGTTATATTAAAGCCCAAAAGAGCCCAACGCCCCCACACCGTGCCTAAAGTCCGGGCCAAGGACATCCACGCCCTCGTACCGACCGCCATCGAAAAATATGGTCGGGTTACCGATTTCGACCGATTCTTACAACTCGAAGATATCCTCCCATAAACCTCAGACAAACCGCCCTGCGCGATCAATCGATTCATAGCTGAAGACCAGACAATTGATTACCCAAAAGAAAACTGGCCAGTTACAAAGAGACGCGCCATTTCCTTTTTTTGTTTGATTCGGCATGCCCAATCTGCTTTCATGAAAAGGAATCAGCTCATCACCTGTTTTTTTTGCATTGCCCACTCATCATAGAATTTTGGTTTTTAACCTCACTCGCTATTTCTGGGAGGTTAGAAACTGTTACCTCTTGGTTTAGTAGGATCTCACTATGCTTCCAGTCTAATATTTGCACTGCTGTCATGACCTGTTGATTTTTTTTTGGTAAAATAGAAATAATATTGTTTGGAGAAATAAGAGATGGTTAGCTTGGCAGATTGTTAATATTGCAAAGAGTACATGGGCTCAATGGAAGGACTCCAGAAATCAGTTTACTCATATCAGTACGGGTGGAAATGCACCTATTCCACAGCTGCATAAATGGGTGAAGCCTATAGTATTGGGATTGCCAAATTAAATGTCGACGCTGCATTGTTTCAAAGTACGGGATTGTCAAGTTTTGGTTATGTTTTAAGGGGAGCTAATGGTAATTTTATATCAGCTAGAGCTGCCCCATTTTGTTACGAATGCAACCCAAAGAAGGGAAGCATTGGCTTGGCTCAAGCAAATCCATACATCAAAGGTAACTGTTGAGATGGACTCACAACAGGTATTTAATAATGCCCTAACTTCTTCACACGGTATTGGTTCCCCTTTTGATATGTTCATTCAGGACTGCCACCTCAAGCTTCTTGATAACATTGTTTTTCCTTTAATGCCTAGATCTGCGAATTCGGTAGCTCATACGGTTGCTAGAGTTTTCGGTTCTTTGTCAAGAACTATGGTTTGGGATGTTGTTGCTCCGGACGTTATCTAGTTTATGGACTGATTGGTATTAATTCAAAGCAGTTTAGTTAAAAGAAAACATTTTATATTATAATTTTAAATTTAGTCTTTTTTCAAAATAACCCTTATTCATTCATTTTTTATTAAAATTTTGTGTTAACTTATTAAAAATAACCCTGCTCCACAAAAATTTTATTTTTCTTATATTCATAATATTTTTCACTTATAAAAATCATATGTTAGATCTAGTTTTATATTTTTTTAAAATTTTTATAGAATATTAAACATAAATTTTTAAAATAAAACATTCTTTTTTTTATTTATAACAGAAAGAATATGAAAATATCAATACAACTCTTATTTCATCCAACAAAAAATTAGCAATGATAATTTTTACCCGTGTTTGATTTAAAAATATTTGAAGATAGATACAATGATTTAAAAAGTCACCTCTCTGTTTTTTTTTCTTTTTTTGACAGTTAAATATTTTAGATACAATATTTTTTTCTTTTTGACAGCTAAATATTTTAGATACAATATATTAAACTTTCTCTAATAATCACAATGATAATACTTAAATATCCTAGCATTTATAATTATACTTTAAATAATGATATTGTTATATTTAGGTAAAACATTAATATATTAGCTTCTAAAAATATTATTGGTTTATATATTATGGTACTTTAGATATTAAAATTAAGTTTTATTATTATATTATATATTATTGTACTTTTTAGATATTAACATTGCTACATATAGATAAAGTATTGTTACTATGATATTCTTTACTATTTAGGTAACATTTTTATTTCTTGTTTTTTAAAAATTTATGTTTAATTATTCTATAAAAATTTAAAAAATTATAAAACTAGATCCAACATATGAAAATCATAACTATAAAAGAAAATAATTTATATATGCAACATTAGGAAAATCTTAGAATTTACATATTTATTATATTGTTAATTATTATAGATGAATTAATTTTTACATTAAAAATTAATCTATTTTAAACTATTAAGTGAATACAAATTTCGTTAAAAATCAATTCATAAGAGATATTTTTTAAAAAGAATAAATTTATAAATATTTTAAATTTTTAATATTTATTTATTATATATAGAGGATATAAGGCAGATATATATATATATATATATATATATATATATATATATATATATATATATATATAAACTCAAGTATCAAATCGTATTGCTTCCAATCTAAGTCGCTTCATACTGCGTGGCTTTGCTCTCATGCACCAAACTCGCCTCCGTCACCATTACAAATCTCACAAAAAATTTCTTTTCAAATCGAGTTCCCAAATTATTTCAGGTTGCCACAAAATTCTAATCATTTAATAGTTAAAAATATAAAATTAAAAGTTAAAAATTTTAAAATAAAAAAAATGGCTCCGGGGTGGGAGTGGCAGGGGATGGGATGGGACAATCATATTCTATAAAAACTTTAAGAATATAAAATTAGATCCAAACATATGAAAATTATAAATATAAAAAATATTATGAATATAAAAGAAAATAAATTATATATGTACGTAATGTTAATAAAATTTTAGAATTTATTTATTTGTTATTTTATTAATTATTATAAATTACTGTATTTTTATATTAAAAACTAATCTATTTTAATGTTTTAAGTTAATTCAAAATTTTAATAAATTAATGGATGACTTACTTGAAAAAAAAAGAAAGAGAAAATCAAATTTATAAAATATTATTTAAAATGGTAATGTTTATTTTATTTTATTAGATTACAATTATGATAAATAAATATATATTTTGTCAAAGATTAATCGTTTCATAATTAAATGCTAAGATAAATTTCTAGATTAACCTTCGTAATCTCAAGCTCGTTTCTCAAATACAAAATATATTGATGCGATGCATTTTACTGATTAACCTTACGATTCATCCCGACTTAACGAAGATAGTTACCTAATCGACTTTGGTAATTAAATCCCCAAAGAGCTTTTGGTATTATGGTGAGGGTATTATGTTAGGGCATGACTTTGAGAATTAAATCCCCAAAGAACTTTTTTTTTTTTCTTTTTTTTTTTTTACCTCCACTTTTGGGTGGCACATTTTAAATGTTTTTCCTTTGGGGAATGTTTACATAATTTCCCAAATTTAATAGTGTTGTTACAGAAGCAGCAAGGAAATAAATACGTACCTTTTTGTCATTGCATTGTTGAGTGCAATGGCGAACCAAGTCCTAAGTTAGGTACAAAGCATTAAGCTGCCCGCTTTTTGACCAATGCTTCCCTAAAACGTGGAAAATTTCATCTTTGACTTTGGAAAAACAATACGTACACGGGGGGCTTTATGTTTTAAGGTACAAGACGTGTAACGTTACCTTTGGGAGTGGCATGCACGAAGGAAATGTGGCGATCCATCAGAAGCCACTCTTGCCGAATTGAATGCTTGTTGTTTGTGTTTGTTTTACTATTAAATTTAAGGAAGTTGCTCCATATGCTTTCGGTTGGAAAAGTAAACTATCACTTTGGAAGTGACTAATAAAAGGTTATTTGGCCCTTGCATTCTTGGTTTTTTGATGAGAAAGTAGGTATGAGGACTGAGCTGAACTAATACCGCACTGAATTTGGACCACCCCAAATCCAGGGGTCACACATATACCGTCTGCTTTTTGAGGAAAAGCCACCCATTTGCGTCTCTCTCAAGTTGCCTCTATCTTTAAGCTAATCCATTTTAAGCCTTTGCTTTATGTATAAACAAATTCATGGCTTCTTTCAATTCAGAAGTTTCAAATTCATGGCTTCTTTAATTTAATTCAGTTTTCCCCGGGACTTTGTAGCGGGAAATCTATAAAATCATTGAGAAATTTTAGTTTTTAGAAAGATAACTATCAACTCTACAATGATTTTTACCTCTCAAGATTATGGACAAGGACTATTATGGTCTATTTGTTCCTGTTTTTTAAAACATAGAGAAAACTATTTTGATATTCTTTAAAAATTTCTCTTGTTTCTTAAATTTAGTGACTTTTATGTTATTTCTATTTTTTTGGGAACAGATAAAATGAATTAAATGTGTTGACTGTGTTTTCCTTGTCCTTTCTTGTTTTTCAGAATAAAAAACAATATTTTTAGAATATGTAACCAAACAAGCTCCTCTATTTTCTTAATTGGACGGACTTAACTACATTCTTCATTTTCACGTAGTATAAACACAAAAGCTGAAAGAAAGAACTAACTAGTTAATAATTGCTAGCCGCATTATATACTCTAAACAACCTCATGTTTCTTAACATCTTCATGAGCGCCATTGTTGGTTCCATTAGCGGTTTCACTAATCAAACTATCACTCTTCAGACATCTCCGAATTCCTAAACTGCCCAACAGATCCTTTCCCCAATCCCACATCTCCAAAACGATGTAAGTACCAATACCACCTATCAAACCATAAGCTATAGAATATGTCAATGGCATCAACAACATGGTCATAAAAGCCGGAATCGCCTGCTTCATGTTATCCCACTCTATCTCCACCACACACCTCATCATCAAAACACCTATTAGTATCAGCGGCGGCCCGACTGCCCATGCAGGAATCGACGCCAACAGCGGCGTAAAGAATAAAGCCATGAAGAAGTAGCCGGCCACCGTTAAAGCCGTCAGCCCCGTCCGCCCACCTTCCCTGATTCCGGTCGATGACTCTATATACGTGCACACCGGCGATGTGCCCAACAGTGAACCGACAACTATTGATGAAGCATCAGACATGAAAGCAAAATACTGGCCCTCAAAATCACCATTATCGTCCGTAAAGCCAGCGAATCTGGCCATGGAATATAAAGTTCCAGTGGTATCAAGTATATCGACGTATAAAAATGTGAACAATGCTTCCCAAAAATTGGCTTTCCCCATGCCACTAAAGCTCAGTGCCCCGGCAGTGCTTCCGATAACATGCACATCAACGATTTTCTTGAAATACCGATACGCCGAATTTCCGGAAACAGTGTCGGGAAAAGCCGTTACTAGAGTGTTACGAAACCACGACACTACCGTTACGAAAACTATTCCATAAATCATGGCCCCTTTAATGTTTTTCACTAGACAGTAAGCGATTATAAAGAAACCCACCATACCAAGCCAAAATGTGGGACTTATCATGCGGTCGCCCAAGCACATGATCTCGCCGGAGACGGCGCCACCGGGGAGCAAAGTGACTGTGCCGTCCGGTGCCGTCATGACCGGAGCTAAAGCCGCCCGGGACGATCTGGGGCAAGCTCCGAGTAAAATTCAGGGTGGAAAGTGGCTGCACCCGATAAGCCCGGATTCCTTGGTTGCTTTGCAGTCCGATAAAAGCGAGGAAGAGACCGATTCCGGCAGATGATGATATCCGGACAGGTTTGGGGTACGCCGGCGAGCTTGGCGCGTAACTGAACGGCGGAGATGAAGAGGAAGATCGTTTCGATGAAAATGGCGGCTAAGGCGCTGCTGTAAGGGACGTTGCCGGAGCCGTGATATCCGACGATCAGTAAGCGAAGTATGCGTTTGTGCCCATTCTGAGCCAAAGCCAATGAAGGTTCGCTGAGAAGGTTCCCATTATCAAACACCCTTATTAGAGACGAGGCCGCAGTGGCTACTATCAGGTCTTTTCGCTCCTTCTCCAAACAGGCCGAGTAGCCCGGCTGACTGGGGAACTTGCACGAGTCATTAGGTGGATTGACTCGGAGTCCGGCGCCGGTGCAGCTGCTGGCGACAGCGACGGTGGATCGAGCAGAGCGGGTGCAGTCGGAGACGGAGCACGTGCCGCCGGAGTCGGTGAGGATGCTGGCGTTGACGGCGAGATAGCCATGGTGAGGAACGTGGCGGTACCGGCCCGGAGCTCGGTGGTGAAAGTGGTGTTCCGCTCGGCGAGTTTGAAGCGTTTCCCGACGCGGGTATTTGCTATATACGCGTTTAGACGAGCGGAAATTCCGAGCTTTGGAGGTGTCGCCATTGCCAGATCACTGAGCTCTGGTTTTTACAGACAGAGATGAAGAAGAGAAAAGAGAGAGAAAGAAGCGGGAGACTGGACAGTGAGAATTAGCAGATTGTTTTTGAGAATTGAGAGGATACGCTCATCGATTCGCATAATCGTTTTGTTTTTTTCTTCCTCGGTTGGTTTGATCATTTATGATTTTAATATTGTATCAGCTACTTGCGAAGACAGTGGAGTCACCAAATACTGTTTCAAACTGGTTCAACACATCCAGCCCAATTTGGAGTGGGACCCACTACGGGAGAAGCTAACAAATTGGTGGAATAAACCAAAAAGAAGACAAGTCAATTCCATTTATTTGTCTCTTTTTATCTGAATTTTGCCACTGTTCATAAAGGAAGCAAAAGAAATTTTGAGTTATCCCCCTAGGTCCAAATTTGTAATGTGAGGTGTAGGGCCGCTACGAATTTCCTATGCTTTAATTTAAATAATTTGGAAAGTATAATGTATCAATAACACAAGATAATTAGCCCTTGAGAGATGGCTAAAATGATAAAAGATGATAGATGTACGAGAAGTTTCGACTCGAATCATTTTAATAACAAAATAGTATTACGATGTAATACAAAATTAATAGATCTAAAAATAATAAAATAAATAACATAAACAAATCATGTGCTTTTCCATATTTAATGAGAGGGTCCATTTTGAACAAATTTCTTATGTTTTAAATCATTTTCAAAGTCTATGAGACCTTTTTTTTTCTCTTTTGTACCATCCTAAAATTTCATATTTCATTTTTAGAATAAAGTATAATCACATTAGGTTTTAGGGTTTACACAACCATTCTCCCAAACCCTCAATATCTAAAATCAATATTAGGTTTCTCTCTAGAACTTGATCTTATAGTTATATCTAACTATGATTGCTATTTAATGTCAGTAATATTAAAATATAATTACTTTCATTAATCTTTTCTCTTTGGCTGTTGTGATATGAAATTATGTGTCACAATCCATTGCAATAGTAATGTTAGGCCAAACCGTCATATTGTAATGAAAGAAAAAGATATATTAAAAAATTATCTAGACAAATATCTATCTTACTAGATGTAAAATGTTTTAGTGATGTAACACTCTTTGTATATTATGTATCTGCAAAGCATGAGTAATGTGTAAAGAAATTTCTAAAGAAAATATCAGTTGTTCAGAAGATGTATTTAGTATTATTAGGTAAAATTTCATTGAACTCATGTTTATTATGATTATAATTTCAAATGAATCAAAAAATTCATATTATATTTCATAAATACTATTCAATTTTTAGTGTACACGAAATTTGCAACACCCCAATGATATATAAAGGATTTAAGTATCATGAATTTATATATCTATGTTCGCAATGGAGTTATTGAAAATGGTTCAAACACACTTGACTTCAATGGTGGAGCCAAGTTATAAACCCAAGTGGGCAAAAATTAATAAACAATTTTTTGCAAAAATGAAATTCACCTGCCCTTAAGCCTAAGCTGATCTGCCAATGCTTGACTTGATGGTTCAATCAAATCTAAAGCTTAAAATATAATTTTGTAGCTAGGCAACGGTTATAATGTCGTATGATAATGTAAGTTGATTTAATAAAAGAAAGTTATTTTCTATCATGTTTTTATCAACAATCATGTTATGGTTATTTTACTGACAAATAGTTACTTTAAAATGTATAGATTCTCAATAAAGAAATTGAGCTCAACTTGTTCAATTGGAAGCTCCAACCTAGACATTTAACCTAAGAAAACCTTCATATTAATAATTAACTTTGTCCATTTTGTAAATTATGATTCGTCATTATATAAATCATTATCACTTTCCTATTACCTTCAGAAAGAGAGAAAGCAAAGAAGTATATTTGAAAGCATCATATTCCACGAATGATGAAAAGTAATAGTACCAGCTGCTCAATTCCCATCAAGACATCTAAGATTATGGCCATGCCTATTAAGCAAGAAAAAAAAATTCTTATTCCTTAATCCAAAGAGGTTCTTAATACCAACTTGACTGGACAAGAAGATAAAGGACAGCAAATGCGCGACCACCCTCCCCCAAATAAGAGACAAATTTATGGAATTTGGGGTCCACAATGTTATGTCATGGGACTTTGAATGGTCTTTAAACCAAGAATGGGGGGTCCTCCCACCTTACTTTACACTCTGTACATAACTTCAAAAAAGTGGATTTTTATGTCTTTATTTTTATATATTGGACGGGTGAAATTGCAAATTTTGAGCTTGCAAGACCTTTCGTTGGCTTCAAGTGATTCAGCCTGTCCAAGATACTGTGTGATTCCTTTCTTTTAATCCTTACCTTATCATCCAAATTTGTGTACGTCAATGATAGAACTGAATCTACGTCCTCTTCATGGTCCCATTGGACACATAGCTAGCTATGGACAAATTTTGACACATAACTAAAAAGATTACTAACTCAATAATAGAGGGGCCATGATCAACAACATGTCTCGTTTTCTTTCTTATTGCACGGATGGCTATTTTTTACCCTGATATTTTCTGAGAAGTCACATCAAAGATCATAGCATTATTATGATGCCCGGCCCACAAAACCACCCTTAGAAAAATAAGGTCTCAAGGGAAAGGGAGGTGAAGGTAAGGCCTACTTTCTTAGTTTTTTTTTTTTTTTTTCTTTCCTTCTTTCTTTTTACCGGCTTAAAGTACTTTAAATGGTCATTGTCGTTTTTCTTTTTTGTTTTTATAAGGTGCTGCTCCTGCAAAAGCAATCGCATATAAGCCCTTTTAAAGTTTGTATTAAAAATTATCATCTCTTAAATCACGGCTTTTGAAATAATGATAAGTTTCTGCAATAAACAAAATCAGTTTTCCTAAAATATATATATATATATATATATATATATATATATATATATATATATATATATATATATATATATATATATATATTATCATCCAATATTCAAAGGAAAAAACTAATGGGTTCATGTTAAAAGAATTAAAGGGAAATGAATAAAAAAAAGTACGCATATTTATAATAAAAAATTATATTCTCAAAAATCCATAATATTACATCACGAAATTCAACATTGGGCATCAAAATGGTATGCCCAGATGGAAGTTTCTTGAGTGGGAGGTGAGTGGGGGTGGGTTTGGACCTTGGAGGTAAATGCCTCTAATATCATATACGTACGAACTTCGCCTCCTCAAGTTCCGATCAGAACAATCTGTCAGTTGTGCCCAGTGCCTGAAAAATTACTTTTTAAAGTAGTGGGTCCAATTCTAATGGGTTACAGATGAAATGCCATTGCCACCATTTCTGGCCTTTTCTTTCAGTTTTGGTTTTGGATGACCCCATTTTTATTGGTTCCGATCAATATCGTACGGAAAACTTTGAATTTTCAAGCCCATCATACTCCATGCTATTGTTCATTTGGATTATCAATGTATCATTATTCCCTCGAAGCCTTGTTTTTGGAAGCACAAATCCACAAGCACAGCTTTTGTCTAAGGCTCTTTGTCATTTATGGTAATTTATTGAAAAACCATGTTGGGAGAATGGCTCAACTAAGTTATGGGCATATTTCATTTAATTAAAATTTTATGAATAAAAGAATCCAAAAATCAAGTTGAATTCCTTATTTAAAAATATGATAAAATAAAAATTAGATTGATAAAAGTGTTTCATACGTAAGAGCAATTTTTATTGAATTTGAGATATTATCTTAATGAATCTTGTATACTATCTAAAAACGAGTACTATAGTATTCGATAATATCTACACTTTAATAACAAGAACCAATTATTAAGATAACATCTTCACTATAATATCATATCTATCCATTTTTATCTTATTCAAATATTTTTAAACTAATCGCTCAATTCGGAAATAATCGCAACTTTTGTTAATAATTTACAATAAATCAATATCATGTTATTCATCAATCCATCCTTTCTCACTTCATTTTCCTTTAATCAGAACAACCAAAATTTTTTATCGATAATAAGATAAAATTAATGCAATGCGCTGATATTTCTGAGTGCAAGTGGCCTTTTCTTTTTTTCCCCCGAAAGGACTAATACAACTTTAAGATGGGAGTGGATATGGCAACCCACAACCATGATCTTGAGACCTAAAGAAAAATAATTGAAGCAGATTCAGTAGGTGTAAGCAAAGATCCACTCCAAAAGGACCCCTACATATATTTTCATTACAAGAGCTAGCAATGAATATTAATAATGATCCCCACAGAGCCATGAAGAGAAGAGAAGTTCAATAATTTGAGATTCTCCAATGTGATCAGATTCAGACTCACCTCCCCGGCCCCCAATTCTTGGTCTGTTCAATTGGAAAACTTTCCTCCCTAGCTTTTCCCCTTGTGCCCACTCCCTCAATGGAGGGAAATAAACACAGCAGTGCTGATATGGGCTCCTTCCCCCCACCCCCCATAAAAGCATTCAGTACGGTCTTCCCAAGATTGCATGATCTGCCAAATTGGCCTTTTATTTAACACAAGGTAACAAAATCTTGCTCACATCATAGTATCTAATTTTATTAATATTTACTATCGTATCTAAATCTTGTTAATTTTCATTATTGTTGTCTTCCTTTATCTAATAATAATGTGGCAAAATAAATAAAATTACACATCAAATCGTCACCATTTGTCACAATCTGTATCCAATGGATCCTTAAGAATTAAAAATGTGTATCTTAGATGATTTTTTTTTTCCTTCATGTAATGATACGCGGAAAATAAGCGTTTGTTTTTTAAATTACGATTTAAAAACATTAAAAACATGATAACATCATCAGAATGCCAAAATAATAATTTTGACGTTTCTTCGCTATTCAGACCCTATTTTCTCTCGAAAAACATAAAAATTTCCAACCAAACAAATATTGTAACCTATTTGGTTACTGCCATGAAAACTATTTTTCGCTCTTAAAAACAATAAGAACAAGTAAAATACAGCACATTGCTGATTTCTATCGCTTTTTTTTTTTCTAAAAACATAGTTAACAAGTCTAAATTCAGATAATAAAAATAGTTTAAAGAAAACATCAAAATAATGTTCTTTATATTTTCAAAAACTGTTCTCAAGAAAAATTTTCAAAATTATAAACCAAACAAGCCTTTAATATTGCCTATACTTTTCAGAACAAAAAAACTATTATTAGAAATAAGAACCAAATTAACCACCCTTAGATTTCTATTCCCAAGTTTTTAACTGAATCTTATTTAGGCACGATCAAATCTTTGGAGCCAAGACTCTTTAGGGCAAAAACAGGTTGTTTACTATTTTTTAAAACTGTTTTTTATTTAAAAAAAAAAAGAAAAATAAAGAAAAGATCGAGAATATGTTTGGTTATCATTTTTCTTTTATTCTAAAAAAACATAAAAAAAAAACATTAAATTCAAAGAAAAAGAATAATTTCTAAAAAACATCAAAATGATGTCCTCTATATTTAAAAACTATTTTCAAAAAATATTAAAATATTAACTAAATAGCCGTAAGGATATATTTGTTTACTGTTTTTTAAAATTATTTTATATTCTCAAAAATAAGTAGAATAAGAAAAATATAAAAAACATATTTGATTTTCAGTTTATTTTTTCTGCAAAATATAAAATAAAAATAAAAATAAAAACACTAAAAATACTAAATTTGAAGAAAAAGGAAGAGTTTTCAGATAATATTATTTTGGTGCTATTTATGTTTTAAAAAACAGAAACCAAATTAATTTCCATTCTTTTAGATTTTTATTTAGATGGGTTTTTTTTTTTTTCTTTTTTCTCTTCCGGCTGTCCAAAAGTCAATGGCAGTTTGATAGAGTTGTCCGGGATTCGGTAGAAAGTGTTGTTGACTTTTGAATTGAGACACTGTATGATCAAATCCAAATGGGCGTCAGTTAGACGGTGACAAACCTCCAAAAGGAGGTTACAATATATTCCATAATTTAGGAGGTATAAGAATAAGAAATATATGACCAATAAGATTTTTTGGATTTATCATTGAATGAGACAAAAAACATGCATTATATGAAAAATATAATCAAGGAGTTATTATTATATATTTATTCATATTTTGTTTATCCTTGGATGCTTTTGGTTACGGTTCTTGATTTTGTCATTTTTCTTTTACAAATCTTTCACGTGATGTGATGCCTCAAGTATATGTAGTAGGTTATTAGACTGTTCGTTTAACGGCTGTAAGCCCTCACCTGTTTTGATAGGAAACATTTTCCCATTTATTAATATGTTTTTATTTATTAAAAAAAAAAAAAAAGGTCCTATCAGAAAAAGGTGTCAGAAAATCAAGTATGATAGCATGGTTAGTTTCATGTGGACATTAAAAAGGCAAAGTAAAACTTAGGTTGCTTTCGTTTTTTTTTAATAAAACTTTTGTTTTGAATAGTATTTAATATGATTAAGTAATTAACAGTTTGTTTTATTTTAAAATTTTTAATTTTTTAATTTTTATCTAAATTTTGAAACAATATGTTTTAAATAGAAAATTAAAATATATATATTTTTATTTAATTAATATGAATGATCTATAAAGAGTTATAATTAAATCATAAAAATATAAATTTTTTATATTATAATATCATAGTTTTTTCTTAATAGAAAAAACATTTTAAAACAGCACTTAGAAAAAGCAAACAAATCAAATATTTTAATTTTTTCTATTCAGTAAAAAGTTTAAAAAAATTCAACAATAAATCATAAAATTTTTAAAAAACAAACAAAATGCTAAAGGTTATTTAACTTTCAATAAAAAAAAACCAAAAAATAAACGTTATCTTAGCCAAATGAGAAGATAGTTTTCCTTTTAACCATAGATGAAAGGTTCAAAGAAACAACTATTTTTAAAAATTTCAAGGGGAGACAAATGATCCCCGAGGACTTAGAAAAAGTTATTTAGGATATAGAATCAAAATGACCCTTTTGTTAATAATTGTAGCTATTTTGCTATTAAACTCTTAATTATAATTAAGTAGGTTATGTAAAATGAACTTTTAATTCTATTAAGAATATGAATTTCACAAAGATAAAGAACTATATTTTTTAGATGTTTATTTAGATAGCGTTTGTTTTTTTAACTTAATGTTGAATATAACTTTTGTTTTGAATAGTGTTTAATATAATTAAGTAATTAGTAGTTTGTTTTTTCTAAAAAAAATCAATCTTTTAATTTTTTATATAAATTTTGAAACAATAAATTTTTAAATAAAAATTTAAAATACATTACAAGATTAAACTGATCACGAGAGATTCAATTTGATTATAAAAAATATGATTTTTTTTAATATTATTATATATAGTTTTTCGTACTAAAAAATATTCATAAAACTAAAAAACCAAATATTTTAGTTTTTGTGTTCAGTAAAAAGTTTCCAATTTTTAATAATAAATCATTAAAAAATTAAAAAACAAACAGGCTAAAAACGAAAAAAACAAACTACACTTCTCGCATGTAAGATGTCATTAGAGATGGAAATATTGTCTCCTATTACTATTAATGGAATGGGTTTGAAATTTAAATAAATAAGTTTAAGATGAATTTATGTTATTTTTTATATAAAATTCGAATTTAAGTTTTTTTTTTATAAAATTCAAGACAAGTTTGAGTATTATATTATTCCATCTTCCCCATCCCCTCATACAATTATATATAAATTTAATAATAATAATAATACTATTATTAATATTATTATTATTATTCAATAAGTTAATAAATAAAAAGTTAAAATTTTAATTGTTTGTATTTTTTTTTAATATAATCAAATTTTAAAAAAATTCAAGAAAAAGTTATAAGATAAATTTACAACCATCTCTTTTCTAAAGGAGATGAAGATAAAAATTATATTGGGTAAATCAAATAGAATTATACCGGGGCAACTCATTCCCATTCCGTCCTATTACATTATTTACGAAACAAATAATTCATTAATTTAATATTTTCAATTCTAAGTAGATGGCCACTTCTTCATACTTTAGTCATTTTTTTTAACATTCATTCATTTTATATCTAATGCTATAATATTTTGTTCTTACATAATTCGAACCTGAAACCTCTTATCATCACCCTTTTATCATTTAAATCAGATCTTAAAAGCTACTTTCCTCATTTTTAAAAACTTAACTCCAATTTTCATGCCCATGCTTTCCTCATTGTTAAGAACTAAGAACTCCAACTTTCACCCATCAATATGAATTAGTGAATAAAATGAAAAAAAATTCATAGTGAAATTACTCGGGGTTTTTAATAATCAAAATAGAAGCAGTGGAGACGTACCAAATTTGAAAATAATCAATGAAGTGGGTGATAGATTTGTTATAAGTCAAATGATTGACCACATGGATGATGACCTTGGTGTTATCGACTTAAATAATAGAATCAGCCAAATCAATAATTTATATTTGTCAAATCCATGTGTTAATAGTCCATGATATTAGTTGATATTTGCATAATATAATTGACCTCCTGGAAAACGTTGAAAACTTGGTATCTTTACACATTATGATTTATGATCGTGTTAGGTAGTGATGATTTTGGAATTTATTTTTCGTTATCTTAATTAGGACTTAATTAGTGGTTTATGAACTTAATGTTTAAATATTAAGTTGATATATACATTAAGCAAAGTATTATGAATGAAAAAAAACTTGGCCAATCGATCATATAAGTGAAATTATTAAAAATGTTTAACTTAACCAATTATCTACGCTAAATCTTAAGTTAATACAACCGTTATTCGACAGTTTTTATCGCTTTTTGCCATTTCTTCTCAAATTTCTCTTATGATTACCATGGGTTGCATGCTTTAAATACTATAACAAAAAAAAAGTTCAGGTGAAGTAGAAACAAATGAAAATAAAAACTAAAGACATGTTTGATTCTTGTTATTGAAAATAATGAAAACACCATTTTGATATTCTCTAGAAATTATTATTGTTTTTTTAATTCAGTATTTTTTTTAATTCTTCATATTTTTCAACCAAAAAAAAAAACTACTCTATTTCAAATCAAAACATAGTTTTCAAAAACTATATTCAAATAGAGCTTAAAAGATTTCTCCTTACTTTCTTTTAAAAAGATTTACAAGAAAAAATATTTTATTATTATTATTATTATTATTATTATTATTTTTTTGACAAACTATGCACTAGGCAAGTTTGAGATTCTATCACTTGATAACTAGGTTTTTTTTATTTGTTTTAAAAGACTGTTTATGAAAATATTTTCAAATATTTAGTAAAATGAAAGTATGTCCGAAGATGTGAAATATTTTTAACATAAGTTTAATATATTTATAAATAAATTAAAGATAATTTTAATTTTGACTCTTATTTGCTTTACATATAACTTTGTAGTACGTCAGTTTCTTAAAAAGATCAACTTATAACCTCCTCGCTTCCAAACCACCCTTTTACCATTCAAATTCTGATAGTTTGTTTTGTTTTTCTTACATTTTCTTCGTTATTTTCTTCCTCTCAAAAATTTTAAAATACAAATCTTAAAAATAATATATCTAAAGCTTGAAAGTTGAAACCTTTTCTACTATTGCAATTCATCGACCAATTACCTAATCAAAAGACAATAATCAATATTTGACCAATTCATCCGTTGGTTTCTCAAATGGTAGACACTATACCAAGAAAATCTTTATTTTGGTGGACATATCCATGTGGAACTGCTTAACCACCCAAACTAGAGTCAAAACGTAATGATATTTTCTGACCTTTCTGGATTCATGGATACATCGGTTAAGATATCATTATCTTTTAATTTTAGAAACACGTTTTAAAAAATCGATTTTCATCTTTCAGAGATACAATTTTGATAGGTAAAGTTTATTAAGATAATACATTTGTCTAACTTAAACAAAAGATTAAAAAGACTTGTTTTAAGAAACCTTGTGGTAACAAAGTAAAAAAGCAATTTTTTCCGCTATGAAAAAACAATGCCTTTGATTCAGCTTGGATGTAAGAAAATATTAAAAGAATTTTAAGAAAATTTTCTCATTTGATTATTTTATATGATTAAATATAATTATGATTAGTTTAAAACTTGTATTATTTTGAAATTATAATTGCTAGCTTTTAAAATAAGTTTACAATTTTTATTTTCAATCTTGGAAAATTAGTTTTTTTTTTTCAAAAATCTACGTTGTTTTCATTTCATTTAAAAATGTACGTTTTATAACAATATCCCATCTTTTAGTATTTTGGGTTTCATAAAGGAAAATTTTTGCAAAAAAAAAAAAATTTGAGGTGCACATATGTCCGCCCCCTAGGTAGTAGGTGGCTCCGCCCCATTGTTGTTTATTTTTTTATTTTTTTATTTTTTTGAATAAATTTTTTAATATTTTAAAATAATCTGTTAGTGGTAGAGTCAAAATTTTAGTTTGGGGTTAAATACATTTTATTTTTGTATATGTATCATTTTAATATATATTTTTTCATAACTAATCACCATGTTACAACTTAGTAAATTATTTTTATTAGAACTTGAATCGGAGACCTCTCTCTTTCTTAGATGTCTTACATTTTTAAATTTAAAACGTTCTACTGATTGAACTAGACATATAGACATACACATTATATTATATAAAAATCACATAAATTAAATATACGATATTAATATAAATAAAAAATAAAAGTCATTATAAATTCCAATAAATATATGATTCATCATATTTTATGATATTTCTCCAATATGAAAAAAGAAAAAATGTAAAACGTCATTACAATTTCCAATAAGAATATTATTATTTCCATTTTCACAACAACTCTCATGATCAAGGTATTAATTTAATATAAATGCAAAATATATAACACCAACAAAAATTTCAATATATTCATTGGTCATTATTCTTAGACGTTTAAAAAAATATTATATAAACTAGAAAATATAATGTTAACAACTTAACATGAAACTGTAATAAAAAAATCAAATTTTATTTTTGAATAATAAATTTAATGTTAAATATAAACTATTAATATAAATAATAAGCTTAAAAAACGAAAAACACATAAATTTATCATTTTTTTTTCAAATAATATTTTAAAGAAATTTAAAAATATAAACAAAATTTTCCTCTTACATTTTTTCCTCTTTTTTTTTTCCTCCTCTCTTTCACCATTTTTTTTTCCTCCTCTCTTTCACCATTAAAGGTTTCGTTATGTTCCCTCAAAACACTTTCCACATATAAGTTTTGGCCGTGATGGAAGATGACTATAATTATGAAATTTTTTTTTTGAGTAACAATTCTGTATATTATTTTATATATAATATGATTCTATTTAGGTTTCTAAGATTGTGATAGAGCCTCAAGCCCAATCTAAATTATCAACCTGATAAGTGGAAAAATCTTTCAAGCTTAAGTACCACTCCACATTCTTATACTGAAATAATACAGATTATATCATTCCATACCCCTCAAAATCGAATCGCAGAACGAGATTCATCTCTGCGCTCACACTCTAGATGACATTCACCTTCAGACCCACTGTGACACCCAGTACCTCTCTTCCAGATACCTCCCCGTTACGTGACCGATTCTCACGAAAAACATCAACGATGTGTTCAATTAAGCCCAATCGAATAGCCTAACCTAAAAGACCGACTTGATAAATGGGAGAACCTCTCAAATTTAAGTATCACTCTACACTCTTATGTGAAACCGATGTGTGATTTTATCAAATTGATAATTGACTTTGTGGTTAATGGTTAAAGTTTTATTCTCAAGATCTGGATCAATGCTCTCTTCAAAAAAAATCTCGATCAAGACTCTAACCTTTAGAAAATATATATATATATATATATATATATATATATATATATATTGGAAGCTTGGGCACTGATGGTTTTTCAAGGGGCATTGGTACTTGGACAAAAAATTTGATCAAATTTTCCTTTTTTATTTCATATAAAAGTGAACTATATTTAAAATAAAAATAAAGAATTTTATATAAGAATTTTATGTGGGCCATGTATATATTACTCTCTAATATTTATTCAAATATCAAATTAAATGTTATGGTCTAAAAAATAATAAAGCTAAAATCCTATTGATCAATTTGCACTTTTACTTTTCAAAAAAAAAAAAAAAAAAAAAAAATTACTATGAAAAGTGAACTAGTAATCTTATAAGCAAAATGATCATGTCTCCGTCTAAATGCTTTATTTCAAGGATTATATGCATAAGAGAAAGTTTAAAAGTGAAGAGGTTAAAATTTTTTTAGACAAACCTGATCGCTGGATGGAGGGGTTGAAATTTTTTTTTTTTTAATTAGGATCAAAACGACGTCGTTTTGGTCCTAATTGAAAAAAATAAAAAGAAAGAAACAGAGGCCCGCCCCTCCCTGCTGCATTCATTTGACTCGTTTATCGCTCGCCGGAGTCCGGACGATCGACCAAATTGATGACGGGTCGACGCGCCGCCCATCCCCGCTACGACGGTGCAATCCATCTCTCCTCCGCCGCTGTTCACACCACCGCGACCGCCCCAACATTTTCATGTTTGTTTCCTTCACTCATTTGGTAAATTTTTAGGTTTTAGGGTTTTGTAAATTTTTAGAAAATTGGTTGAGTTTTGATTTTTTTGAATAATTTTTCAATCTATGCATCTATTATGAGAAAATTTGTTGGGTTTGAGTTTCCAATTGTATTTATTTGGTTAGGTTAATTTTTGATTATTTTTAATTGAAATTGATTAAGTTAAGTTTTAATTATTCAATTGATATTGGTTAGATGAATTATGAATTATTGAATTGGATTATTGAATTGTGGATTGTTGAATTGGATTATTGAATTGTTGATTGTTGAATTGTGGCATGTTGAATTGTGAATAACAAATTGAATTAAGTTGAGAATTGTTTTGTTTTATTGAATTGTTGAATTATTAGTAATATTGAACATTGAATTGTCGAGAGAATTATGGTTATTTCGTAGGTTTTTATTCTATCGGTAATGAAAAAGCATATTTTTCACGTGCCTAAAAGTTCAGTTGGGTCACATAGTATTGAACAACCGGTACAAACTCCAAATGCAAATACCTTGAGCGAGAATGTTGAATTGATGAGTAATCTGGATGATATTGAAATTAATCAAGATGACATTGTTAGTGATCCGATTACAGTTTACTGAAAGTTTTTAATGTAATTATTCGTGACCGTATTAGAAGAGAATACGCGATCCAAAGGTCCTTGTCAATCACACAACTATATATTTTCTCCGAAGAAGAAGTATGGAAAAGATAATAGAAGTTTTAGAGATGCTCGGGTTTAAGGACACATTGTTGGAATATAGTGTAGCAAAAGATGCCGTTTTGCTTTTGGTGTTTTTTCTAGCTCTTGCTTTACAAGGGATGAGGCGTTCACAACAAATGGCTCAGTCGCTTTGGGAATTGGAAAAAGCCATAGATAAATTTAGAGACCATGTTGGTCTTCGTTTAGCAAGCACTCCACAACAAAGCAAGAACAGATTTGAGGAACTTTCAAAATAAAAATGTAGTGTGGCTTACATTGTTGGTTGAACAAATCTAAAAGTGAACAAACTTATCGCATTCGTTCGCATGCACTTCGATGTTATTCGCTATCTTTGTGTCAGGGTTTTGCTTTCGTGAGGACATGATGAGTCTTCCATATCGTTAAGGAAGGAAATTTTCTAGAGTTAGTGCATTGGTATAACTTTAAGGAACGAGAGGTCTGAATGTTGTTTTGAAGAATGCCCGTGCACAACCGCATGATCGCTTCCATTAATCAGCACATGATTAATGCTTGTGCTATTGAAACTACACTTGCAATGTTAGGTGATCTTCGTGACAAGTCATTTCTATTATGGTTGATGAAGCCTCGCGGATTACTCTGAAAGAACAAATTATCGCTAGGATTAGATATGTGAACAAGCGTGGAGAAATAATTGAACGATTTTTAGGTTTGGTTCACTGGAGGGAGACATCGGCAAATGTTCAAGGAAGCTATTGATCTCTTGCTAAATATGGTTTGTCTTTTGTCGAGATTGAGAGGTCAAGGGTATGATGGTGCGTTGAAATATGCGAGGCGGTTTAATGGTTCAAGTCACTTATTTTGAGAGAAAATCCTTCACAGATAGGTTGCCCATTGTTTCAGACATCAACTTCGCTTGGTAATTGTTGCTGTATGCAAACAAAATTTACATACTTGTGATTTTTTTGTTAATTTGGCTACGACATGGTCACACGCGATCATCTTAAAAGGTCGATGAACTTCGACAAAAGGAACATGAGAGAAGGGTAGAACGCCTTGAGAATGGAGAAATAACTGCACAGAAAATCGCAGACTTCTTTGCATAGACCAGTGATACTGATGGGGGGTCACACTATGTCACCGTTTGTTCGCCTTGCATAGATATGTGGTCATCTGTTTGAAGTTTTACAAATCGTGCTCGATGACGCGACTCAACTAGAATCAGAGCTCGTTGTGGGGGTCAGAATTAAAGGATGCGTACTTTTGAGTCTGTTTTTTCTTTCCTACGATATCATTTAAACGCTTGTTGGGAATGACAAATGGGACATTCATGGTTTTGCAAGAGAAAGATGCAAATATTCTAAATGTGAGACCCTTTAAAAATCCAAAGATTTCTCGATAAAGGGTAAAATGTAAATTTCTACAGTAATCCTAATTTTTCTTGATCACTGACGACGAAACTGACTTTCCGCCGAATCCGCTCGCGAAATTTGATTACCACGTCGACTCGTTGATTCGGCGCCACGATTTTCACGCGCCGAGGCGCTGTAAGGCCTGGATGACACATACAAGATAAGGGGATGCCACATGGCACCATTGAAGACTTACATACAGCGAGCTCGCTCACACCAAGCCACGCTACAGACCGACGGCTACCATATTAAAACCACTCAAGAGTACGACATAAAAGTGATTTAAGAAATAAGAAAATTATGGAAAAAGGGGAGAGCCGCCATGATGAGACATGAGAAAGTAGGAGTACTTCCTCCCATTAACCTGAACGTACTTATCAAAAAGGAGGAGAAAAGAACCAAAGGAGAAAATGAGAAAATGATGAGAAATGCAAAGAAGGGCCAAGGAGAAGAGAAAAGAGAAGAGTAAAAAGCGAAAGAAGCTAATAAAAGAAAGAAGAGGCGAAGCAAAACGTAGGAAAGAAGTGTGGCGCGAGACAGGTTTTTACTTGACAAGCCTATTTTGTAGAGCGCCCTCTTTCAGTTTGTTAGCGATCCGATCATTTTAATTCTTCTCGAGACAAGAAGCGAAGTTGGTCTACACCGAGAGACAACGCTATGACCTCGGTTTTGTGCTTCTTCAACTTCCAAGAGTGTAGGATATTTTCCTACTGGGTTTACGCTGTACTTAAAGGAGTTTATACTTACAGGGCTGCGATGCGGAGGCCATGAGAGGCCATGTATATTAGTTCCAAGTTTTGAATTAATGGTACGGATTCACTTAATTCCGCTATAATGGATCGTGTAAGTTAGGTTTTACCTTTAGAACCTAAATGCATCGCATTGCTTTGATGATGATAAGGATTGGAACCAAAAATGGTTCGTGTTTCGCTGGCATCGCGGAGGTACCGTTGGAGTGGTCCCAAGTTACGACCCACCGCTGGTTATTGCTTGCTTGAATACGTTAAGTGTGAAAATTTGGGATATTGATGCACGCTTTGTTACGTATTACGCTTTTGCATGCAGATATTATATGTGATAAATTCTAATTTTCCAATGGCTTTGTAACGTCATGTAAATACTTCATTCATGCACGTGAATACGGCGAAAATGCATCGCAAGATTTACGCATCGCATATGCACGGTCACACCGCCGCCTGGTGTGCGTGGTAAGGTTTATTCATCGAAGTCAGCGAATGTACCGTGAATCCCTGAAAACGTGGACAAAGCCCAAGGTGTAGACCACGCAGCGTGTAAATGATCAAAATGATAAATTACATGTTTTCACGGAGTAAGTCAGTAGATCCCCCCGGGGGGTGAAACCCTACTGTGTTATTCACTAAGTAGACATGAATTACCGATCGATGCAAGTTCGTGAAAATAAGAAAAAGGCGCGCCGTCCCACTGTGTGTAAACCCTGAAATCATGTCTACAAAATAAAGGAAAAGAATCAAAATCAAAGCTTTGATAAATAAAATCGAGGGGCGTCCAATGGTTTAGTCATGGTGAGCCACGCTGCATTCCATGTGAGGGAGTCTGGTCAATTCTGGGTCATGAGCACGGTGGTCAGACCACGTGACGTTATGTACATTTCATATGTAATAATTGTATGAAATGATTGATTTGCTTATATATGCCATTGCATATGCATTTTAAAAACTCAGAGTGGTAATTTTCTCACTGGCTTGAACATCTTCGTCATGGACCCCTTCGTACATACTATCCAAGTGACCTAAGACGCTAGTGAGAGGTGCTTTTCAGAAGAAAGCTCAAAATGTGGCTTTAAGAAAAATATTTTGTAAATATGTATAAAATCTTTGTAGAACAAACATGAAAACCATGAGAATATAGTTGATTATTTTGTTATATGAGTATGGATGTAGAGCCCCATGGCTATTTTACTGTGTATGAGTCTCGTGGATACGAGATGTATAGAATTTCCGAGGGTCGGGACGGTAAATAATCCGACACCCCTAAAATGGGGCGTCACAATTAAATGATATTATTCCCAGATCAAAGCCGTGGAAACTGAAAGATACAAAGTCTAAGAGAACTGGATGGGATGGTTTGTCAATCCAAGTGGGAGACGCTTATTGCCAATAAAATTTCAATTGTTAATATGGAAGACATAAGATCAAGACTACTGAATGCGAAGAGGGGATGGACAAACTGGCCATAAACTATCATCATTACCGAGTGGAAATATTTTGTGAGGTATACCTAAAAACTATGACTTTATTTATTTCTTTTAAATAAAGTTGTTCTGGTTTATTTAATTTAATTACTATTAATATTTGTTAGGGTTATTGATTCAATTATACAGAGATGAATCATCGCTTCTCCTAAGGCAAGCATGGATTTACTTGATTGCATTGCATGTCTTGATCCAAAGAATGGATTCTCTAATTTGATAATGGATAAAGCTCGCGTACTGCCGACTTCTTATCCAAGACTTCACAAGTACCGGGCGCCATTTCTTTATCGTGAACTTCAATCTTTCTTAGTGATATGAGAATAGATGGTCGGTTCTTTAATGTGGAAGACTTGGAAGTCTAGCAAAGAAGATGAAAGAAACTATGAAAGATAGAGTTTTTCTCGATGGTTTATCGCTTAGTTGAGTTGACATTATTTCAATTGCTATGACAACATCTGTTGAAATAGTATTTTCTGCTATGAAATCTGTGAAAACTGATTTGCGAAATAGAATGGGGGATGAATGGTTAAATGACAGTTTAGTGGTATACATAGAAAAGGAGATATTTGATTCTATTGACAACGAACTCATTTTGAATCGTTTTCAAAATATGGATAGTCGTAGAAATCAATTATCTCGCAGCGACAAAACATAAGGTAGCTTGATTTCAGACTTTTTTTCTATCCTTCAAGTTTAAACTTTTATTAATATAATTGTTCGTACTTTATTTCTATATATTGATATATTTTCAGAACCCCTCCCCGCCCCTCTCGGAGTTTCTGGATCCGCCACTGTATATATATATATATATATATAAACAATTAAGTAACATGTATACTTGATAATTGTTATGTTATTATGATAAAGTTTATGGTAATCAAAATTGATTTGATCTATTTGCATATGTAACAAATATATGTTTACACTTTTCCAAGGTTTTTTTTAGAAATATTTGGTTAGATGACATCAAATAATCCAAAATTTATAAATCTAACCATTTCCATTTTTTCTTGGAGAAAGCCATTATAGACAAAAATACATTTTATCCTTTTAGATATTTATATATGCTTTATAAAAAAGTATTATTTTTAAATAAAATACAAGAATTTTTTTTTTTTGAAAGGAGAATAATTTTATTAATTCAAATTATCAATACATTCGATAAAAACAAAAAATCAAAATCGCTAAAAACTCTAAAAGGATGACATAACATTCATGTTAATAGCACAATGAATCGACTTAAAACCTACACATTTGATAATTCTATGATGATTAGAATACATATGACTCTAATTCTGTACTGATGACCATGATTTAACTTGATGTCTTGATCGAATCTACTTTACCGTTCAAATCACACATTCACTAGAAAACGTCGCAACAAGACGATGAAAACCAAATCGTCGTACTAAGATGATACAAACCAAATGCCTCACAAGACGACAATAAAAATACGAAAAAACAAAGTAAAAATCCAGATTTTTATGGAAGAACCACTTTATTGAAAAAGAAAAATGGAATAAAAGATACGAAGATAGATGATTTCAGGCTAAGAATGACAAAAAAAAATCACCTCTTCCTCTTTGAAAAAAAGGGACTAGAAAGAATAAGATGAAAGAAAAAAAAAAAGCGACTGGGGTTTTGACCTGCCTGTTATTGAATATTTTTGTTAAAATATGATCAAAATTTATCAAACCATAAATTTCTAAAATTCATATTTCAAAAGTTCTTCTAATCACATCATCATTTTTTATGTCCTTCGGGGATGACGTGCATACAAACAGCCCAATGGCATTGTAGTTAGCTAGTTCCATAGGGCATCAATGTTGGTTTCTCAAGATATTAAGTTTCCTCTAATAATATTAATATATAATCTCTAGTACTGGAAATGGGCCATGGCCTATGAGTAAACCTATGATAAAATTTTGAAATAAGATATAAAATTTTGTTAGCTTTTCTAAAGTGCGTTTGCTATTAAAATTGAAAGATTGTAATGATCAATTTTCAACTATATATGGTGTGGAAAACAAAACCATAGGGGATAGTTCAATTGATCCAACCTTAAGTTTGTTCTTTAATGGTCACTAATTTGAGTCTTTTTAGGGTTATTGGAGGATTTATCCGATCATTAACTTCAGAGCCCGACCCATGGATCAATTGAGATGCGCTCAAATTGGCCTGAACACCCATAGTTATCCAAAAAATGAAAAAAAAAAAAAAAACTATTGTGTAGAAGATGTTGTAAATATAAGTATGGACATTATTAAATAGATGCATGAATGTGAAAGAGACTCTTCAATCTCGGGAAGGTTCATGATTCATTCAATTAACCTTGAAGATTCATCCGATGTACCTTGAAGATTCGTGTATCATTCACTTGATGTATCTTGAAGTTCGTGATTCATCTGATGTACTAAGAAGATTCCTAAACCTGTACATAATGGCCATTATAGTAATTTGTAACACCCAAAATTATACCTTGACAGTTTTATAACATGTTTTGGGTATAAAATAAGTAAAATTGATATTTTTCCAGAATTTAAATGCAAAAAGTGAAAAATGATAAAAACCTGGAATTAATACAAAAGCAAAAGATAAATTGATAATTTGACATTGAGGACCCAAGGGTCATAACATAATAAGATTATATGCTAAAGTGGGAATGTGGATGTTGAATTGCAATAAATGAAAATGAAGGACCTAAATGCAAGGAAAAATTAAAGTAAAATAAAGATAAGGCAAACATGGCCTAGCAAAATATCTCATTTTATTAGATAAGGCAAACCGGTTAAGAGAGAAGAGAAGAGAAGAGAAAAGAAGAGAAGAAGAGAAGAAGAGAAGAAGAAGAAGAGAAGAAGAAGAAGGAAGAAGGAAGAAGAAAAAGAGAAAGAAAAGCAAAGGTATGGAATCTACATATGTTTGGATTATGTATGAAATACTAGTATGGAAAAAGTGTATAGAATGGTATGTAATTGATGTTTAGAAGTGTTGGTAGTTGGTATAAGATGACTTTTATGGTTTAGTTTGAGTTTTGGTTGAGTTGGTTTTGGTTTGGAAGAGATTTCCTCATGAAAAATGGCCAACCAATATTTATGCATTCACCGACACCCCTACGCCTAGTGTGGAGCACCCGCCAAAGTGAGATCCCTATGCCTACAGTGTACCCGAGCCTAAGTTTGTTTAACATTCCGGTCCGCCTAGGCGATAAGGCTCCGCCTAGGCCATGCTTGTCCGCTCAAGTTCCTCTCTTCGTTAATAGTCAGCAAACATTGTTTTTGCCCCTCATTTACTAATGTGTTTAAATGTAAAGGTTATTTTTATCGTTAAGGGATGAAAATAATGTAATGAAGGCATATAGAAAACGTATAAATGTCTAAATAATACAAGAATAAATATGCATGCGAAATGATAAGAAAATATCGCGATATGATTACTCTGATAACAATAGTTATTCTGAGATAAAGATATATATTGTGAATGAAATAAAAGAAACATTGTCTCGCTAGAACCTAGTGTAGGATAGATGGACATGCCTATTGTGGAGAAAAGACTCCAACATTATCGATCACTGGCTCGCTTGGGTCATTACAACGCCGCTCTTATGCGATGGTCATTGTCTGCATTAATGATAACAATTACCATGCGCCCTTATAGATGGTTATTGTATTAATGATAACAATACCGCGGGTTCTTGCGATGGTCATTGTTCGTATAATGATAATAAGACTTATGTCCAGATAGTTCATTGTCTCGCATAATGATTATAACGATCTTCGTGTTCTTATAGTTCTCGTGATTCACTTTAAGGTATTCGGCGCATTTAGTTATAGCATAAATGATGCTAATATGCAAACGACATGACATGATATGAGTACATAAAGATTGCTTATGTGATGATACGTATAAAAGGATAAGTATAAGAAGCAAAATGTAAACGAAAGATGACATGGAATGAAACATTTATAAGATGAATAAATATAATATATGTAGAAGCACATCTATAAATGGATATATTCAAAACATGAATAAGCATGTGTATATGTAATGAATGTTAAAGAGGTGCAAATATTCTAAAGTGTGATGACCCTTATTAGAGGTTGTCCACACGTATTATTTCCCACTAAGCCTCTATAAGTTGTTGACTGGTGTTTCATCCGCCAGAGGTATAGAAGAAGCAGAACTAGAAGCCTGGGACAATCCACATCGCCGAATAAGGCCAACACACTACTGGGGTGCCCATCGAAGACCTTGTTATTTTTGTATATGTTTCGCTTTGTAAGCAATGTAAAAATCTGATTGTCAAATACACTCCCCATTTACGGAGTTTTGAATATATATTTTGTAATCCGCCGCTACATAATATATTTTTGTTAAATGTTAACAAGACATGAATGAACAAGTTAATGATATGGTAAAAAGGAAAAGATAGTTACAAGTTAAGTGGTATCAGAGCACCTCGTGTTGGGGGCATCACAAGTTAGATGGTAAAAGAGGCGTTACAATTATGGTTGCTTCATGGTGACCATTATGAAGACCCTTTTAGTTTTCCTCGAATCATGTATCAGAAACCTATAAAAGGGCCTCACTTACACCTTGTTAAAATGATCTGAAGAAATACAATTCTCTCGTCCATATTTCTTTCTTTCTTTCTCCAATATCTCCGTCCCTTATAACATATTTTATAACACGTTATCAGCACAAGTGCTCTATCACCTGATGAACGGTATTTTTCGAAATTATATGAATATATAGAGTATTTGTGCTTTTGATTTTCAACACGACTTTTCAATCCGAACATAATTTTGTTTTCTTTTATATGTTTACATATTAAAGTATGGACATTACTAAATAGATTCATGAATTTGGAAGAGACTCTTTAATCTCGGGAAGGTTCATGATTCATCCAATGAACCTTGAAGATTCATCCGAGGTACCTTAAAGATTCGTGTATCATTCATTTGATGTGTCTTGAAGTTTGTGATTCATCTTATGTACCGGGAAGATTCCTGAACCTGTACATAATGGCTATTATGGTTGCTTTATGGTAACCATTATGAAGCACATTTTAGCTTTCCTTGATACATGTATCAGAAGCCTATAAAAGGGCCTCACTTACACCTTATAAAATGATTCAAAGAAATACAATTCTCTTGTCCATATTTCTTTCTTTCTTTCTCCAATATCTACGTCCCTTATAACATAATTTACAACACGTTATCAACATGAGTGCTCTATCATCCGATGAATGGTATTTTTTGAAATTATATGAATATATATATATATATGTATATTATTTATGCTTTTGATTTTCGACATGACTTTTCAATCTAAACAGAATTTTGATTGGTTTTATATGTATGTTTACATATTAATGATTCTCGAATTTGTATATTTGGATCTATGCATGACAAAAATAGACAAGGATAGATTCAGAAAGCTTTTTGATGTGATATTCAAGACTACTATTCGCTTGTGATTATTCCTCAGAATGATGATGTTATATAAATATTTGTTATTTTATTTCTTTCTGCACTACTCAATTATCATGCTATTTAGAATAGATGGATGTGTTTTGACCACTGTTGATACGGAGGTAAAGAGAATGAATAAATGTCTGGATTACACTGTTGGTCCAATAATTTGGTTGGCTCACAGGCTTGGCATGTATGTTCATGAATTATATAAAACATATTAGTATTTCAAGGTTTGCATATGAACATGGTTCAATTACATCCTTTGCTTTTGCACTTCCAGCCTTCCTAGTTGCATAGACATGCTTGAACAATGGTTCTATCTATGGATTAGTGATCATTTATCTATTGTAAGTCATGTTTACCTAAATTTACCTCCATCAATGCAAAAGCACAAAGATGTAGTTATGGGAAAGGAAACAGAGAGCAACACTGCTAGGATCAAGAATGAAGGGGCAGATGTTCCAATTGATGAATATCCTTGTTGGATTGCCCGCCCTTATAAAGTCAATGCCAACAGTTGGATTTGTGTTCTAGGATTTGGTGAAGCGCTAATGACCAACCTTACACAACTTCCACAAACAAAGGGATATTTATGTTAGAAATATTTGGTGAAAAGACTTCAAATACCTTTGAATTTGTGAATCTAACATCTCCCATGTTTTTTTCTTGAAGAATGACCCATTTCGGACAAAAATGCTCTTTTTATTTCATGTATTTATATTATCCCTTAAATGAAGGGGTTGTTTTTGCAAGAAAATAAAATGAACATTTTTGTCAAAATCGGCCAAAAAAATTTGATAAAGGGTGAGATTTCAAATTTTAGGTTTTCAAAAAGGTAATTTAATTAAATGACCCTTTCTGTTAATCATATCCCTCAGGAACCTTGGACATGATATTTTGTTTTGGAAACTTCTTTCATCAAATTCTGCTATGAAATGTGTGTTGTTTTGTTAATGGGTATCGCCTCACAATGGAGTTGCAAGGACTAGATAATGGCGACGTATTTATGTTTATGTAAGACAATTTGCTTTCTTAAGTATGTTCTTTGTTTGTTTTTATGAGATTCGGTTTGACTCTTGACTATCATCTATTAGTTTTTAATTTGTTATGATTTATTTTAATGCCCTATTTTTCATTTTTCCTATTTTTTTTTAATTGTTAGAGCATCAAAAAATTTTGGATTGTAACCCATGAAGAATGAGGATATTCTATACTTGGTAGATAGTGCTACCACACACACTATCCTTAAAGATAGAAAATTCTTTCACACTTTAACTGAGAAAAGAAGAAGTGTTACTACAATTGCAAATGTTAATGTTTTAATAGTGGGCTCCAGAAGAGGTTCACTAATCCTTCCTATGGGTATAGAACTGATTATTGATGATGCGCTACTATATCCACAATCCACACGTACCCTTCTTGGTTTTAAGGACATCCGATCGAATGGTTTCCACATTGAAACTAAAACTAAAAATGATATTGAATATCTCCTCATGACTCGATCAATTAGATGTCGGAAGCAAATAGTTGAAAAGCTTCCCTCTTTCTCCCTAAGGTTGTATTATACATACATCCGACCTTCTCATCACAATGTTGCGATGAGTTTAAAACTTAAAGACTCATATTCATTCAAATTATGGCATGAGTGATTGGGTCATCCTAGGCAAAACATGATGTGCTGAATTTTAACTATTTGTATTGGGCATAATATGCTAAGCAGCAGAATCCTTTTTGTAAATAAATTTATTTGTGAAGCTTGCGCAAAAGGAAAACTCATAGTACGACCTTCTCATATTAAAGTTGGAATAGAATCTCCTATTTTCTTTAAACGGATTCACGAAGATATATGTAGACCAATTCATCCAGCATTAGGACCATTTCAATATTTCATGGTCCTAATTGATGCTTCCACACGATGGACTCATGTGTGTTTATTATCCACACAAAATAATGCATTTGCCAAGTTTATTGCTAAACTTATTGGACTTAGAGTCCAATTCCTTGATTATCCAATTAAATCCATTCGAATGGATAATGCCCGTGAATTCACATCGAAAGCATTCAATGATTATTGTATGGCATTAGGTATCAAAGTGGAGCATCCAGTTCCTTACGTCCACACCCATAATGGTCTAGATGAGTCCTTGATTAAGTGCATCAAATTAATTGCTAGGCCGTTGTTACAACATTCCAACTTAACTATCTTTTGTTAGGGACATGAGGTTTTGCACGCTGCTGCTCCAATTCAAATCCGGCATACTGCATATCATGATTATTCTCCCTTACAAATAGTGCATGACAAAGAACCAAATATTTCTCATTTACAAATCTTTGGATGTGCCGTCTATGTTCCTATATCACACCACATCGTACTTCTACGGGCCCTCAGAGAAAGCTAGGTATATATATTGGCTATGAATCTCCATTTATTTTTAAATACATAGAACCCATAACAAGGGATCAATTTATAGCTCAGTACGCTAACTGCATATTCGATGAAGATCATTTCACGGCATCAAGGAGAGATAAGAACCAAAAATTAAAAGAATTCCGAGAAATTTCATGGAATGTAAAAGATCTTCAATATTTAGATCCACACACTAGTTAGACTAAACTGGAAGTTCAGAAGATAATTAACTTGCAATATTTAGCAAGTAATCTGTCAGACGCATTTACTGACCTTAAAAGAGTGACTAAATCTCATATACTTGCTGTAAACACACCACAAAGAGTGGAGGTTCCCAAGGGATCCAATATATTTGTCGATGCTCCTCAATGCCAGAAGCGTGGGAGACCTATTGGTGCGAAAGATAAGAATCTACGGAAAACAAAATCTAATAAAGAAATTATGTCACTTCTAGAACCTCTCAAGAGGATCATTCCGAAGACGATAATCCCAAGACATTTGCACGTGCCCAAATAATCATAATTTGGCTGGGATTGCGTAACGACTCAAAGCAAAATATTTTGGGAAATTAGCGAGATCCGCTGATAAATATAGAAGTTGCCATGAATTTCGTGAATACGGTGAAAATATATAATAGAAATATTACAATCGTCGACAACATATTTGCCTCTACAATTGCTCTTACTATCTCGAAAAATAATCTAGATCCAAAACCTAAGTCAATAGCAGAGTACCGGAAGCCCTCAGACTGGGTAAGATGGAAACAAGCAATTGAGACTGAGTCTGACTCACTAAATAAAAGAGCAGTTTTTGGCTCTGTATTATGTACACCTCAAAGTGTTATCCCAATAGGATATAAATGGGTGTTCATAGGAAAGAGAAATGAGAATAATGAGGTGATGAGATATAAAGTGAGATTAGTTCCTCAAGGGTTTTCGCAGAGACCCAGTCTTGATTTTAATCATACATATTCTCCCATTATGGATGGCATTACATTCCGCTACTTAATATTTATGGTAGCAAATATGAATTTTAGATATGCCACGGACGTCATGACTGCATATTTATATGAGTTATTAGACGCTCAGATTTACATGGAAATCCTTGATGGATTTAAGATTCCAGAGATTAGAGAAAATGAAAATCACAACATGTATAGCATTAAATTACAAAGGTCATTATATTAACAAAACAATCTGATAGATGCGGTGATGAGAGCTATGGGCAATCGATATTCGTATTCTTGATCCTTGTATTTAGACAAGCCATTACTAATCTTAGCATGTTTTGAGGGTATTTTGTGTGTTTTATTGCAGGCATGCTAGATGAAGCAAGAAATACCAAAGAAAGTAAGAAATCCGAAGAATTTGTTGGAATAGATTTGTCGTCGTAATAGCTCATAGCCTACTTAATCTCCGCTACAGCTGGCGAGTGTACTCTCACAACGTCTAGAAGTCAGGCAGTGAAACCAATACCCCATAATTGCGTTGTCGCCTCGCTTTGACGAAGCCGGTCCCCACTATAGCGCGCCCGCTACAATGTGCAAAGAGGCTTGTTTGAGGAATTTTGAGTTCCCCACTATCATACCAGCCTCACCGCTGGCAACCGCTATAGTGGCAATTCAATCGCTATAAGAGGCGTTTGAAGCCCAAATTACGTACGAGGTTTTGTGGTCGCTGGATTGTGAGCCCATAAATATATGACTCAGAGTGTAGGGTCGCGTAGACGACACACTGTGTGGTTTAAAGGTCGAGACCGACGAACTAAGAAGAGACGTGGAAGACGCGGGATCAAGACATCAAGCCAGCGCTAGTTTTTCAGATTTTCTTCTCTTAAACCATTTTGATGAATTCGTGACCATGGTGGTCAGATCTAAACAACATTATGTTCTGTGAGTACTTTCTGTGTGGTTTTTTTTCTGGGTGGGCTCGTCAGAGTCTACGTATGATCAATTATTATATTGTTTTTATTCATTATTTATATAATTTCTTCTCGTCTTGCTTTATTCCCGTGATTTCTTCACATGGTAGTGTTTGGCCAACATTTGCGTGTTTTTGCAGGGAGTCTAAGATCGAGAGATGATGACTCCCAGGGATATGAATAGAGAAACACTTGGTCAGTCGGCGAATAGAGATATCCCAATTCCAGGTGTGGTAATTTGGGTTTAAACATTTAGGTGTATCGAGGTTCAGGGTTGAAGTAGAGATGTAATACACCTTACTGGCGGGATAGGCAAGTACATCTCGAGAAATAATACCTGATAGGCACGATCAACCAGCCAGCATGAATTAATTAATATATTTAATGAATAATCCATCTAGGTTAAAATCCATCGAGTGTGGTAGGTGAAGGCAAAACCCTAGTTTCTTCACATTGATTTAACGGACAATTTAGGAGTAGTTTTTCTCTACATTAATTAGAATTCACTAGAATTTTAGATCCAGATAGTATTTAAAGCGTAAAGTCAGTACTCAGTGCACTTCTCCTTATGGAATGACACTTGACTACCCTCTATACTACGTGAACCTGACGCGCGTATACTGGTTATTATGGACTCCACATTTTTACATTTATTTACACCACATTCTTATACACCTACCCCGAGCCACAAGTTTTTGGCGCCGTCATAGGGGAGAAGTTTTTGTGTTGATATTGACAATGTCAAGCACCCGATATTACTGGATCAATTTTTTATTTTTTTATTTTTATTTTATTTTACCTATCTTACTTTGGTGCTTGTGACTTGGTCTCTATTGTTTGTTTGTGGTTGTAGGAGGTTAATTTGCATGCATGCGAAGACAAGGTCAAGTAGAACTACTTCCATTTGATCCTGAGTCAGAGATAACCGCAAACAAACTACGCAGAGAACAAAGAGAAGCCCAAGTGAGGAATCAGCCAGTCATGCAGAATTAAGAAGAGCAAGATCAGGGCCAAGAGAGGAATGAGCCGCAAGAGGGAGAAAATGGAAATAATGGTAGGAACTATGCCCCCAAACCATTCATAGCTCGCACGACCCTCATATGTTGTTTCAGGCAAACCGCTTCTACCACCTAACGCGTTCACCGCTATATGAAGACAAAATTTCCAATTCAAGCTAACAACTTCGAGTTGAAAATAGTAACACTGCAGATGCTTCAGAACATCTAGTTTCACGGGCTACCAAGTGAGAATCCGAACACGCATCTAACAAACTTCATTGAAGTATGCGACATGATCAAATACAATGGGGTAACAGAAGAAGAGCTTAGACTAAGATTGTTCCCACTATCACTGAGTGACAAAGCTAAACATTGGTTAACGAGCCAACCACTAGATTCCATTACCTCATGGAATGATTTGGTGCAGAAATTCCTAACCAAGTTCTTTCCCCCCTTAAAGATTGCACAACTGGTGCAAGAGATTAACAATTTTAGACAATTGGAGGGAGAGAACTTAGCTGAAGCTTGGGATAGATTTCATAAACTGCTGAGGATATGTCCATACCACAGGTTGACTAGATGGATGTAAGTGCATACATTTTACAACGGTCTGAGTGATTCTACTATAACATTCATAGATGCATCAGTAGGGGGTGCTTTGATGAAGAAGACTATAGACTAAGTATATGGAATCCTGGAAGACATGGCTACCAATAGAAACCAATGGCCTAAAGATAGGGTAGTATCGAGGAAAACTGCGGAGGTGCGTATAGCTGCATGTTTTAAGCAATTGTCAACTGCCGATACCGACTAAATAGCCATTGCAGACAAGGGCAAGACATGCTATTCATACTAACCTCGGGAGATATACACTTCAGGGGAGGACAAAGACAGCATTCGGGCGTAATGCCAAGCAAGACAGATGATAGTCGAGTAGGCATAGTATGTGTAGCGACCCCCGAGCCCGGTCCGACTCGAATGGCGAGTCCGAACCGAAACCCCGGGGACGCTCGTTTAATTCTTTTTATTTTCCGTGTTATTAAATTTTCTTTTTCAAAAGTGTCGCGACCCGAATCCCCGACCCGACCCGAATGGTGGATCCGAACCGGAGCCCGGTTTACTCCGACGTTTTCATTTATCTTATCAAAACATTTTATTATGTCATTTCATTATGAAGCGTCAGTTTTCGGGGTAAGCCCACAATCCTTTACAAATTCACGCAATTCTGGTAGCTTCCATAAACATTTAACAAATACATTTACAAAGAAGGCATTCATGCCTCTTTTCAAATGATATACAAAATCATGCTCGTAGCTTGAACCTTTGTTTACAAAATACCACTTGCTCAAAAGAGATGATATGCAAATGACTGAAAGTACATACTTATACGCCTGCATTTCTCTATGACTCGTGGGCCGTGCGATCTTGGCCTTTTTCTTTGCTTACTCGACAATTGCATAGATAAAACTACACTAAGCATTTTCATGCTTAGGTTCTTAAGGCGCTTCTATTCCACATTCAATTTAACTCCTAAGATGCATTTAACATTAAACCATGCCTAATATATCAACATATACCATGCTATTCATTTCCGCATGCTTTCAATATACAAATCATTTAATATATCACAACATGCATTTTCAATGCAACAATTATTTACAAATTCAATTTTTATGAGATTTAAGCATATACATAAAAATCCCATTTATACTGTCAATGTTGGTTATTTCCCACCATGACTATTCATTCACATTTCCGACATTCCGTCTCACGAATCCCGCCTTCTTATTATCATCTCAAGAATGTGCTTACACATTTAACAATTCGGTCTCCCATCATGACGGATGTCGTTTTGTGCACCCCGACATGTGGTATCACTTAAATGCCATACGCCATCATGACGGATGCCAATCGGGTGCATCCCGCCGTCGGGACACTTTCCAATGCCATACGCCATCATGACGGATGTCTATTAGTGCATCCCGCCAAGTGGGGCATTGGATAATTTCGGGGTGTCTTCGTGACGGATGTCGATTTGTGCATCCCGTCAGGCGGTTCATTCGATATATCAATCCATTCACATTTATGACGGATTCCGTTTAATGAATCCCGTCTTTATCATCATTCACATTCATTCGATTTTCAAATATCACATTTCAATTCCATATTCACTTCTAGATATCTTTCAAAGATATACTCACTCTATGTATTTACTTCATATTCATTTACGTACTGCTTCATATACCATTCATGTGTACTCATTTCATAGTTACTTGGTAAACTACCAAAATACTTGAAATAAGAATAGAGTCGTGAGAACAAACCGAAGCCGTCGAATCTTAGTTTCCTTCTCTCTTCTCGATTCCTGGCCCTAGGTTAGCGATCAATTGGTCCCTAGTCAATAACATTCACGCCACTCTTAGTGATAAACAATTGTTAAACAATTTTAGTGAATTACAAATGATTTCGCACAGCCTTGGGGTTAAGACATCTGTTCCGGGCTCGGAGACGAACTCGCCGAGGCGGCGAGGTACAAAAGACGCTTTTCACTTTAGTTCTAATTCTCATTCAACCCCCATTAATCATTTCCCTGTGGTCCCAACAACGTGGGGTACGAATACGGGACTTAACGATGCAAAAACATGTCAAAACAAGGCTGTGGGAGGTAGTGGTACCTGCAACAGGCTTTGACCTGCACGGCACGCTATCATCGCTTAACGAAACAGACCGACCGTGAGCTAAGACATCGGGTACCGATTGCCCACGTATCTCCGTACCGTACCACTCAACTGGTATCGGTACCCTTTATGGGTTTTTGCCCAGAAAATGCGGGATTTTGCATTTCTCACTCATTTTTCTTCCACAAACCTTCTCCAATTCGTCCCATATAAAAAATCCACCATGGAATCCACCCAAAACAACTCCAAATGTGGTTTAGAATCAATAAAAATCCATTTTCCTGCTGTGGCTTTTCACCCAAATCCAAATCAAAAGGAATGAGGTTAGGGTTTTGATTTTTCTTACCTTACCTCTTCAAATCTCCTCTTGTATGTTGCTTAGCCTCATAGGAGCAAGAAATGGGAAGCAAAGCCAACCAAAGCCACTTCTCCTTGCAAACCCTAGATTTCTTCTCCTTTCTCCTATCTCCTTTCTCCAAAATGATTGTCAAGGGTGATCCTTAAGATCACACATTTTTGGCCTATAACTCCTTTATGTAAGTGGCCTTGTTCGGGGCCTACACACTTATTATACTTTCTCATTTTCCACCTTTTTGACTCTAAGTCATTTACTCTTAAGGCCATGTTTGGCCTAAAAACCATTATTTCATTTAAGTCTCCTATTATTCCACTTTGGCTTACCCATTTATCATAAATTCAATTTCTGACATTTTATTCTTTATAACAATCGACTTAGGTCCTCATTTTACAAATTTTACATTTGCCATTTTTCACTAAGGCTTCTTGTTCGGACATTCTTTCTCCCCATTTTAGCATATAATATTAAATCATATGCTCACACTTTCAATTTTACATTTTGCTATTTTATCAATTTATCACTTTTTCAGAAAAACCTAAGTTTGGCTCACCATAAATTTTAATATTTTTATTAAAATTATTATAAAATTCTAGGGTATTTTTTTGATGCTTTCAAGATGTGTCTGATTTAACCATCAAGTAATAATAGGTCCGTGATGGAGGAAACACATGCTACCGTAACTCATAATCAAGGCCGTATTGGAGGAGGAATCGTAGTACCAATAATCGTGAACTATGGATGGAGGAGTAATCAAAACAACATGCCAACTCCCCTATTGAGCAAACCGCCACAAAAAAAAAAAGATAGATTTAGAAGAAGCTCTAGCTTCGATGCTCACTTCCCATACAACCTTTATGAATGAAACAGCGTAAATTTTAGAACCAACAACTGAATTGAATAAACTAAGCAAAGACGCTGAGAAATCTAGAGGTGCAGATGGGCCAAATGGCAAATTTGTTGACTAAGAGACTACACGGCTCACTACCTAGTAATTCAGAGGTGAACCTGAGAAGAGAAGGTAAAGAACATGTTAAGGCTATCACTTTACTAAGTGGTAAAGAATTAGAAGCACCGGGGCAACCACCAGTGGAGACTAAGGAGGTAGATTAGGCCAGCCAGAAAGACCAGATGTAAGGGGAGTAGCCCCAAGGGAAAAAGTCAGTATAAAAATCAGAAGAAAGAAAAGAGATTGAGAAACAGGTAGCTACAAATGAACCCATTGCACAAATTTTGTATCCCCAACGCTTGAAGAAGAATAAGCTAGATAAGTAGTTTACCAAGTTTGTGAAAGTGTTTAAGAAATTGCATATCAACATCCTGTTCACAAATGCATTAGAACAGATGCCCAGCTACGTCAAATTTATGAAGGATATACTGTCAAGGAAGAGAAGGTTATCATATTTTGAGACAGTAAACCTTACTAAGGAGTGTAGTGCCATTCTTCAAAGAATACTACCCCAAAAATTGAAGGATCCAGGTAGTTTTACAATTCCATGCAAGATAGGGAACTCAATCTTTAAGAGAGCCCTATGCGACTTAGGAGTCAGTATTAACCTCATGCCTTTAACTATATTCAAACCACTGGGATTAGGTGAAGCTAGACCTACGACTATGACTCTTCAGTTGGCGTATAGATAATTGAAGCATCCAAGGTGGGGTGATAGAAGATGTAATGGCAAAGGTGGACAAATTTATCTTTCCAACTGATTTATAGTGCTGGACATGGAGGAAGACAAGGAGATACCCATTATATTGGGGAGACCATTTCTAGCAACAAGCGAAGCTATGATTGATGTACAAATGGGAGAACTAAAATTACGAGTGCAAGACGATGAGGTCAGGTTCAATGTATTTAATGTTGTACGACATCCAGCAGAGAGTGATGCATGCTTTATGATAGAGGTAGTGGAGGCTATAGTGTCTAGCCAAAGTGGTTTGACCTACCCTCTAGAGACTAGCCTTGTGCAGAGTGAGCAGGAAGAACTAGGTGAAGAGGCTGAGGAGTATGTGAAATGGATGGACTCCTTTGAACTAAACAGAAGAAAGTATTATGAGCCCTTGGGAGAGAATGCACAGATTTCGGTGCCTTTAATAGAGCGACACCACAGTTGGAGCAAAAGCCACTACCTTATCATTTGAGGTATGCTTATCTAGGGGAATCCTCAACCTTACCAGTGATCATCTCAAAGATCCTTAATAGCACAGAAGAAAGAGGCTTTTGAGGCAAGCTCACATCAAAAGACGCTATCGGATGGTCTTTAAAGTGCATTTAGCAAGATCTGCCCTCTATGTATAGAACGTGGATCTTGTTAGAAGATGCATGTCACAAACCTTTGTGTAGCTAATAGAGAAGACTCCAACTACATAGGCTAAAGTCCTAAGGAAGGAAGAATTAAAGTGGTTAGATACAGGAGTGATCTACCCCATTTCTGACAGTTCATGGGTAAGTTCAGTACAAGTAGTCCCTAAGAAATGAGGGACCATAGTGATTAAGATGGAAAACAACGCAATGCTCCCATCAAGAACAGTGATGGGGTGGAATCATATAGACTACCGGTTGAAAAGGCAACTAGAAAATTATCACTCCTTACCTCCGCTTATGGATCAAATGCCGGATAAATGGGCAGGTGTCGAGAGTATTACTTATTCCTGACGGGTATCTGGTTACAATCAGACTACCAGAACCTAGAGAGGATCAGAGAAAACTCATTCACATGCTCGTATGGTATTATTCGCATTTAAAGGGATGGTTTAAGGTAAATATCGTACATTTCAGAGATGCATGATGGCTATTTTCTCAAACATGGTCAATAAGATAATTGAGGTGTTCATGGATGATTTCTCAGTGATGGGAAAGTCTTTTGACAATTGTCTTGAAAACCTAAGGCATGCACTAATAAGATGTGAAGATACTAAACTTTACGTCAATCGAGAAGTGGCCACTTCATGGCGAAGAAAGGTATCAGACTGGGCACCGTGATTTCGCATAAGGGGAATCGAGGTAGATAAAACCCAAGATTGAAATAATAGAGAAGCTACCCCCACCCATCTTCGCGGAAAGGAATAAGGAGCTTCCGGTACATGCCAGTGGATTCTATAGGAGATTCATAAAGGATTTCTCTAAAATAGCCAAGCCTTTGTCGAATCTACTAGTTCAAGGAGCCCCTTTCGAATTCAATGATTAGTGTATGCAATCATTCTCGTTTCTGAGGGAGAAATTGGTTTCAGCACCAAACTAGAACCTTCCTTTTGAACTAATGTGTGATGCGAGCGACTACGCAATAGGGGTAGTATTGGGTCAGAAGAGGGAAAGGATATTTCAAGTTATCTACTATGCGAGCCGGACTTTGAATGATACGCAACCGAACTATGTAACAACAGAAAACGAACTTTTGGTAATTATGTTTACTTTTGACAAGTTCTAGCCGTATTTGATTGGTAACAAGGTAATAGTGCACACCGACCATTCTGCCATAAAGTATATGATGACTAAAAAGGACGTGAAACCAAGACAGATAAGGTGGGTATTACTGCTGCAAGAGTTTGATCTGGAAATAAAAGATAAGAAAGGGACCTAAAATCTAAAGAGCGCACCATCTCACGATCATCTGCCTCGTAAAGAAGTTCAAATCAATGATAATTTTTCTGATGAATGCTTCCGGAAATTGAAGAGATACAAGGCAAGGCCATGGTTTGATTATGTGAATTACTGGTGCAACAAAGTTATCCCACCTCAGAGTTTACTATTATCGCCAGTATTAGGTTCTTCAGACACTTAAAGCACTACTTTTCATCAGTATCGTTTGTATAAGTACTTGTGTTGATCAAGGATAAGAAGGTGTGTGCCATGAGGAAATTAAGAGTATCTTAAATCATCAAGCACACTCTAGAATGTGGGAGGCACTTTAGCGATCGTGAGGACAAATGCAAAGGCATCGCACCGGGATTCTATTGGCCTAGTTTGTTCAAGACACTCACCAATTTTGTGTCTGTCAGATAAATGCTGAATGTGGAAGTATATAAAAGTATTAATCCACCATCGGCATCATGTTGAGGGTATAGCTATTTGATATTTGGGGGATGGATTTTATGGGACCATTCCCTCTTCATTTAGCAACCTATACATTCTTTTGGTAGTGGACTACGTCTCCAAATGGGTGGAGGCTATACCTACACGCACCAATGATGCAAGAGTGGTAGCAAAGTTCCTTCGCAACCACATATTTACTCCGATTCTACACTCACATCGATTACAGGGGGTACCCACTTCTACAACAAGGCTATTGGACAACGTATTGGAAAATACGTTGTTCGACATCGTGACATCACTGCGCACCACCCATAAATCCAATGGCCGCTGCAGGTGTCAAAACTTGTCTGATTGATTTTTAACGACCAAAAACAACTGACTCATGCTTAGTTGAGACAAATTTCGATACTACTACCAAAGACTTGAACTGCCCCCCAGCAATGCTGCCAAAAAAGGCCAAAAGCCAAAATATGAAATGTGTTTACTTGCTCAGAGATTAATTTTGAAATCACTCGTCTAGATCACCTAAGTGCATAGGTCATACAAGTAATACAGTGGATTTTAAGTCCAGATATCATTCCCACGAGGATCGATTAGAAAATTTAAAGATTAACTACCCTTACTACTATTTAAATTTCCAAAGATCAAGATAGATTTATCTCAATATATAAAAAGAAATCAAAACAATGAAATTTCTAAAGTACATGATTAGAGAGCCACCATAAACTAAAACACATGGGAAGAAAACAATGTTGCGGACCATCACTCTTCAAGTTCAAAAATAAGGTAAAGTATCGGATATGAATCTCTGATTGCCCAAGAGCGACATCGTAGAAATGGATCTCTCCTAACTCTACACTGCTTCACTATCCAAATTTTACCAGTTACTTCTATCTCTATAATGGTCTCAAGAGCTACTCAGAGATTTGTTCCCTTTTTAAGACCTGACTATTTTTCCTTCTTAGTACTTCACAGTCATTTCTTAGGACTGGAGGTTACTTGCTCCCATGGACAATAGCAAGCCCTCTCCAAAATAAAAGGTATCTCAGCCATGAATTAGACAAGAATTTCCTCTTCCCTTGATTAGAATCTCAGGTAACATTGGGTTGAAGTTATTCTTCTCAATTGAGGTTAAAACTTTCAGAATTAAGTTGATAGATCAGTAAGTGGATCTTATGCCTCGAGCACACATTCCTATTGTCACCCAGAAGAGAGCCTTGAAAGCAGAGATTAGATCATCAATAATGATATATCAAAATAATCCTAAAAGTCCATTAGTTCATATAATATTAGTGTAATTTTACCCACAAGTGACTGCTCATTTCTCTCAGGTAGTCTCAACTCTGTGTCACTTAGAGGATTCTTGGAAATCAGAACAATGATACATCTCTTTTTGGGTACCAAACATTGATATTTAGAACAACTCAATATAGGAGTAATACCATTTAAATCACTCCAATTTTCTTACCCAAAACAACATTAACTCTTACAATCAATAATCCTAACAAAATATTCTTCCTAGAAGGAGCTTAGCCTTTCAAATCTGGATCACAATTGACAATGACTAGTTGATTAAACAAATTCATGGAGATTGTAATCAAAACTGAAGATAAATGAATTCCAAAATTCCAGATCTATCAAGTTCGCATAACAAAGCTTGAAATACATTCTATCCAAATTTTGAATCCTGGGCTCAGACACGCTCTAATCCTAAAAGAAACTGAATCTAGAAAAAAAAAACTGAAGGAGAAAATAAAAAGAAATAAAAAGAAAAATATATACAATGAGACTTCAACTTTCCCAAAAAGCACAAGGACTTGATGAAAGCCGCTAGAAGCTGCACACTACTCCCTAAAAGCTTCTATTTATAAGCCCAGGTCTTGGACCCTAAAAATGAGGCGACGACTAAAAAGCCCAAAATCAAGGTTCTAGTTGTCATTGCTTGCGATGTTGTGATGATGTCGCAACATCAGAGTTATCGATGTCGTGGGTTACAACTGATTTCACGACATCAAAAAAAAAAAGTTTGACATTGCCCACTTCTGATGAAACGGCGTCGCGGACGCATGTCACGGTTAATCGGTGACTTATCAAGCCAGAGTAATTCGGATGTCGCAACACCGCTGGTTCTGTGTTGCGACATTTAATTGGTGTTGCGATACGTTCCCTACGTCGCTTCCATTGCCGACACGCCCTTGCTTCTACATACTCTTTAGTCTTGATGCCGCAAATACGGTTATATCCGAGCGTCATACATTAGTTATTTAAGTTCATTGTGATCATTCAGTCGATGTCACGACATTCTCGCGGATGTCGACATTTTATTTAAGGCATGTCGACATTAGACTGATTTCACTATCCATGCTGCTTTGATATGATGTCGCGACATTTACAAGTTGATCACTCGTTGATGTTGCGACATTGCCTCTGTAAGTCTGATCTATTAAACCAATGTTGTAACATTAAGTCTGATGGCTTTGAAATCCTCTGCCAGTATTTTTGGTTGATGTCTCGACATTTTGACTTGTCTCTCTAATAAGGCTGCCTTGAGTGAATATCACGACATTACCTATGCTGATAAGCATGGTTACTGGATGTGATGGTCTCCGTGTTCAAGCTGCTGTAGTTGTGACATTGGCTTCCTTGATAAGCTGCGACATTTAAACTATGCAGTTCTTCTCTTCCTCATCCATGTTGTTTTGATGTTGCAACATTGAATGGTGGACATAATTTGACTACTGGAGTTTTTTTTTTTTTTTTTTTGTGATGTCGAGACATTTATGGCTTTCCTTTTTCCAACTAATGTCACAACATTGCCATAGTTTCAAGACTTTCTCCACATAATGTCGACACATTGGAAATTTGCTAAAGCAATATTGCGACATTGGCCCTTTTCTTTGCAACATGCTGATTTTTACTCCTTTTTCTGGTGAATTCTGCTTATTTTCTTTAAGTTTATGCAAAACAACAAATTTAGGTGAAAGCTCCACAATTCTGCATTAAACCGAACTTTTAAACCATAAATATTCTTGAAAAATGGACTTAAAAATAAATGAGTTTTAGACTTATCAAAGTCCACTAAACTTAAAGTCTTGCTTGTCCTCAAGCAAAGAAAAGGATATTTTTTTGTCCTCAAATAATAAAATTCAATTTTTGAGGACATTTTTCAATCAACTCATCTTTTAAATCAGATCAGCATTTAAGCCTTAGTATCATTTCAGTTGTGACATCAACTCTAATCAAGCTTCATTTTAGAAATTCTGAAAATTTATAATTTAAACCATTTAATGTAGCATGTAATTCATAGTTAATAAACAGATACAGTCTTTGACTATGTGAGTATGTGTTGGTCTTCCCGTTATAACTGACTTGCAAATTAGGTAGCCTTATGAGAGTTACTTTGCAGATTGACATTCTTTCAGAGTAATTTAAGTCTCATAGGCTTATTGATCATATTATTCTCCACTAATGTAGACATAACACACCCCTTAGAATCAAATAGCTCTTTTAAGCTTGTAAATGATCACTAGGGGTACTGGTAGATAATCAGACATTTTGTGCTCAAGTTTACCTAAACTCGCATTCATTTTCTCAACTCTTTGCCTTCTAATTGTTTCATTCCTATTATTTCCCTTTGTCAGACTAGCCCTTGCAAACTTCCCCTCAAACCAGATCTGGTGATCTTTTGCTTTTCATCATCTAAAGCTTATTGTTGTTTTTATTTTATTTTCCATTACTATTTTCAATTCTTCTTCAAAAGCCTCTTTCTATCTTTTTGTTTCAGATTTGGAGTGGTGCAATGTTTTACCTTTTTAAGCTTTCTACAACCCCTTAACAAGCTTTAGGTCAGTAGCTCCCACACCAGTTGGCATTAGGGTACTAGGTGTAGAACACCCCTAAGGACTTAATTGCTCAAGGTTAGTAGGCTACAAGACAAACCTATTCCTTTCGTAATCCTTCTTCTTTTTAGCTTCCTACTTTTTGTTTCAGACCTTCTCTAACACAAATTTTTTTCTTAATTGTCTTCCTTCTCACCCTTTATTCTCCTTTATTTTCAATTCAACCTAATAACCCAAACTTATCCTCTTTCTCATTTCTTCTGCACTAATTTGTAGTTTTGGGTAATTTAAAGGTTCTTTACTATAAGGTAAAATTTAAGGAAGGGTTAAGGCTTTTCTTTTTGGTTGTAATGATGAAATAGGCATTAGGCTCAAGGTAGGTACTAAGGTTTATGCTTATAGCATATCAAGGGTAGGTTTTTGAAAGTCTCAAACTATCAAAGGATGGCTCCAAATCATCTTCTGGTTGCGATGTTCAGGATTTCGCCTGAAAATAATGCAACAAGTTCTAGGACTCTTTAAAGATTTATGATAATAAGTCCCATAAGGTTTCCCTAACCCAAGCACAATCAGTTTTTTTTTTAGGTACTTTTGACCACTGTGTTAGTGTAGTCATTTTCTGGACTATATTGTTCAATTGAATAGAATTAATAGCTTTATTAGCTCTTGATTTCACTTCGCTTTCAAGAATCTAAAAGTTTAGCCTTTTTATCATCGATGACTCAACTTTAGTTCCATTTTCTTCAATTGAAACTTCAGCTTGTTTTGTTTTACAAAGAATTTGTTGTGTTATTGTTTAATTTACATTTCATTTGATTGTAGCTATTCAACTATTAGTAAACATAAATACCACCAAAATTTACCATTTTTCTAAAGCCTTCAAACAAGCCATCACAACATTCACTGTAAAATATGCTATTTTCGTCAGAACAATTTTCAACTTGTGTGTTTTATTATGCTAAAGCAGACACATTCCTTGCCCCTCATTATTCGCATAAACAACATTACAAGTTCAAAATTTATTAACATTCCTAAAGATATCAAAATTAAAAAGATAATGAACAAACAAGAAATTAATGACAAAAATTTCAAGAACTCTCTTTTTTATTATAAAGAGGGTAATATATATGTTGTTTACAAGATGAGAGAAAGGCTTATAGAGAATGAGAGAATATGATAATGAGAGATAGTTATTTCTTCCTTCGTGTGGGTGATTGAGATTGGAGGGCTTGAGGTTCATCAAGCTCCAAATTTGTAATCAGATTCGAGGGTGAACCTCTGAATGAGGCTTGGCTTGAGTTGAGCCTTTCCGCCTCACAAAGAGATGCCTACTTCTTGCATCCTTATGTTTTGCTTGATGAGCTCACTTTGCCTTTCGTCAATGGAGCTTAGGGACTCCGTCAAATTCACCTATTTACAGAGACTTTTACAAGTTTTTGGTTCACCAGACTATGTTTCCCTTCGTCTATTAATTCGTAATTCAAGATGACTCTAAATTTCTTCATCCCTCTTTTGGATGGCTACCATCTTTTCCGTGTTCCTTGTAAAGATACTCTCAGCGTTTGATCATCTCTGATCCCCACGCCTAATCCCCGCATAAAGGCCTTTTTCTCTTCTTTCTTTTTTTGTTCAACCCTCAATGCCTTATCCCTTAAGATAGTTTCCTCTTCATAATTTCTCATCCCTTTATTAGATCATAATGTTAGGTTTTCTTTTTTTTTTTATTCCCCTAAACTATTGCTTAATCTCTCCACCTCAGTTCTTCTCTGAATTGCTCATCTCTTCTCTTCATTTCTTCTCTCATCTGACAGCCAACAAGGAAAATGTATTCCGGCGGTCGCTCTTCTCCTCTCATGGTCCCGTCTCTTTATGCCTGCAAGGTGCATTATATCTTCTTCACATTGGGGAGAGCACTAGCATTTCCGGATAATCTTCAAACCCTCCCTTCTTTCTTTCTCGTCTCTAGCCTCTTCGCTACAAGGGCCGTCTCTATTTGCGCTTGAAGTCATTTTTTTCTTTCCTTGCTCTCAATCTCACCCATCGAGCTTTTAGAGGACCCAATGAGTAAGAGAGGTGAGGATTCGAGCATTTCTCCTCCGCTCATTATAATGTTACGCCCTTGATACACAAAAAGAGCTTATCAAGGCAAAAAGGAATATTCCCTAAGAAGTTGTTCTCAAGGTAGTCCAGGATGGACTGCTCCACTATCTTAACCACATCTGCTAAAAAAAAACTTGACCAAGGATATAGTAAAGTATGGTATGGTCTTGTCTCAACGGAGACGTGTAACACCCAAATAGACCTCAATATTTTCACATTTATGATTTCTCAGTTTCACTGATCCAAGCTTCATGAGTTAAATGTGAAACCGAAATGAGAGACCGTGAAAGCTACAGCAAAACTTAAAGCGACACCAAATTATCTAAAAGAGGGGTATAAAAGCCATAGTTGACAAAACATAGAGGCCAAAGTATTTAATATGACATAAATTGTTTAAAATAGAATGAGCAGGCTTAAAAGCAAATACAAACTTGACGAAAAATGGGTTATTATTTTGGAGGCCAAACAAACGAAAATTCGAATTTAAAGAACAATAAATTGGTCTCATTTGTGGGGAGCAAACCAGGAAGAGAGAGAAAGAGAGAAGAAGAAGAAGAGAAGAAGAAGAAGAGGAGAAGAAGAGCAAGCAAAGCCAAACTAAGGTATGGAACTTTAGTTTTTGTATGGAAACTGAATTATGTATGGATTCTATGAGATTATGAATTTACAGTTTTGATGTGTTGTATAATCTTGCCTAAACATGGGGTTTTGCTAGGTTTCATCTAACCCAAAATGATGGTATGAAAAGGTGGGTAAAACCCCACATGGCACTAGATGAGTATGGAATCCTTCAGGGATGATTCATGGTTTAATTATGAGAAATTGAGCAAGAAGGAACAAATCTATAACAAATCTTGGTACTGTGGTGTATATATGGGTGCAACCTATAATAGAATTATATTGGGAGAGATTTGAAAGTGCTTTGAAAGAAGATAAGAATTGAAAGATGATTCGAGTATAACTGAGGTCACAAGTGATGTATTGGAAATGATTATGAAGTATAGATTTGTTTGGGATGGAAAAGTGCATGAAAAATGAGAAATCACACATTCTGCACTTTTTCGACTCCTGTAATGGTAGAAGTTGAACTTGTACCGGTAGAACTTCGGTTCTCAATATTTTTGGTTGTTTCACCCAGAGAACTTAGGTTCTACCGGTACAATCGCTACTGCTCCCGCCGATGCCGCTTAGTGTATTTTGGCCATAGTCTTGCCTATTTCTTATCCGAGTCAGTGATTCAAGTGGCCACTAAAATGACTTCAAGGAGAACAAATCCAAAAGAAGGAATGCCACTGATCCAAGGTCAAAAATACACTGAAGGGTAACGCGTGCAAACCAAATTCTATTTGTGTGTTAGAACATAGAGAAGTCCGTTGTTTCCTGACGTAACTGGAGTTCCGGTGCTCGACTGGGTGATTCCAGTTAAATAGGAACCCTTAGTGACTCAGCTTTAAATGATTTTCAGGTATGACAGAATGTGACATAAAGTTAAGACCCTGCAAAATGAGTAATACAAACTGTCGCTAGAAAATCTTAGAACAACATCTAGTTGTAATGAAAATGCCATAATCTTGAAGCTGGATGATCCGATTGATCGACCCCAATTCCTAAGTAAACTAGATTCATAAAGGAATAAGAATATATGAATGATGTGTATTTCATAGATGTGTTCATTAATATGAATATAGGATTATATGATAGATATTTAAACATAATGATAGAACATGCTAAGAACAAAATGATAGGAATATCGAATCGATATGAGAGGTAGATAGATACAAAAAGAATAAGAGGGGAACAGTCTAGGAACATATGATAAAAAAGACATATAATGATAAGAACGAGAGATGGGGCAAAAGATGACAAAGCATAGGAATGAGAACATGTACATAAATGATAGGTACATATATGAAAAATGTGAATGAGTAAGTTTCAAGCATAATAGAATATAAAGTACAAGAATAAAGCAAACATGTATAGAAAGGTATAAATGATATAAAGGAGATATAATATAGAAAAAGTGCTGAGGTATGACAATATATGAATACAAGAGGTATAGATGTATTCGGTGAAATATGATGACAAACTAAATGATAGAAAAGGATAAGGAATATATGTATTATATAGACATATGAGAACCGTGAATATGAAACTAATGCATATGAGAACTACAACATGAGAAAGTGAGGATGACAGAGAGGTATGTATATGTTAACACATAATAATAGTTATTCATGCGAGTGAGATATGTACGTAAAATGTAATAAAATCGATCGTCTCATAACTCCCAGAGATGATAAAGGCGCCTGATAGGCATATGGCAGCTGGCTGCAAAGATATTCATAGACAGATATCAGAGGCCCCGCTGGGTCAAGAAGATATATCCCGTTTGGATCAGTGGCCCCAAGGGTCAAATTAATAATAGACCTAAAATCATCGTTCAGACAGCTATAGTACCTGTACAACATAGACGTAAATCACCGTCTCAGATGTTAGATAGCACCTGGGGTACACATAGATGTAAATCACCGTCTCAGATAAAGATAGACTCAGTAATATTATAGTTGCTTCCATTTATATCCGCATTTCTTAAGGTATTTTGTTACGAAAACTAAATAAAGAAAATGATATGTATAGAATATATGACATGATATGAGAAGCATAGCATTGCTAGTGCTAGACATTAAAGTAATGCATAATTACAAGAATAAGAAGTATAGTATAATAATATGCAAAAATAAGTATAAATACAAGAAAAGTACAGAAGTATACAAAAGCAATAAAGTTATATAGATAGAATAAGAATACAAATGTATATGGTGAAGTATAGGAATAGACAGATAACAGATATGAAAAGTATAAGATTGAGAACGCACATAACAGGAAAGGATAATTATATAGTATAAGTATGAAAGTGAAGAATGCAAATAAATCATAGAACCGAAAGATGAAAAAGACATACTAGCGATATGATAAGCATAGAATAGAAAAAGTTGACATATGCACAGGCATATAAGATGATGGGTGAATTTCGTTAGAGAAATATGTTTTAGAGATATATATATATATAATGCATATGTATAAGCTTTTGTGATACGCTATTGTGGTTGTCTATAAAGCTTATGTTCACTTAAGCGCAAAGCTTAGCACGTGTTCAATCCGCAGGTACAAGGCGACAAGGATAGAAGATGTGATATTCCAGACAAAGAGAAAGCAGGCCGACCGAGATAGGTGCTCACCGGGCCACGCTCCGCAATCTCTCGATATGTTTTCAGAATAGAAAATTTTAAATGTATAGGTAAATGTGGGATTCTGTGATATGTGTATAAATTGTGATGACACCAATTCCTATGGGTAGTTCTTTTGTATATGTAATAAATGATTTTTGTTATTACTCGAAATTGTTTGTGCACCAATAGGTACAAAGGCACTCAGAAAGGAATGGTGTCAATGAGAGTCCCAGTAAAGAGCATAGTATAAAGGATAGCATCGCTTCTGATCGTTGATCCGCCAATCGGCTGGCCGATCGGGCGTGGAGCAAGATCGCAGTCATCAAAGAGTGAGAACTGCGCTGATGAAGTAGAACCATACCTTGACCGCTTAACAAGTCGTTTTTGTCGAAAAGACGCTGATGGTTTTCTTTTCTTTCATATGGTCCTCCTCGCCATACCCTCGTACACCGTCTGTTAACTCCTCGACGATCTTCAAACTTAGGGCATTTTGAGCTGTCAGGTTTCTGCGCTGCTCACTCTGTTCAACCCCAAGAGTCGGGAGATGTGTCCTCTCTCAAAAGATCGGCCTCCTCCGACATAGCATGTCACACCTCGATTTGCGCTCGACCTGACAAGGATCCGAACCGGGGTTCTCGGGAAGGCGTGACCATATACTTGGTTCTTACCGCTTTTTTATCGACGTTGGTATATCCAAGTCTTATAAGAAAATAAATATGACTTATATACAAAAAGTCTGTGTTAAATTACCACCGCATCGGTTAGCGCGGTCACATATATAGTACTGAGTCCCATTTACATATTAAAAAAATATACATTTACATCGATCAAAGCTGCCAGAACCCACAAAGTGATGAACCTTTACGTGCCGTCGCGCGGCACGCGGAAGATCACCGCTTTCTTTCTTTTTTTCTTCGGCAGACTTCACACGCAGATTAAACTTCGTATGCTTTACGCTTAAAGGGAAACATATAGTAGTATGCATATACACATTATATATTCAAAGATATAACAAAAACTGATATCGAATTCTGCTGCATTCATAATATCTATACAAAAGAATGGTGTTACAATGTGACTTATATTTATTCCTAGATCTCCCGTAGGAGTTGAGCTTACTTCCGCATATCTTCGTAATCCATGCTTATCAGACTTATGTTTATCTCTGATCTCTTGTAGGAGTTAAGGCAGAGCTTATTTTTATTCGTAACTTATGCTTTATAATGTGACTTCTATGCTTATTCGTATCTCCAAGAGGAGTTATGTGAGCTTATTCTTATTCAGAACTTATGCTTAGTATCAGAATTTATGTTTATTCGGATCTCCGTAGGAGTTAGCGCAGCTGGCCTTGATTCGTGGTCTTGCGCTGAATGCACTTATGCTTATTCGGATCTCCGTAGAGTTACAAAGCCATTCTTTATTAACTGCGATTATATCGCACGGCGGTTATTCCGATCTTCCGTAGGGAGTTACAGAGCTTATTCTTGACCGTAACTTATGCTGCAATGGTAATTTAGTGCTTATTCGGATCTCCCTGTGGAGCGCAGAGCGATTATTCTTATTTAGAAACACCCGTAGGTATTAGCGCATCGAACGACACATTGTTTACTCTATTCATCATTCAAAGTTATTTTTACATAACTATGGGAATAATGACCAAGAATAAATGAGTAAGACATAAATTTCAAGAAGTATCCACATACTATACAACACGGAAGTGCCAGAAGACAAATCAGAGTGCTCGGAAAATCAACAGAGGCCGAAAGATCAAACAGAGTGTCGTGAGTTAATCAGAGTACTCAGCATTCAATCGGGAGTGCCGTAGCATCAATCGAGTACCGGCATTAACTGAGTGTCAGCACTAATCAGAGTACCGGCGTTTAATCAGCACGTGTCGCTTGCCGTGGATGTGGCGTTGAATACGAATACTTCGTCTTAGCAGTTCTAATGCATTATTTGTATTTTAAACTTCGTCATATTATCGGGGCATGAACTTTGCTCTATCGAAGCTTCTTCACCGCCATGCGAATGTACATTTTTCACTTAATCTCATCCTTTTCTATACTTCCTGTGATGTGAATTTGGGCCAAATACTAAAAATAGCAAAAACAAGGTCAGAGAAACCATCGTACCGCAATCATCTAGGCGCTTGCAGGGCGGCACTCGGTACTTCGATTAGAAACAGACAAGATCAAGCTACATCGCATCAGCGGCAATTGCTATCGCCCAAGTAAAGGGCAGCCCGCGATTGATTCCCTTAATCATTTTAAATGGCAGATTTATAACTACCCTCCTTATGGCTTTTCTTCCATATAATTTCTTATATTCATTCTTCATCAAAAATTAATATGGAATCCTTCCATAAACAACTCCACAAACACTCATCAGGCCAAAGAATCCAAAGATTCAAGCCACAAGTTCACCAAATTCCTACAAAACTTCCTTGAATTATGAAGACATTCCATATCTACATATTATCAACTAGGATTTTTAACCCAACTTCCTTAAATCTAGTTAGGATGTATTCTCAACAAAACCCTAGAAAAGGGAACCAATTTAATTTAAGGAAAACTCCTAGCAATCCATGCTACCTGTTAGTTTATGTACACACAAAATCAGGCAAAATCATACAATCTCCATGCTCAAACTCCAAAGATCCACAAAAGCCGCGCATCCATACCTGGCTCGATCTCTCATTCCTTCTTTCTTCTCTCCTCCCTTCGTAGCCTTTTGGAGACCAAAATAACTCATTTTGGTCTCCCCTTCTATTTATAATTAAACTTGCCTTATTTTCTCTTTTTTACCCTCCAACTTTTGCCTATTTGTATCTCAATTTCCCTTTATTTTATTTCGCTCTAATTTTATTAGTTCATGTCTTGATACTCTTTGACAACAAATTACACTTTTGTCCTTGAATCTTGTACAATTTTCGGGTTTCTAAGTTTCCATGTTTTCGCATTTCAATTATGAAAAATTCAATTTATACCTGCAAAATACCCTAAACACGTTGAAAACGACTAAAGTATATTTCGGGGTGTTACATAGCACGTCAGGTTCCTTTGTTAGCCCAGATTACGTAAAATTTTCGGACATCAAACATTGATTAGTGCCAAAAAGTGCTATTTTTTAGATTTCTATTTATTGTAGGTTTTTAGCACTTTTTTGTGTGTACTAATCAACCGAATTAACCCGGGATGGTACATTAAGGTCCAGTATCCACCGATCGCGATTTAGGCTTAATTTTGTAGTTTTTGGTGCTGTCATACCAAATTTACGAGTCATCCAAGCACGAAGAATTCAAGTCGAATCAAAGATTGCAGATCGAAATCGAAGGAAAGAAAAGGTAAGAGGCAAGGGAAATGAAGAAATGTAGAAATTTTTGGCACCCTACGAAAATTTATTTATTTTCAACACCCTCTGATTTCTTGGCTGACCTAATTCTTTTGCATTTTACCATTTTTCCTTTCTTCATGTATTATTATGAGTATTGAGGTATTTTTGTATTTTTGCTTATTTGAGCACTATATAAGCTCAAAGAAAATCTTGTAAGAGACATTTTTCATTTCTGCATTTTACATACAGAGTACTGGTCAGAAGCTCTTTCATTTTCTTTTTCTCTCATTTTTCTCATTTTCCACTTTCTCGCCACTCAAACACCCTCGAGGATGACAACTCGTGGATGAGCCGCTAAACCTCCTTTATCTCAGAAAGAGTACATGTACGCGAAGGTAAAATGATGGTTCTCTATTTTAACGCAAGCATTTATTTCATTAATGTTTCTATCTCTCATTCTAGGTTTAGATCTTTCAGATCTACCTTTGATTAACCAAGATTGCAATCTTTAGGGTTCAAGGGATGCTTATTGCTAGATCCACTGACATTCAGTTAGTTGCCATCTATTTTTCACTATAGGGTAGATCAAGGAGATATTTTTTTCACTGTCGGAGAGCATTAATGTCCAATAAATGCTATATTTCAAAAGGAAAATTATCAGGGTTCAGTTTTTATAGCAAAATGAAGATCCGATTCGGGAAATGACTATAGGTCATCCTCCCCAACGCGAGGAAAAGAAACCGGGAACCTCTCATTTACCTTAGGACCTCAACCCCAGTAGCTCAATGCTTCAAGGAGTTCTTTTTCATATTTTATTTCAGTTTATTTTCAGTGTGCAAATCACCAACTCTCACTGTTTTTACAAAACCCCTAATCCAAATTGACATTCACCTTTTTGAACCAACAAATCATTTACACGAAGAAAACTCATCCTGTTCGCCAATCTCTAGAGCCACTTGTACCACAAAGAGCTATGCTACTGTAGCAGAGGAATTTAGTTATAATTTGTTGATTCCGACACCCCACCATGTCAATCAAATGGCACCGTTGCCGAGGATGGTGCCTAAGTGCAAATGTTGATTTGTTAAACTTGTGATCCACATTACAAGTACTGGTGAAATTTCAATTCTTTTTGTCCTTACTTTTATTTTTCCTAGCAGTTCACTGTCAAGTTGATTCAATTTTTATACTATCCATATACAATTTCTATCTTCATTTTTTTGCTAACATTAACCTTTTTGGTAGCCTGTTTTGTTTTTGTCTCTTGTTGTGTTTTGTGCTGCTTTCATAGGAGTTTATGCACCACCTGGATGTGTGAACACAACAAAAGATAAAGGAGCAATGCTCCACAAGAATAGAGCTGAAGTGAGAGGCAGCACCTGTGGTCGATGGAGCCTCCACCCGAGGAGCGCTGAAGCCAACAGGGGGTTCACGTAAATGCCACTATTATATATTAATGAGGACTTACATCCTCCAAGGGTAAGTGCACCCTCATGCATTGTGCCTCCTGCAGAAGACATGATTGTCAGACCCTACCTAGTGCCTCTGCTCCCAACCTTCCATGGAATGGAAAATGAAAATCCATATACACACATCCGGGAGTTTGAGGAGGTTTGCAACACATTTAAGGAGGGTGTCACTGATATGGACCTAATGAAGTTAAAAGTCTTTCCACTGACTTTGAAGGACAAGGAAAAAATATGGCTCAACTCTTTGAGGCCGAGGTCCATTAGAAACCGGGCAAAATTGCAAGCTGAATTTTTGAAAAAAAATTTCTTTACACATAGAACCAACAGTCTAAAGAGGCAAATTTACACCTTTGCAGCCCATGAAAATGAGAAATTCTATCGGTGTTGGGAAAGGTATTTGGAAACCATTGGTGCCTGCCCTCACCATGGCTTTGACACATGGTTGCTAGTCAACCATTTCTATGATGGGATGTCCCCTACCATGAAGCAGTTGTTGGAAACCATGTGTAGAGGGGACTTCATGAGTAAAAATCCAGAATAAGCCATGGACTTCCTGAATTATGTGGCCGAGACATCCAAAGCATGGGATGAACCAAACCCTAGAGAGCCAGAGGATGACCTGCACCAACTCATGTATGCACCACTCCGGCTGATATGGAAACAAAGGCAAAGTTATCCACCTTATCTAGAAGGTTGGAGGAGCTAGAAATGAGAAATCGACATGAGGTATGGGCAGTAGCTAAGGCCCCTGTACACATCCAGCCTTGCTTCATTTGCCAGTCCACTGATCACTAAGGAGAGTATCGTCTAAATCGCTTCCTTCAATGAGATATGATGGTCGAACAAGCTACCGTTAGGCCAATACAAGCCACCAACCAATGCCCCATACAGAAACACATATAACCCTAATTGGAGAAACCATCCTAACCTCTCCTAGAAGCCAAACTGGCCCAAAGATATGTACCCCGGGCTCAAGACAATGTGGTTCCTCATTCAATCACGTTGTCACCATCCTCATCTTCAGTTGAGCAAACTATTCTGAATCTGAGCAAGGTTGTGGAAAATTTTGTAGAGGAGCAGAAGGTAGTCAATGTGCAATTGACTTAATGTGTACAAGAGCGTAGCGTGAATGTCCAAGTTAATCAGAGAATCAACACCGTGGAGTAATTTTAACGTTATAATGGATGGGCTTCAAAACAAATGGCTCAAAAATTTACACCCTGCGTTGTTTATTTTCAAGGTTGATCAACTGGGGCTGCAAGTGCAGAAAAGGAAAAATTTCCTTCCCGCACACACCCTAACCCCTGTGGGAGTGCATGAATCGAGCTCTTCCGCCGAGCCAACTTCCGTGATAGAAGAAGTCAGCAGCGATCACTTTGAGAAGTGTAAGGAGGCTAAAATGCCTACCCCAACCAGCGTAAGAAGGCCAGGAGTAAAAAGAAGCCGAACCGTATGAGGAAGTGATCAAAGAAAATGCAAAGGAAGAGCAACACCTCACCTTTCATAAGCACTAAAAAGCCAAGAAAAAGGCCACCAACCAGTTAAAATATTAGGAGGTGCTAAGGTGAAGTGTCAACATCCTGCCACATGATTAAACAGGTCCCAACATATGCCAAATTTTCAAGGACCTATGCACAAAGGAAGAGAGGGTTAAATGCTCCATAAGAAGGCCTTCTCGATTTAACAAGTCAATGTCATCATTCAGTGCAAGACTCTAGTAAAGTACAAAGATCCGGGTTGCCCTACCATCTCGGTGAATATCGAAGGCACTTGTGTAGAAAAGGCACTGCTAGACTTGGGAGCCAATGTCAACCTGCTACCTTATTCAATGTAAAAGCAACTGGGTTTAGGAGAGCTTAAGCCCACCACCATCACATTGTCCCTAGCAGACAGATCCATAAAAATCCCGAAGGGCACTATGGAGGATGTTTTAATATAAGTTGACAAATTCTACTATCCTGTAGACTTTGTTGTGCTTGATATAAAACCGGTTGCAGTGGGGACTAATTATGTGTCTATCATCCTCGGAAGACCATTCTTGGCCACTTCTAATGCGATTATCAATTTCCGAAATGGAGTTATGCAACTTACATTTGGGAATCCTGACTCGAGAACTCAACATCTTCTAAATCTGAAAAGCATATGCAACCAGTGGAAGAGAGTCTAGAGGAAGTTTGCATAATTGATACAATTCTGGAGGAACAAGCTGATCAGCAGCAAATGCAAGATGTGTTAATTGAGGAGCTGTCTGATTGTTCTGAAGAGCTGCAGGTAGTCCAAGACTTGAATATTGTACATGGGCAATGGAGAAAAAAAAGGAGAAATTCTACCTTTACTGATTGAGGAAGGAATAAATGAGCCTCAAAAGTTGGATCTTAAGCCCCTGCCTACGGAACTAAAATATGCATACTTAGAAGAACATGGGCAGTGCCTAGTGGTCATATCCTCCTTGCTCAGTACTTCACAGGAAAACAACCTGCTGGACATCCTCAAGGAGAACAAGCAGGCTATTGGGTGGAAAATCACTGATCTAAAGGGAATTAGCCCAGCAGTTTACACACATCATATCTATTTGGAGGAGGAAGCAAAATCAGTAAGGCAGCCGCAGAGGAGATTATATCCTCACATGCAGGAGGTGGAACGTGTAGAAGTCTTAAAATTGCTACAAGCCAATATCATTTAATTTACATCCGATAAGATTTGGTGAGTCCAACCCAAAGTCAGGCTAAAAAATCGTGGGTAACTATCATGGCATAATGAGAAGGGAGAGGAAATGCCCACCCGCCTTACCACAAGTTAGAGGGTTTGTATTGATTACAGAAGGTTAAATGAGGTGACAAGAAAGGATCACTTCCCTCTACCCTTCATGGACCAAATACCGGAAGAATCTCTCTACGCTTATCAGCTCTCTAGATACATCAGGCTACTTCCAGATTGAGATTGCTACAGAAGACCATGAGAAGACCACCTTCACCTGCCCATTTGGCACATATGCCTACAGGAGGATCCCTTTGGATTGTGTAATGCCCCTGCCACATTCCAGCAATGCATGCTCATATCTTCAGTGATTTGGTGGAGCGCATTATGGAAGTCTACATGGATGATATTGGCGCTATGGAGGAGTCAAGAATGTGCTTGATCAACTTGGAAACGGTCCTGCATAGATGTATTGAGAAGAACTTGGTGCTGAATTAGGAAAAATGCCATTTTATGGTCAACTAGGGAATTGTGCTAGGACATATTATTTCCAACAAAGGAATTGAGGTTGACAAGGCAAAAATTGAACTGATTTCCAAACTGCCTTCTCCCATGAATGTGAAGACTGTGAGGCAATTCTTAGGGCATGCAGGCTTTTACAGGAGGTTCATCAAAGATTTTTCAAAAATTTGCCAAACCTCTTTATAAGCTACTGGAGAAGGATGCCAAATTTGTGTGGGATGAAGATTGCCAGAAGAGCTTTGAGGAGCTCAAGGTCCACTTGACCACTGCACCAATAGTGAGAGCCCCCAACTGGAAATTACCTTTCGAGGTTATGTGCGATGCAAGCAACCCCGCCATTAGAGCAGTTCTCGGGCAGAGAGAAGAAGGAAAACCTTATGTGGTCTACTATGCAAGCAAAACGTTGAATGAGGCATAGAGGAATTACACCACCATAAAGAAAGAGCTGTTGGATTGGTCTATGCCTTGGACAAATTTCGTGCATATTTGGTAGGGTCAGACATCGTAATCTTCACAGACCATTCAGCTTTGAAGTACCTTCTCACCAAGCAAAATGCCAAGGCTAGACTTATTAGGTGGGTCCTCTCCTTAAGAATTAACTCTGAGGTATCTGTTGACAAAAAGGGGGTGGAGAATGTTGTTAAGGATCATCTCTCGCGACTAACCATAGCACACAATACCCACAACCCTCTAATTAATGATGAGTTTCCTGAGGAGTCCCTGTTGCTAGTGGAAAATGCCCCATGGTATGCTCACATTGCCAATTGGCAATATCAGAAAGTTACCAGCCAGACCGAAGGCACAAGATAGGAAGTTTTTCTTCACAAAAATTCACTCCTACTATTGGGAAGAGCCCTTCTTATACAAATATTGTGTTGATCAGATAATCAAAAGATGTGTGCCTAAGGGAGAACAGCAAGGGATACTCAGCCATTGCCATGAGAATGCATGTGGAGGCCATTTTGCTTCCTAGAAAACTGCTATGAAGGTGCTACAATATGGGTTTTATTGGCCTTCTTTTTTCAAGGATGCCCACACCATTTGCAGGGAGTGTGACAAATGCCAAAGATTAGGGAAAATCTCTGGTCGTCACATGATGCCTCTGAACCCGATCTTGATACTGACGAATTGATGTTCGGGGGCATCAACTCCTATGGGACCATTCCCTCATCGCTGATACACCATTTTCGTAAGTGGGAGTCACTATGTCGAAATGGGTCAAGCAAAGGCCTCAGGTATGCGCTGCACCACATGGTAAGAAATTCCCGAAGGAGAACACTTCTCCGCATTCAGTCCCTCAAGGCCATAATCAAAGCGATGGAGGTTCACATTTCGCAACAAATAAAACCTACTAGCTAAGTATGGTGTAAAGCACAAAGTGGCCACCCCTTACCATCCTAAAACCAGTGGTCAAGTTGAGCTCGCCAACAGGGAAATCAAAACAATATTGATGAAAGTGGTGAGCTCCAACAGAAAGGACTGGTCTCTCAAGCTGTTGGATTCCTTGTGGGCATACAGAACAGCATACAAGACCATCCTTGGTATGTCCCCTTATCGCCTAGTTTATGGCAAGGCATGCCACTGGGCTCAGGAAGGAGTATAAGGCATGGTAAGTACCAAAAAGCTGAACCTCGATATAGAAGAGCTAGCCTTAAAAGGCCTGATATCAATGGTTGAAGAGCCGAGAAATGATCCCTACTTCAACTCAAGATCGCAAAGATGATTAAAGAAGTGGCATGATCACCGATAGCTCGTGACAATCCCAAACAAGGAGACTGCGGCCGCTGGCGACTTCAAAGCCTCCACCTCTTCCTTTCGTAAACTTAAGTCAACATGGACTGGACCATTCATCATCCATCAAGTCTATCTCAATGGATCAGTGGACCTGCTTAATTCCAAGGACGTTATAGGTGTTCAAGGTCAATGGGCGTGATTCAAAGCCCTATGCAAAGATAAATATTGTCGTTGCATAAGGAGGATCCCCTCCTCGACCCTATAAATTTGACAAGCTACTCTGAGTTGGCTTGGTCTCCATTGAGACTGAAATGCCGCTCCATTATTATTATTATTATTATTATTATTTTGTTTTTAATGAAGTCATCAGTTATTCTCAGTTTTATTTATGCTTCCTAATTGTAGCTTAGTTTTGATTGCATTTTCTCAATCCCTTATGCACATTCTCACAATTTTTTTTTTTTGGTATTCTGTTTTGCAAATGTAGCATAAATCCTCCACCCTCTCCATCTCTTCCCTAATCCAAGCATGGTCAGGACCCGTGGAGGGCACAAGCAGCCCTACCTTCCTCTCCCACCCCGCCGGGCGCAGCACCTCCTACTGCGGTCCCTGCTGCATCTCCATCCTCTACCCTTGTTCCTACTGCTCCTGCACCTCGCAGGTATGATACACGGTTTGGGCCTACTCCACCATCTCTTGCTCACCCAATGCCATCCCGAAGGGCCCCACCTCTAAAGAGGGCTCGGACTTCGAGCCCTGGCGAGTCATCTAGTTCGAGGCCCTAAGAGCCCTATTCGCCACCTATTCAAGGACTAGCTAATGACCTACCCTCGGATATGTCCCCTACTTCTATTATCTGATGCCCTTTCTTTCATTGCGGCCCCATTACAGGCAATTCAGATTGCAGTACCAGGGAATTGCACTACAAGATATATTATGATTTTCTAGCTTTTTCTGCAGATCCCGAGCTCAGAGATTCCATGAGGCTTGTGCAGCGGTACTCCCTTGAGCCTTTTATGACCCGAGTTGGTTCATCTACCCCCGGGTGGTCATCAAGTTCTACCATACCATGACATCCAGGAGAGTACCCCATCCCACTATTATCCATTTCTCGATTGATGGCCGCGAGGGGACACTTCAAGCTATCTATATTGCAGCAACATTCCATTTCCCTATTGTCCTAGCCAACTCAGCAGACTACAAGTTGTGGCCCCACCCCTTGCCTAAGGAGATGGTTCGCATATTATCCAAAGATATGATAACAGGGTTTGTACTTTTCAAGAGACAGCTTCCCCCGAGTATGCTTCATATAGATCATATCCTGCGATCTAACCTCTTCCCACTCCAACATACCGTACAGCGGAGAGGAGCTATTCTGGAGGCTCTATACCATCGACTGAGGGGTTTTGCCAAGCCCTATCGAAGCTTTTCATGACATCCTGTCTACACTTAAGGATAAAGTCCACCTAGAGGAACTCCGAATTTGCAGTTGAATCATTACCTCTCCTGTTCCGAGGCTACTATGCTAAGTGTTAGAGCATATGGGTTTTCCTGCTAAGCCCCAATTAGAGCGTCGCCAACATTGCGAGGCCATTCTTACTGTTGAAAGGTGGCAGTCTCTACCCCGTGCTCATAACCTCCCATCTCCGGACATAGCTGGGAATATAGCAGTTGACCATCCTGCAGAGGATACAAAGAAGCCCCAAATTGCACCATCAGCAACTCCAGCAGTCACTGCTCCATTACCTACGTCGTCGCGGAATCCTTTACACCTCCGGTGCCTCCATCTCCTACACATTGACCGAACGCTCGCCACCACCGCAGCATACTTCCATATCCACTCGGGATTTTCGCTTATTATGGATGCCCACCTTTCGCCCACGTCAAGATCTTTGCAATCGCTCTGATAGCTACCTAGCCGGGAGGATGACACACACAGAGGCTGCCGTTTGCCGTACCATCGCCTTGCTTTCACATAACCACGCCATCTCATAAGATATTCCGCAGTCACTAGGCCTACCTCCATCTTCCATCGCACTCGCCCAGCTTCTTCAAGCCATCCTCCAGCAACACCAGCATCAGCCACCCACCTAGCACCCCCATACTATTGACATGCTAGTAGTCGCGCAAAGCAGCATTCTCCTCCTCCAAACACCAAATTCCTCGCCTTGCCCATGCGTAGGATGACATACCACCACCGGCCAATTATCAGGAGGGGGAGTACTTCTTCTTTTCATCCTTCAACCCGAGCCCCATTACGACAATGAGACACGGTTGGGGGAGAGTTAGCGAAGGAAGTGGTTTTTACATTTATGTTTTGTTGCTATTTTGAGCAAAGTTTTTTTGTGAAGATTAATGACTTGTTGTTTAGTTTCTGCTTGTAGTTGTTTGTTTCGTTAAGTGAAGCCGGTAGTTTCTTTTGTAAAGCTTCAAAATACCAGCTTATATATCTTTTTATACATACCATACAAATTTCACACTTACTGCTGCAAAAATTACACCCATTTTTTTTGTTTGGCCTTAACTTATAGCTTGAAAATTGAAACATTGTCCAATGTTGTCGATGTTAGATCGTTCCATGCTTAATTAAGGATGATCAGTTAAATTCTGGGTTTTCTACCTTTTTCTTTCCACCTCTAGCTAATCACACTATGCAAGCACATATGGTTTCAACAAGTAAGCTAAAAACTCGCCTAACCTCCTAAATCTTGCGTAAGCCTATCCTAGTTTCATTTACTACCTTCAATAGGCTCAGCACTCTAGGAAAGAAGGCCAATGAGTCTTCCAAAATAAAAAGAAGAGAAAACAAAAACAAAAAGAAAGAAAAGAAGAAAATTGCTATTCTTGCCTTGAAACCCGAAAGCACCTGGCCTCGAGGGGTATACTACGAAAGTCTTAAAGCCTGTGCCCTAAGCCAACTGGCTGGGAGCCACCGACTTAGTGCTCGCTATACATGGGTGAATGGGTGAGGTCGAGCGTAGTTGTGTTGGTCCCCAAAGCCATTCGGGTCCTAGGGTGAAACCTGAAGAGTTTGTGGTTGAAAAATCCTTATGACTTGATGCCCTAAGTAGCGACCCCCAAGCCCGGTCCGACCCGAATGGCGAGTCCGAACCGAAACCCCGGGAATGCTTGTTTAATTCTCTTTATTTTACATTTTATTATATTTTCTTTTTCAAAAGTGTCGCGACCCGAATCCCCGACTCGACCCGAATGGCGGATCCGAACCGGAGCCCGGTTTACTCCAACGTTTTCAATTATCTTATCAAAACATTTTCTTTATGTTATTTCTCTTCAGGTTTTCGATTTGCGCAGAAGCGTTTTCAAATGGTAGGCCCACAAACATTCACATTTCACAAAAAGAAATTACAATGAAGGCATGCTATGCCCTTTCAAATGATTTACAAAACCAAACATTTCTTTGGAGTTCAACTATTTGTTCACAAAATTTTCCATGTTCAAAAAGCAAATGGATATGCATGGCGTATGTAATTTATACGCCGCACTCCCGCGAGTGACTCGCGCTTCACGACCTTTGTCTTCCTTCCTTTCTACCGAAACCCGCGCATAGATAAAACTATACGCTACATTTTCATGCTTAGTGGTTCTATACGCTCTATTCCAATATTCAATGTAACTCGGCATGCATTTAACATTAAACCATGCCTATTATATCAACATATACTCATGCTATTCATCTTCGCATGCTTTCAATTTCCAAATCATTTACTATATCACAACATGCATTTTCAATGCAACAATTCATTCCACAATTCAATTTATGATATTTAAGCATATACATAAAAATCCCATTTACACTCGTCAATGTTGGTTATTTCACTTTGACTATTCAATTCACATTTATGACTATTCCTGCTAAGCCTAATCTGCCCTCATTATCATTCGTAATGTTTACATTTAACAATTCGGGTCTCCCATCATGACGGATGCCGCCGGTGCACCTCGATTACGTGGTATCACTTAAATGCCATACGCCCATCAAGACGGATGATTGGTGCATCCCGCCAAGTGCGGGACATTGGACAATTTCGCGCCTTCTGATCTGGGATGTCGATTGGGTGCATCCCGTCGCGTTCATTCGCATATCGATTCAATTCAAGATGTCAGGAATTGACCGATTCGTTTACAATTTGATTTATCATTCATATTCATTCGTTTTCAAATATCACATTTCAATTCCATATTCACTTTCGTATTATATTTTCAAAGATATACTCAATCAATGTACTTATTTCATATACTCATTCGTATACTCATTTCATATACTCATTCATGTGCTCATTTCATATACTCATTCATGTGCTCATTTCATATACTCATTCATGTACTCATTTCATATACTTGGTAAACTACCAAAATACTTGAAATACGAATAGAGTCAGAGAACAAACTGAAGCTGTCGGATCTAGCTTCCTTCTCTTCGATCTCGGTCCTAGGTTAGGCGATCATCACCCGTCCCTAGTCAATAACAATCACGCCACTCTAGTGGATAAAATACCTCTAAACAATTTTAGTGAATTACAAGTTTATTTCTTAATGCCTTAGGTTAAGACACTAAGTTCAAGCCAAGATCGAACTCGCCAGGCGAAGCGGCTTAACCGAGGCGACAGGTACCTGTGAGACGCTTTTCACTTAGTTCTATCCATATTTGAACCCCCATTAATCATTTCTTAGGGTCCCTAAACATTCAGGGTATGAATACGGGACTTAACGGTGCAAAATATTTCCAAAAACGTGGTTTAGAGTGGTAGCGGGTACCCAGACCACTTTGACCGGTACCGCAGATTTACTTGATCGGTACCAAGCATTTCGCCTTCGTCATGGTACCAAGACAGCTTGGGTGGTACCGCACCACTTGCCCACCGCATCATGGTACCGGCATCACTTGTCAGCCGTGTACCACCTACCGTTTTTGCCTGTAAATGCGGATTTTGGCATTTTCTACACACATTTTTTCTTCCACAAATCTTCTTCCACTCCGTCCCATATCAAAAATCCACTATGGAATCTTACCCAAACAACTCCAAATGGTTTAGAATCAATAAAATCCATTTTCCTCAAGTTAGGCTACCAAAATCCAAATCAAAAGAATGAGGTTAGGGTTTTGATTTTTCTTACCTTATCTCTTCAAATGTCCTCTTCCATGCTGTTTGATCCCTTAGGAGGAAGAAATGGGAAGCAAACCCAATCAAAGCCACTCCTCCTTGCAAACCCTAGATTTTCTCCTCCTTCTCTCCTCCCCTTCTCTCAAAAACGGTTTTGTTCATATTATGAGCCCTAAGACCGCATTTTTGGCCTTTATATTCCTTAAATCCATAAGGCCTTGTTTGGCCTTTAACCCATTTAAGTGTAAGGCCATGTTTGGCCTATACACTAATTCTTATTCCTTATTTTCTCCTTTTTGGTTAAATCACTTATTCTATTAAAGCCATGTTTGGCTCAAAACCCATTATTTCATTTAAGTCTCCTATTATTCTTTTTTTTTTGGCACTCTAACTCTTTATTTCACTTTCCTTACTTTATCATTTATTTCAGCATGAAGCATTTAAGCTAATATTTGACCTTTAGGTCCTCATTTTACAAATTTCCACATTTTCCCCTTTTCACTGGGTTTATTTCCTGTTCGGGCCAATTTTCAATTTAGCATATAATATTCAATCATATGCTCACTTTTTTCACTTACATTTTACAATTTATCGATGACAAATTTCTTAAAAACTCCAAGTTTGACTCCAATTCATACCCGAATATATATAAAAATTATTATAAAAAAATTTGTGGTATTCGGGGGTGTTACACCCTAAGCCTTAATTGGTTGGGAGGAGTCATCGGTGGATTCCCGTTACATGGACTTTAGTGAAGTCGATTCCCTAGCATTGCACCCTGCAACACAAAAAGAATTATGGAATAAGAGCAGGTCCTGATCTATTTAGGTCAGTTAGTGTACTAGGTCAGCAAGAGCTTGGTTGGGGGAGAGTGCGCTTTTGGTAGTTTATCAAGCAAAACTAATCATATAAACACTTAGGGGATTTTGGTGGAAATTTGTAGGTTGATTCTCTAGAGAAGGAAACTCTTTGTACTGAATTTGTGATGGCATCCACTCTCGTGATGGTTATTGCTGTGGTTTCGTGATTCCCTACTGAGGGTTGGGCATTACCATCCACATACTTTTGGAAATACCATTTTGAGAACATAATTTTGTTATTATTTTGTTTGCTTTCTCTTTCTTCTTTCATTGCTAAGGGACTAGTAATGTGTCGGTATGAGGAAGTGATTAGTGCCCAAAAAGTGCTATTTTGAGCCCTATTTATTGTAGGTTTTGAGCACTTTTTGTGTATTAATCAACCGAATTAAACCGATTTGCACATTAAGGTCCCAGTTATTCTACTGATCGCATTTTGTGGCCAATTTTGTAGTTTTTGCAAGCTATTTATGCCAAATTTGTCGAGTCATCCAAGCACAAAAAATTCGAGTCAAACTTAGCATTGCAGATCATAAATCGGAAGGAAAGAAGAGCAGAAGAGGCAAGGGAAATGAAGAAATGTAGAAAATTTTTCGAAAATTTCGCACCCTGCAAAAATTGATTTTTTTTGGCTCCTTTTGACTTCCGTTGAGCCACTTTTTGCATTTTACCATTTTTTCCTTCAAGCAAAGAGCAGTGGGTATTGAGGGTATTTTTGTATTTTTGCTTATTTGAGCACTATATAAGCTCAAAGAAAATCTTGTAAGAGAAACTTTTTTCATTTTTGCATTTTACATACAGAGCACTGGGCGGGAGTTTTCCCGCTCATTTTCTTTTCTCTCATTTTCTTCCACTTTCTTGGCTACCAAACACCCCTTGAGGATGACAACTCAAGGGATGGTTCACTAAACCTCCTTTTTTATCCTTGAAGAGTGAGGGCTACTGCTACTTTTAAGGTAAAATGATGGTTCTCTGCTTTTAACGCAAGCATTTATTTCCATTAATGTTTCTATCTCTCATTCCTCGGGTTTAGATCCCTTATATCTACCTTGATCACCAGTATTGCAATTTTAGGTTCAATGGATGCTTACAAAGATCTGACCCATTCGCCAGTCGCCATCTATTTATCACCTGTAGGTAGATCAAGGAGATATAACACCAAGCCAGAGGAGCATTAATGTCCAATAAATGCTATATTTCAAAAGTAAATGATTTAGGTTCTCAAGTGAGAGCAACAAGATCCGGTTCGAAATGACGGTTGTGTCATCTTCCCAACGAAGCGAAAAGAACCGAACCTCTTGTTACTCCTTGAAAGACTCAACCTCAAAAGAGTCTGGATGCTTCGGGAAGGAGTTCTTTTTCATATTTTATTTCGCCATTTTTCAAAAGGTGCAAACTGCATTTAACCTCACTGGTTTTACAAAACCCCCAATCCAAACGAGATTCACCTTTGAACCAACAAATCATTTACACGGTTAAACCCATTCTCGTGTTCGACCCTAGAGCACTATACTCGCAAAGAGCTTGCGCACAAAGAATAAGAGAATTTAGGCCAGGCTCTAGCTGATTCCAAAGACACCCCACCGCTTATACCGACCACCCATACTCCATTTCAAGATCATGAGTCTTTCCAAATTTCATCGCTTTCGATCTCCTCCAGTCTACGACACCAGCCTCCTTAAATCCCTTTCTCCACAAAAATCTTTTTTCACAGATACTTCTAGAACACCTCCCTTATGGGAGTAGAAGGCTCTGGCTTCTCCCTCCTCCACCATTACTTCAATCTCCTCTGGCACAACTTCTAAGGCTTTCTCTTGGTTTCCTTCCCCTGCCATTTCTCTCTCAACTTCATTAGCTCTTTAGGGAATCTCCTAACATTACGCTTCAATTCTGGCGAGGGTCAGAGAGCTTCTGGATTTGACATGGTCAGTTCTTGAGAGGTTTTGAGAGCTAGGTCTCAAAGTATGAAAAGACATGTGACAAATGGTACTCAAAGTCTTCCTTTATAGGTGATTTTCCTAACCTGATGAAGCTCCAACATTATGCGTATCTTCTATAGTTTGGTTTTCAGATGTTTATGATTGACAATTAAAATGTCTGATTTACTTCTAATTTTAATGTCAGCACAATGTTACCAACATATTGTTATGAAGTCAGTCTTGTGTAACTCTTGTATCTTTGAATGTTAATGATATCGTTGATGTCACGACATTGTGCTTCAGTGTTGTTAATCCATAATGTGGATGTCGCATATTTAAGAACTCGATGCTCTAAATACTATCCAAATATGTTTTGCAGAACAAGTAATGTTGCACATTGAAGTTTGATGTCGCGACATTGAGGCAATGTCGTAACATTGGGAAAACTTTTGAAACTTGGTGTCACGACATTTTTGTTGATGTCGCGACTTTAAGTGGGAGTTTAGCCTTTTAAACATAAAACTTGTAATTTGTTTTCCTATTTTCTTTCGATTCCAATCTTATGTTTAGAATATAGGTCTAGATATGTTGAAGAACCTTAATTCAAACATGAGCAGTAACATTTCAGATTTTTCAATTCACACAAGTAAGCACTAATTCATGCTATTGCAGAAATTTCCACACAACCATTCAACAAAAGGACAATCAAACTACTAGGCGATTTTATAATTCAAATAAATCACACTCCCCAAACTTTAGTCAAAGTATCATTTCAAAGAAAAAGAGTTGAAGGAATCCCCTTGTAGTAAGCTTTGCATACCTGGGCCTGTTGAGATGCTTTGTGAATCGACCTTCGACATCCTTGTAAATTTCTTCTTCATACCGGCATTAAGAAGAGATTATAATTCAATAAATGGTAAATAATTTCAATAAAAACTAGACTACTTTGCCACTTATTCAAACACACAAAATCTTAACCAAATCAAGTTAATCTGAGGAAAACTTTTAAAACACGGCTTGGGTTGCTCAAGTAGTCGTTTCATGTTTTTATGTCTCTAACAGACATTTGCGAAGCAGTTGTTTTCTCATTTCGCTAATTTCGCTCCATCTTTCAACCGGGGACTCTTCCTCATTTGATCTTCCTCCTCCTAGGTAGTGTTTCAAATTTTCTCGAATTCATTCACCTTAAACTTATCTCCATAATTGGCTTTCAATGTTACCGCTCTGGGGTAAGGGGTAACCGCAATCATCACAGACATGGACCACTCCACCTTGATTCGAGGTTTCCCGAAAAGTTTTTAGCCTGGTTTGAACACTGAGAATTAAATCTTTTCATCCTAACCCTTCTCTGTAATCTTCCTGATCATGCCACTTTTAGTCTTATATATGTATATCTTCACAGCATTAAGGTCACATTCTTCCTTCGTGAAATTCCTCTTCTAATCATCCAATCGAGAAGTCTCTTTTCTTTTAGAGCTTGAAAATCAAAATTCAACTTTTTTATTACCCACATTGCTTTATACTAAAGTTCCAAAGGTATTGATATCATCTTCATGAGTCACTTGTATATGGGACATTCCAATATAGGACTTATATGTCACGCTTCCCACAATGCATTTCAAACTTTGACGGATCAACGCCATTGGTAATGACTTGCTTTTTCAAGAATATTCTTGATTTTCATCGATATCTCGCCTGTTCATCGACGGAGGGTGATGGCGCCAAACTCATGATGACAATCACTTTATATCGGCGCCGATAAAGTTTTGGTAAACAACTGTCGTAAACAGGCTTCCTTATCATTTATAATAGTTATAGGCTCCAAATCTACTCAAGATTTTCTGAATGAAACTGGCTAACTGTATTGGCATCATTTCTAGGGCAAGCTATGGTCACTCATTTGACACATAATCCACAACTAGAGAAATGGAGAGTTTCCCAAATGAATGGGAAAGGACCCATGAAGTCTATCTCATACACAAAATCCGAATCCACCAGAATTCTAAAGGCATCTTCATTTCTTCTATTAACGTTCCATTCCTTCCCCACATTCATCATAATGTTTTAATCTATCTTACAATCATCTTTGAATAAAGTTGGCCAACAAAAAACCCGACTTTATAGTCTTCAAATTGTCTTGTCTCCTGCAAAGTGTCCTCCATATGGTGATGAATGGCATTTATCTACTATTCTAGCTAGTTCTATCTCTAGTACACATCTTCTAATAATTTGATATGCTCCCTTTCTAAAAAGCAAAGGGTCATCCCATATATAAAACCTAGCATCAGTCTCAGCTTTCTTTTTTGTTGGTAGAAGTTAAATTCTTGCGGCATACCTTTAACAAGCTTCACAAAATTTGGCCACATCAAAGATACCATGTGTTTGAACTGACACTTGAAAAAGTTGCTCATTAGGGAAATTTTCTTCTATTTCTGTCCCTTTTTCCTTTTCAATAAGTTTTGTCATTCTTGACATTTTGTATATTTCTATCCCCTTCTTGTTCTTTATTTCTAGATCAAATTTCTTATGTTAGCACACCCACATGATCTACCTTAGCTTAAATTTTCTTGCCATAAGATATTTAATTGCCGATGATCAGTATGTCGATACATGGACCCCAATATATATGGCCTAAATTTTTTCTACAAGAAACCATTGCCAAAGATCTCCTTCTATGGTAGAGGAGTTCTTTGTGCTTCATTTAAAGTTTTATTGGCATAGTATATGGTTTTGAAAATTTTCCTCTGCTTCTTTGTCCCAAAACTATTCTGGTTTATATAATCAGCATCAAATATGATTTCAAACTCTTTTCAGAAGTCCGTGTTGCCATGATGGGAGCTATAACCAATCTGGATTTAATATATTCAAATGCAAAAAAACATGATTCATCAAAATCAAAATTTGCATCTTTTTCCAACAATCTGCATAATGGTCTTGAGATTTTTGATAACTCTTTGCGAATCTCCCGAAAACTAAAGACATTATCCCGCAGAAACTTCATTCCCAGACCGTTGTAGGTAAGAGAGTTTTTTATGCCAAAACCTTGCTTGGTCTACTTCTAACCCAATCCAGAACTGTGTCCCAAGACAATTTTATGTTACCATAAATGACATTTTTCCAATTCAACTAAATTCACCTCGAACCTCTATAGTGGTGGGCCTCTAAATTTTTAAGGCAATGCTCAAAACTGATCCATACACCGAGAAGTCATCCATGTAAATTTCCATAGCCTCTTCTACCAAATTTGACAGGACATCGTGGCACCTTTTGGAAGGTCAGGCATTACATAATCCAAATGGCATCCTTCGGGCTCAAAGCAGACATAAGAATACGTAAAAGTAGTTTTCCGATCCCCGATAACAGTGGAATTGTGATTATACCTCAATGATTCACTTCACAAGAAAAAGATAAGGTGAGGTGTCCACTTTAACTCCGTTTAGCATCTAATCAACAAAGGTGTGATAGTGATCCTTATGGTTAGTTAAACACACTTTTTCGTATTATATGTCCATCCCACATGCGCTCTTGTAGGAATCAATTCATTCTTCTCATTTCTGATAACAGTGAATCCACCTTTCTTGGGAACCACATGAATCAAGCTTACCTAAGGGTCGCCCGCATTCAACCATTTCACAGTAGACTTTTATGACAACTTTTACCATCGATTCACTTCTATGATGTTCTAATTATGGTTTTTATTTTCCTTCCAACAGGATTTTATACATACATATGGAAGACTCCATTCTTTAAATCTTATAGACCATGAATTGTTCTTTATACTTGAGACTGGCAGCTTTCTTTTTTCTCTCAGGCTCTACTAAGTCAACCTGATATACTTACTCGGTTTAGATTTTTCACGCCTTCAAGAAAGGTATTACTGCAAACTTGGCCACAATTTCTTTTAGAATTAAACCCTATGAGCTTGTGTTTAGTTCAAAAATCTTCTCTTCATAACTACTAGATTTTTCTGCACTGCTTTCTTCAATACTCAGTACTGCCTCTTTTAATTTAAAATTGGAGTTCAGAAATTCAACATCAAGATACTTAAGATATTGGAAATTCATCTCATTTTCATTCATTGAACTTTGAATCTTACAATCATTTATCATTTTAGAACTGATGAGAAATTTTGTTTCTACAATCTTACAATCAGTGTTATCAAATTCCGGTTGTTTCAAACTCTGATTGAGATTGAAGTGCACTGCCTCATCTCCAACCTTAAAAGTAAGCTCTCATTTCTTCACATATATCAAAGTTGCTCCAATGGCAAGGAAAGGTCTTCCTAGAAGTAGTGGGACTTGTTTGTCTTCTTCGAAGACAATTACAACAAAGCTCCATCGAAAATGAACTTTCTTTCCCACTTTGATAAGCACATCTTCAAGAACGCCCTCAAAGCTGAGCCATGTTCGCCCATTCATTAAAGTCATGGTCGTGGGAGCAGCTCCTCAAACTTAGTCTTTGACTATAGATATGCAGTACCGTCATGCCAGCTCCGTAATCACAAAGTGTTTTTCCCATTTCCTCGTAATTTCCTATGGTGCAGAATAGTGAAGTTGCCCGATCCCGCGCATCGTAAAGACTCCTCTCGACAATCAGATCAAGAAAGTCACAAGCCACCATTCCTTCTTCATAATTTTTCTTCTTTCTCATTTAAAGATATCCTTCATGAATTTAAAAGATAATGAGTCGCGTCGAAAAGGGATATTGATCTTCATTTTCTGAACATGTTCAAGAATTTAGAGAATTTCTTTCAAATAGCTTCTGCACTTCGAGGGAATGGGACCTTTTGAGGTTTGCAAGCTGAACCTCTTTCTTTTCTTAGATCACCTCTTCAATCGCTTTCTTCGCCGCACCTCATCGCTCTCTCTCTTCTTCGCACTTAAGAACCGTACTACTTTATTTCTTCTCCCACTTTCGCATGCATTTCTTCCTCAGCTTCTTTCTCTTTTTCATTTCTTCTTCTTCCAATCCTCCGCCACTCCCCAAAGTCACTACCATGCAATCTTTAGATTCTAGTATCACTGTAGCACATCTTTGACCGGTTCTTACATTGTTAAAATTCCGTCGTCCTACCAGGTTCTGATGCTGAGGGCATCCGTGTCACTCAAATGACGTCATTGTTTTGCCAGATTGCTACTACAAATGCAACTTTAGCCATTTATATTCAGCAACCTTTTTGTTTTCCTGCAAAGCTTATCATTATCTTTCCAAAAGACCCACCTTCTCCTGTCTCACATTCTCAACCCTCGGTTGTTCAGTCACACGCCCTGAAACCATGTTAGACCATGCCGAGATACCTCAAGACAAGTCTCATTCTTGTTGTGTTGCAAGTCCAGATATAGAGAAATTCTCATGGTTTCTCTAAGCCAGGGTGTAGTGAGTTGAAGACAGAAGTGAAGGCAGTTTTAACCCCATACTTCATTGATAAATTGAACTTCCTCCGCTGATATAGCTGCCATCTTAAGCCAGTCCTTCATCATTCAAAACTTTTTGTTGATCTTCCACTGTTCTAACAAGATGGGCAGACCAGTTGCTTCTTTTATGCATGCTAACTTTGTTTATTAGAGAGTCCAATTTTTCCTCTATAGTTGACATTTTGTTCACAGCCTCTATCACACTTATTTCCTTCTCACTGCTACTACCCCCAAGCCCTCGTATGAAGCTCGTAATTGCTCTCATAAGTCTTGTCAATTGGATTTGTTTCAACACTTTTCTCTTAAAGGCTCCAAGTAATATGCCGCAGTATCTATGTGATCCTTGGATGGGTAGTTCATGGCATGGTAGAAAATATCCATCTTATGTGATCTAACTGATCCATGTACTGGACATCTCTCGTAAACTTCATACCTTCCAAGCATTATAGACTTTCACCTCGCTTTTATTATACGATTTCTCTTCTCCACTTCCGAAGTAAGAGTACGAGGAAAACTCTTATTACATGAATGCTTCAACCAGCTCATCCCAAGTGTTCACTGATCCATAGGGGAGTGATTCAAACCAACTTGCAACTGTATCCCTTAAGGAGAAAGGGAACAACTACAACTTAATCACGTCAGGCCTCACCTCATTTAGCTTCACAGTATTGGTCATTCGAAGAAATCTACCCATGTGCTCATTGGGGTCTACACTAGGATGACCAAGAACGACTCATGGACTATGGTGATTAGGTGTAGGTTGGTCTCAGTGCGGTTTGCTTCAATTGCAAAGCCGCCCGACTCGCGCAGTAATCATCTTATAATAACATGTTTCCAAAATCTTCCATAGTTCTTGCTCCTGAGGTATGTTTCTACTGAAGTTAAACACTCCAATTTTCACTCAAAACAACATTAACTCTTAAAATCAATAACGAACAAAATATTCTTCCTGTATGAGCTTAGCTCTTTCAAATTTGGATCACAATTGACAATGACAAGTTGATTAAACAAATTCATCGAGATTGTAATCAAAATCAAGACAAATGAACTTTAAAAATTCCTCGTATTCCATTGAAGCGTTCAGACATAAATAAAAGCTTGAAATATCTATCCAACTCGAATCTAATCAGATCATCGCTTCAATCCTAAATGAAATCGACCTGAAAACCGAAGGAGAAAATAAAAAGAAATAAAAGAAAAATATATAATGAGACTTCACTTTCCTGGTGCCGCACAAGGACTTGATGAAAGCCGCTGAGCCGCGCACTACTTCCTCAAAAGCTTTCGATGAGTAGTTTCAGTCTTAGCTATAAAATGAGGCGGAGTTGCACTTCGGGGTGCCACAAAATTGTTGCCCTAGCTATTGGTTGCCTGAGTGATGTCGCACGATGTCGTGACATCTGAAAGCGTCGGCGTCGTGGTTGTAGCCGGCGTCGCGAAGACAAAAAACGTTTGACACGCCCGCCAAAGGATTTAGTCCATGCCTGACGATGGTCGCCGGTTACTGAGACTTATTGTTAGAGAGCACAAGTCGCAACACTATTTTTCTCGTGGCCGCGACATTTAATTCATGTCACATATCGCTCCGATGTCACGATATTTGATCACTGAGGCCTTTACCATACACACTTGCCGATGCTGCAAACACGTTGGCCCACAGCTTGTTGTTCGCAGCTTCCTTCAATGTCTTCACCGATGTCGCGACACGCATCCAAAGGTCGCAACATCGACTCCATTTCACCATCCGTGCCGCCTGAATCTCCATGTCTGGCATATGCCCAGACATCGTCATCCATCGCCCATGTCAAACGCCGACGTCCTCCCAGTCGATCCATTGTTCAACCCATCGCTGAACATTTCCGCTGATCTCCATATTGTCCAGCGGCCAAGAACCCACCCAGCGATACTTTACATATCAGATGCCCAGAGTTCAGGGCAACTTGCCAGTTCCTCCAACAGAAGCACTTCACAGCTGGTAACGCCCGCATATCAACCGCTCTGACGCTCGACGATTGATGTGATGGTCTCCACGTTCAAGCTTTCTGCAATAACGCCGCTCACATCGTCTTCTGATGCCGCCAATACTCAAAACAATGCGCCTTTTCCCTTCCTCACCCGCGTTGCTGATGTGCTTAAGATCATATCAGACATAATTGATCACAGAGTTTTTTTTTTTTTTTTTTATGACAACGCACATTTTTGCATCAAGTTTTTTTCCAACCGATGTCACTTAATATTACTTAGTTTCAAGATTCTTTTCTCCACATAATGTTCCACATTGAAATTTGTTAAAGCAATGCTTGCACATTGGCCCTTCTTACAACATGTCGATTTACCATTTTTCACACCGCCATTTCTTTAAGTTTCTCAAACAACAAATTTGCAGAAGTCTATACCCGCATTGAACCGAACTTTTAAAAACCGTAAATATTCGGGGACTTTGATTTAAAATTACGAAGTTTGCACTCATCAATACAATCTGTACAAACTATGTTTCTTCTCAACAATGTCGCACGACAGCAAATCTAGTTGCAGACAAAACTTTCCTTATTTGCTCAACACAAATTTTCTTTGAGGGGGCTATTAACATTCCGCAATTCATGTAATATTCTAAAATGAATAAGGAAAAAATAAGAGAATATTAGGTGATGATCAAACATCAAATCTAAAGATCGACTTCATGGAGGAGCATTTCTATGGAAAGAAGAGACATTGCACAAAGACAGAATACGAATTTAAACTCATATTTGTCCAACTAGCCTATTATGACATATTATTAGAAACATGAAACTATATATATTTAAATAGATTCCAAGGCAAATAAGAGAGAAGATTTTCACAGTGTAATTGAGGGCAAAGAATGGATAAGAACACACATGAAGGAGATTGATTAGATAATATTCACGAAGAGTGAAGTGGTCGTTATAATTATCGTTTTATCCTAATGATGAGCAAATGCCCACATCATTGTTGAATGATGCTGTCGGTTGAGGAAACGCAGATATATAGAGGTGAACAGAGACGCTTGTTTCCATCCTATGCTCCCACAAGAGAGCACACAGAAAGGTGGCTTGAGGAAACAGTAGAGTCTCATCTCACATAAGACCAAATCAGAACTTAAACTGGAAGAGCGTAAACGCTCCACATTCTCTGCCTCCGCCTCCCACATATAGTAATAAAATGAAATAAACTCGCGTGACCAATCTCTTGTATTCTTGCGTGTGTAGTCATTTCTATCTTCATATCTTCCATAAACACTCTTCATGTTTCATTGACAGAATATCATCGAATGCAGTCTATAATAAGTATTTCTTTATTTTAATGAACATGATTATTGTCAAAACTAACAGTTTTTCTTCTTTCACGCTTGACTTAGGTGTCTGAAATAGAAACCATGTTTCAAACTACTCATTAGAAACAAAATCTCAAAGGAAAGAGTTAATAAGTGATAACCAAAATAACTGGAAATAAAAATAAATAAATAAATATAGCGACAAAAATCAGAACTTGAGGAGTTTATTGATTACATTTAAAAAATGTTTTAAGAAAATCATCAACGAAAGCACATATAGAAACAAATTCTAATGTCCCAGTACCTTGTAGAAGTTTGAATTTTGATAATTGAAGAATCAAGAATATTTTAGTTTCGATCGTAAGGTTAGAAATTTGTAAACATCAACGTATAAAAGTTCTTGCATCATTTAGAAATAGTTTAGCCATAAAGGGATCGCAATATAAATAGAATGGTGCAATATGAATCGCCCGCCCATTACGCAACAGACCCAGAAAATAATCTTAGTTGGTTTAGTAGAGAAATCGTAAAATTTTGTCAAAGCTCCTCAAACCTGTGTGAACTCACAAAACATTTAGACACGAAATGAACCTGAATTGCTCTTCAGAATAGAACTCAAATATACTTCATAGTATCAATAAATATTTGCAATATAAATATGATCACCATAGTCGTCAAACCACTTCCTATATTTACACCAATGGTAAAAAGAAAATCAACGAATTTACATCCAAAGAAACACTACAAGCTTCTTAAACGAGAACATAAATACATACAAACATGATTAATACACAAACCAACTTCGTATTTGCATACAACCATAAAAGAAACACTGTAAATTGTAAAAAAACATAAGCTTCTACACCAGAATAGAAAAACATTATAAGCTTCTACAAATCAAGAAGAAGGTAAGATAGAGAGTTTCTACAGCTCTCCAGACAGTTCAATGGTAAGCTTCTTGTAGCACATCACTTCAATCATTGTCAAAGTTATCTCCAAAATCCTAATAAAAGTCCCTACAAGTCAAACCTAGATAAGAAAAGTTAGAAACAAAGAAAATGACAACAAATAAAAAATGGGAAATCTAAAAAATCAAGAGAAACTAACCTCAACCATCTTGTTGATAACCTGAGTTCGCAACTCAGTTGAACATTAAAATTGTGCTTATCCAGCTCCAAATTATGTGGTGCCCATTTCTTTATTCTCTCTGGGTCTGATAGTTGCAAACACAGAGGTTTTAAGAAAACCGAGGAAATAAAGAGGTGTGGAGGCGTGAAGGGCGTGCTGTTTTTCCGGAGAAATTTTGAGGGCTTCAAACATGGCTGCTTATTCTAGAGCGTAAAATGTAGGAGCCGTGGGAGGTTTCTCACGAGTACTGCGGAGTGTTTCGAGAGCAAAACAGAGGCTGGCCGGTGTTATTTTTCCCGAGTGAAAATTCCATAGCGAGCAATTATTTTCGCACAGTAACAAAACAGATTTGTATGCGTATCAAGTGAGGATCTTCATCAATCAGTTTTTTGATTTGGAGGCCAGATCGGCATAATCTATTCACTATATTTGGACAGATTTCTTTGCTTGGGGATCACCTGTTAGAAAGTTAGTTTAATATAATTATTATATGATATTTGGGTGACCCCAAAGGTCCCAGTGGTTTTTCCTCTTCTCACTCTTGGAGGTTTTATTGCGAAATTTTTCTTCTCTATTTTTAGATTATTCTCCTTGCGCATTATTTTCTGGGCCGCATTTCATTGACTCTGAACAGTTAAATCAACATGGAAAAATATCGGTCTATGTTTTATTTCCCAATATGGTATCAGAGCTCGTTTCATTGTTCCGGTATCAGGGTTGGTGTTGGTTTAAAATGGAGGAATCTTCGAGTTTAGATGATTAGACTAACTCTTCTGCCTGAATTTAGTTCTGTTTAGCTAAGAATGGAAGATATTCTTTTGGCTGCAAGGATTGTGACATGCACTTAATATGGGATAAAAGGCAAAACCCGTAAGATATGTCGTGCGCACGAAGATCAAGTACAGCGCTAAAGAGCTCTAATCTGGACGCTGTAGACCGCAGTGCGTCTTCATCACGTGTCACAGAGGATCGATGCTACCGAAAGCAGAAAATTAGAATCCATGGTGAAACGTAAAGACTCCGCATGCACAAAGTTTCACTTTGATTAAGGCAGTAAATCAAGTATAAATGGCATGTGCCAGAAAGCAGAGCAACGACTTTCTGGTATGGTCGGTGAACCGGGGCTAGTCATAAGAAGATAAAGATTAAGATGAAATGAGAAGCATTGTTACTTTCGGAGTTCTTGCCGATAGTCAGATACTCTAGTCATCTTGTACTTAGTAACCTTACCTTAATGGCACTTGAACCCATATGACATGGTAAAGACAATATGAATTAGTTAAGCCGTATGAAGGAACAGGAACATTCAGACTCCAGAGGCTCAAGTCATGAGAACAGATAGAGGTAAAATAGAGAACTATAGGTCGGAATCAAAGGCGTCGCAACCTGGTAGAGGAGTCTAGTGAAAGAAGAAAGTACATTGTGGTGAAGCGATATATGAAAAGTTGAAATTGTTATGCTTGGAACAATCAGTTAAGGCAAAAATCTGTGAGGAAAGATGAAAATAAATGATGATAAACGCTTTATCTCGACTAAGATGTGGCAAGCCATTTAGAGAAAGAATGTCATTATCACTAGCAGAGACAATGAGGTTGAGTGGATTATTGATACAAATAAATTTCCTTATCATGTTGCATTCTATTAAGGAGTTCTTCACATCAGACAGCCGATTTGGTAATCATGAAGATGGTAACACCGTACTACCCAAGATTGTGGCACAAGGTGATGTTGGGGGCCGCCGCATGCACGCCAGTTGTCGTATCGACCAGATGTGCGGCATGCTCGCGATTTATGCCTTAATCTTATCGGAGTTGCCTCGATCGAAGGATACAGACCACAGAATCTGTGAGAAATGTGAAGCTACCAAAGGTTTAAACAGTAGAGGCAAGGTTACAGAAGATACTTACAGATACTGTAAAAAGAGGAAGAGATGAATCAGAATGTAATCGAAGATGATTCCCTCCCAGAAATTCGGCGGTGACAAAAGATTTAGTCAGAAGAGAAAGAGAGGTAAAGTAGTTGATAGTGACAGTTTCAAAGGCTCTCTATTCCTTACTGGGGTGACAAATGCAGAACCCGCAGATTTACTATTTAAAAAACACACGTGAGTTCTTTCATAAATCTTTCAAGTTAAAATCGAAGGTTTTAATTGGCTATTCGGCGCTCAGTGGTCCTTTCGAGGTGGAGTGTCCTCAGCGGAATAGATATTTCTATCACATCCATCACACACATCAAGAGTACACGATCCCAGCGCCAAAGATCATACACTTTTCCAGGCCCCAAAGCCTGAATGTTGGCAGATGGTTTTTTCTTGAAGTAGCCTCGATCATGAACGGAGGTGTGAGACAAGACCAGCGCTGAGCCATAGAGAAACCATCGTCAGACACAGGTAATAGGATACGAGTACAGATGGGCCTGGTAATCCACAAAGACAATGCAAGAGCAGAGATAGGTTGAACCGCACCAGGCTGCTACACGAGAACAGCCTGACATCAAACAAAGCCAAACACCAAAAGCAAGCTCAGCTACACCCTGCAGATCGCTGTTACGACAAATAGTCTCCCCCATTCCTTCTGAGCTCGACATTCGTGAGAAGAAGGTGACAGCGAGAAAAGATGTTGTTTAACTCATCTGAGGTTTATGTGGCTTTTGCATGTCCCTAAAGATGCGTATACGCCATTACGTTCCACATCTTGTTACAGAAACAAGATTGGGGGTATAGATTATGGATCCAGCAAAGAAGATTTAAGTAGATAGATATTTTATGAAGATCGACTATTTATCAGAAGAACAAAAGGTTAAAGCCATCGATGAAAAGATGATCCCATAAAGATTCATTTTCCCTTTTGCAAAATACTCAGATTGGGAGCAGATGAATCGGATGTAAAGCACCACAGACAAGGGTCGATGAGCCAGACATGCTGAGGATGTCGTTATGTGGGGAGTGCCCCTCAACAAAGTCATTTTAACCAAATTGGGCATGACCAATAGGAGATCGGCCCATCATCCAAGGCATCCTTCTTCGTGATGCTGACATCGAAGAGGACAGAGAATTCTGGCAAAGCACAAACTACAGAGAAGGGTTTCAGAGAAAGCTATAGAATAAATGCATTCTAAAATAAATATAATGATACACAGGAGTTGGTGGAACTTCCAAAGGTAAAGAAGGCACGAAGTGAACAAAATTATTGTTCGTTGAAGAAAGATAGTGATGGAAAATTGCTGAAGCATAAAGCCTGGGCTTAGTAGTGTTAGTTTTGGGCAGAAAAAGCGGGTATTGACTTTGATGAGATATTCTCTCCAGCTTGTGAAAATGTCTTCTATCGTAGTTGTTCGAGTTTAATCAAGTATTTAGACCTCGAAGCCAATAAAGATGCTAAGATCGCTTCATGGTGATTCAATGAAGAAATTTTACATGTCACAACTCGAGGGGTTTAAAGTAAAAGGTAAGGGAGCAATATGGTTTGGTAAATTAAAGAAAGTCTTTATGTATCGGGGCATAAGCGCCAAGGCAAAGGGTACAAGAAGTTTGATTCTTTATGGTGAGCCACGAGTATAAGAGGACATGCATCATTGTGTTTATTTCGTGAAGTTTACGATGGTAATCATTATTCTTACTTTATGTTGATGATATGTTAATACGGAATGATTCAAAATTGATTGGCAAGTTGAAAGAGGTTGTTCAAGTCCTTTTGACATGGAAGGACTTAGGGCCCGCAAAACAAAATGTCGGTGATGCTTAATTACCTCGGCATGTAAAGGCAGTTAAGTCAGGGTTGTCACAGAAAAGTATGTTGAACGTGTGCTGAAAGGTTCAATATGAAAGATGCTAAATCAGTTAGCACACCTCTAGCTAATCACTTTAAGCTAGCGTATTACGCCTCTACTACTACTGCATTTAAAAATAAAAGATGGCTCTATTCTTACTCCTCACAGTTGGGAGTCTATGTATTGTATGGTTTGGTACAAGGCCCGATATTTACATGTCAAGTTAGTACAAGGAGTAGATTTCTCAAATCCAGAAAGGAGATTGAAGAAATGGATCTTCAAAGATTTTAGAGGGGTACTCTCTCAAATTGTGTTTGAGTTTTGGGGGTTCAAACCAAGGTTAGAAGGTTTTGCATGATGCCGATATATGTGTGACCTTGATGGTAGAAAGTCGACTGGCTTTTATTCACTTTGCTCTGGGAGCCAAGCTCTATGCGCCTGCTGGCGTATGTGTCAGCTTTGTCTACCATCGAGGCAGCACATATAGCAAAGAACTAAGTAAAGAAAAGAGATGTTATGGATGAACAGATTTGTCCAAGAGTCAGTTTGATGCAAGATGAGTATGTTGTGTTTTCATGATAATGAAGGCGCGGATTCTGAGCAAGAATACTTCAGACCATTCCCATATTAAAGCACATTGATGTGAGATATCATTGGTTACTTAGATGTCATTGGAAAAGAGCTGAAGCTTAAGAAGATTCATACGATTTTAATCCCTCTGATATGATGACAAAAGTTGTTACCAGAGAGAGCCGGAGTTTCAGGTCGGGTCGTACCCCGCACGACTCTAATCAGCTCGTTAGTTACATTCCCTTACGTCAGCTGGAGGGGAGATTGTAAAGTGGGTCCAGCCCAAATTATGTGGCGGCCCAATTTCTTTTATTCTCTCTTAAGCCCATTAGGGCTACAGCCAGCAGAGGTTTTTTTTAAGAAAACTGAGGAGGATGAAAAGAGAGGTGTGGAGGCGTGATGGCGTAGCCGCTTTTTTTTCTCGAGTAGAAAACCGAGGTCAGCTGGCGTTTTTTATTCTAGAGCGTAAAATAGAGGAGCCGTGGAGTGTTCTTCACAGCAACAGGAGTGTTTTTCTCGAGAGCGTAAAATGCAGGCGGGCTGGTGTTATTTTTCCCTATAAAATTCGCAAAGAAGAATTTTTGTCGCAGTTGTAATGTACTGTAGATTTGTATGCGTATTTGGGTGAGATCTTTCATCAATTCGTTTTTGATTTGAGGCAGATTTGCCTATTAATTTATTCACTATATTTGGATGATTTCTTTGTTTTCAGAATTGCTTGTAGCTAGTTTTCAGACTCAAATTATTATAAATGATATTTGGGTGGACTCCTGACAAAGGTCCCGGGAAGCTCCCTCTTCACTTTTGGGAGCTTCACGTTAAAAATTCTCTCTATTTTTTTGTGATTATTCCTTGGCAGATTATTTTCTAATGCATTTCACTGACTCCTAATGCGTTAAATCAACGCTTTAAAAATATTCTATTCTTCAGGTTTATTCTCCCAACAAAAATTGGCATTTATCTACACCTAGTTATCAATTAATATTGGATCAAAGTAGGAACAAAGGAGGTAATTGAAAGAATGAAGCCTTCAACAAATAAATGATTTACATCAATTATCACTACTTAAATCTTGCTAACATACTAATGTAAGAGCAAATAGAAGAGTGTTAACACACATGGTTCAAGTTTGAAAAAAAAAAGAAGTAAACATCTCAAACTCAAACTTCATCATCAGAATATGACAAAGAAAATTCTTTATTTATTTTTATTAGAGATAAATATGAAATTATATATCTAAAGTGTCTAAAGGGCAGTAACCCAAGATATCAATGAAAAACCACAAAGGATAATCTCCCATTCCAAAGAGCCTCCTCCTCCATTTTCGATCACGTTGCCACATTTCTATCATTACCCTGAATTCTATAATTACATGAGGACATCATAAATCCTCCCTTCCTCATACGGAATCATACCCACATATAAAATCCATCCCCTAAACACAAGTCTCACACCTGCAACCAAAACACAAACAGTCACAACACAAGAAATCATACCACCAGAAAATCACCCTTCCATCTGAAATCATACCCACATTACCAAATCAATCCCTAAACACGTCTCATACCCACAACCAAATACGAACCACACAAGCAATCAGCAAAATAAGAAATTCCACCCTCCTCATCCGAATCATACCCACACAAATTCCCTAAACACAAGTCTCATACCAACAACCAAACTCAGAGCACACAAGCGATTATAACAATTAGAAGTTCATCCTACAACACCTTGCCATATGTCTATCAAAACCCTAAACAGCATGGTTATACTCAAATCACTATACCTCCCTTTCTCATTTAGAATCACAAAGCAAACACAACCTGCATAGAAGTTACGCCCAAAAATTAAGAAAAAATAATAATTACAAAACCCAGATCACCAATCCCACCCACAAAGAGCCAAATTATTTTAATAAAATATTCCATGGAGCAACTTAAAACTATCATATTGACTTATCACTAGAAGAACACTAAATGATATAAAAAATCACAAAAACAAAAAACAAAGAAAAACATATTATCAATGCCACCCACAAATGAAGAAAGAATTTAAAAGAAAAAAAAAATCTCTACACCAACACAAAATTGGCACATTCACATGTCACCAAAAGAATGCAGATAATCTCTAAAGAAATAGATAAGTAGTCTTAGATCATCATTTTCACCCATTAAGGCAATCAAATAAAAAAATAAGAAAACAAAGTCCTAAATGCCTACTAAAAATTGCCGCATTCACAAAGAAGTATCTCAATTTACCAGAACAAAAATTAAAAATAAAACAACACCAAGACAGAATCCCGAGGACGTAAATTTGACAATAATTAAAGATAAAACAATACAAAGACGGAAACCCAGATCATCAATTCCACCCACAGATAAACCAAACAAGGAATAAAAAGAAAAATAAAAATAAAACAAAAATACAAACTCCAAATAACCGATTCACCTTCCAAAACAACGCTTAATATCTCCCCCACCTTGTAAAAAAAAATCAGATCACCAAATTTTTTTCGAAAAAATCATTTGAGGTTGTAGTTAGAGATTACATTTAGGAGTCAAATTTTTTCCAACGGCAAAAATATAATGACTGTCCTTATCATCAGGCTTACGGCAATTATCCATTGCATCCATGCCCGAGTTCCTCCATAACGAAGAGTTGGTACCAGCTTCGAAACACGAGACCTACTTAAAAAATAATAGAAAGCGTAATCATGGCCAGAAGGAACAAATATGATGCATTTTCCCTTGTTAAGAGTGCAAAGTTTTTGATATTGATATAATCTCAAACAAGGAATAAAAATAAAAATAAAAATAAAACAAAAATATAAACTCCAAATGACCAATTCACCTTCCAAAACAACACTTAATATCTCCCCCACCTTGGAAAAAAAAATCAGATCACCAAATTTTTTTCGAAAAAATCATTTAAGGTTGTAGTTAGAGATTACATTTAGGAGTCAAATTTTTCAACAAGAAATATAATAATGACTGTCCTTATCATCAGGCTTGGCAATGATCCATGCCCGAGGATTCCTCCATAACGAAGAGTTGGTACCAGCTTCGAAACACGAGACCCTTAAAAAATAATAGAAAGCGTAATCATGGCCAGAAGGAACAAATATGATGCATTTTCCCTTGTTAAGAGTTCAAAGTTTTTGATATTGATATAATCTCGTTCATATATAAAATCGTCAGAGAAAAATCAAACAATAATCGAATAATTTCAAAGACTTGACCGCACATCTGTCCTTTTTTTGTCTTCTCTCTAATCAGAAGGTAATTACTTGATAAAACAAAAAGATTTAGGATATTAATAACAAAACTGGGGATGTAGCCAAAACCATGGAAGATATTATGTTCTCTATCTGCCAAAGTTCTATTGGAATGTAGAAAAGCACAACATTAATATAGTAACAAGAAATTTAAAAATCGTACACTGACATTTAGCCAGTGTTTTCAAAGACAAAAACATAAGATAAGGTGTTTTCATGTATGTAAGGCGCCTCGTAAGCCTTTCTTTATCACATTATATGATTAATAAATGTTTTATAATATATTAAAAATAAAGTATTGAATAAAAAATAATAAAATATAATTGAATTTTTTGTAGTAAATAATTAATATATATTTTTGGAATATATTAATATCCATTTTTATAACTTATAATAAAATAATTTATGTTAATAATTTATTTGAATGATTATAATATAAAATAAATTATAATTTTTGGAATATGGATAAATTGTTGATATCCATTTTGAAATAATCATTTAAAATATTTTTTAAATATTTTTCAATATAAAATGTTTGTATTTGATCAAAACAATTATTATTAAATTTTTTTTTAAACTACTTTTTAGAAACAAGTTACCAAATATATTCATTTTATAGGAATTATCCAATATAATTATCAGATATAAAAATATAATTATCCAATATAATTATCTAATATATTCCGATAAAAATATAATTATCCAATATAAAAATATAATTATCTAATATAATTTTTTTTTTTTTGTGAATGCTAAAATATTTTATTGATTGTATCAAGCACTTACATCAGTAATAAGTAGTTCACTAAGGAAATCTGGGGCATGATCCCACACCCTAGAATTTACATTGTTCCTTGCATATTTTGCTAATGCGTCTGCTACTGCCTTAGCTTGGCTCCCCACATGCTTGAAGGTTGGGATAACACCCTGCAGTCCTCTATGAGTTGGTCAAATTCAGACTGATCAAGCGTCTTGGAGGACAGTGCTTATACAACTGCTTTGGCGTCCATTTCCAAAATAACATTCTCTACTCGGAAACCCAGAATTCTCTTCAGTGCTTCCCGTGCACCTAAAGCTTCTGCTTCCTTGGCTGAGCTTGTGCCAGTCATGGGTTTTGTTTGGCATCCCAAAACTTGCTTGCATGTTCATCGGAGAGACATACCTATCCCAGTTGTTTGCTCTTCTCAACATGAGCCACATCAACATTACATTTCACCATCCGTGTGATGGTGTGATCATAATTTCTTTCTGCCCGAGTCTGCTTTTTGGTTTGGGGTCAAGGATCCTTCTCGCTTCTAACCAATCCTTTAAGAAGGTTAAACTATCTTTGACATTTTGGCTAAGTGGTAGTAGCCTATTTCTCCAAAGCTTCGCATTCCGTTGGTTCCAAATCGCCCATATTATCATATCCCCTACTTTGCCCCACCTTCTCCCTCACTGCCATTACTGATGGTGTGGAGAACCCATCTGCAAAAGTCTCTTGCTCCAGAAAGGTAGGAGCCATCATATTCAGATTCCTCCAACAGGCCCCTACATATGAGCACATCAGAAAAAGGTGCTTGAGGTTTTCATTAGGCTCACTGCATATAGCACATGTATCTATCACTGGTAATCCTCTATCCTGCAGCGTGGCTCTAATTGGAATACACCCTTTATGCTCTCCACAAGAAGATTTTAACGTTCGGGTATATCTAACGTCACAGCCGCTCCAAATCGGCTGGTTTTCCTGATGACTGTTTGGGTGAGATAATTGCTTGGCAATATGGTATCCCAATCTCACCGTATACTTCCCTTTGATATCATGGTGACATATGAGAATATCTGGTTGGCATGCTGGGTTTAGTGGAATAGTGGCTGTGGCTGTGGCATCTCTGACCAAGAATATCTCCCTAAGTGCTTGTCACATCTTTGATCGAAAATATCTCCCCAAGTAACTCGATATCCCATTCTTTACTTCCCGAGATCCACAGATCGTGTACTTTAAGTTGGGATTAGTTGGCATTCGTTAGTGTTTCAACCTTAAAATTCTCCGGCTCTATAAGCGAAGGATCTTTCCAGACATAAATGGTTTGTCCGTCTCCTATCCTCCATCTACTTCCCTTCTTCAGGATGGGTATAACACTCCAAATTATTAAAAAACGCCTTTCATTTAAAAATATAAAAATAGAATTATCCAATATAAAAACACAATTATCTAATATAAAATTAATTTATTATTAAAAAACGCTTTTTTTTAAACGCCTTGGGGCGTTTTGGGGACGCCTTGCCTTGAGGCACGCATCCCCAACGCCTTTTAAAACACTGATTTAGGTGGCTACCCGACCCATGTCTCCAAGCAATAGATCACCCTAAACCTCCCATTCTGATGCAACATCTTGAATATAGAAAATAAAAACATTATAAATCAAACCCAGAAGACAAAATCAAGAAAAATTTAACACGATGATATCAAACTGAGCCAAACTTGGCAGTCCACATGCTAAGCATTGAACAGATATCTAAACCAATCCATTGATGTCCATTCTCAAACAGTGTTTGCCCACTAAGTCCAGATCCATAACCTATGAATACAGAAAATGTTGAAATTTAATCCATGGTATTATGCTCAAAATAGTGAAGGAAAAGAATTTCTTTAAAAGTTGAAATTCTAAAGTAAGGATTCTTACAAGTCAGTGAGTTGACGCAAATTAAAGAGGGATTCTAGAAGTTGCCCACTTAGATTGTTGAAACTCAAATTCCTGCTTGAGCATCTCTAACAGTGGAAACAGCAAATAGATCTTCCAACAAAAAAAAGCTGGAAATAAGCGGTAGAAGCGATCCTTGAGCAAAGATTCTTTAGTGAAACGGTTATGCAATCAATATTTGGGTAAATATTCTTTGAAACTATTCACAACTTGATATTGAATATATGATGAGAAATTTCATTTTGGATATGTGGAATGATATAGATGAATGAAGGGTATGAGTACTGATATTAAGGAAGAGAAGGGTAAAATTAGAATAGATTTAGGATGAAATTTAAAGTTTTTTAGATGCTCATTATTTGGAACTCACACCGCACCCCAGCTTTAAAAATTTAATCTCGAAAAGTATTTTTGGGTAAAAATATAGCTTTAGATCTTTGGTCTTTTTCTTTAGCTATTTGGAGATCTTCTAAAATAATCTAAAAACTATCACATTAAAAATAATAATAAAATAAATAAATAGAATGAAGAAAAAAAAAAGATGGAGTAGCTGACATTGAAAAAGTAAATATAAATAAGAAAAATGATCTCTATACAGCTAGAACTAATAAAATCTACCCCAGACCCACAACTTAGCTGAAAAAAATCAGAGTCTATGTTGATGCCTAACTCTCATTCAATGCAATTACAAACATTCTAAGCTTTACTTAGACCCTATATTAATTTACTTGGAAAGCATAGTCATTTAAAATTTACTAAAATTAACTTCTCATTGCAGATGGATTGTTGGGTTGGTTCCAAGTGACTTTATAAAACGATTTGTGCTCAAGAAAGTTGGTTGTTTTGGAGCCTATCCAAAATTTAACCTGACATGTTCATGTGCAAAAGCAACATCCATAACCGGAATAACTTACAGCTAACTTAAACTTCCATATTCTCCGATATTTAATGGAATGGAATCAGAGATGTTATTATTCCTTAGTACCCTACAGAAGACAACCATCTTGTTATATTGAAATCACATATTAGAAACTCAAGAACAAAATGAAAAAATAGAATCCAACGGTTTTATAAGCTAGAAGCATGTTGCTTTACAAGTTGCTTAGAGCCTTCATGTCCCTTATAAATTCCAGTTACGACAAGCTCCCATTGAATATATCATTTATTCTCTTGGATTGTATATAGCACAAGAAAAGGTTAGTCATACACATCTGCTATATATGAATGGAAATAACTAATAGATTCTCCACTTACAAATCGGTCAAAGAGGTTAAATTGGAAAATTTTGAGGTGATGGGACCTTCAAAGAGAGTTTTCATAGGCTTATCACAAAACAGTTGAAGAAGCAGATTTTGACTTTGTAAATTACTCTATAAAAGTTGAATATCATGGTAAATATGAAAGTTCACACTCCCTTAAAAGATGCATCCTAAATCCATGCATTTATATACGAACCTTGTCTATCCCAATGCCAAAATGAGTCTGGTTCATGTGGACAGTTTCATGCTGCACTTCATTTGCATTTTTGTAGCCTTATGGTTAGTCATCTAAAAAGAGGTTGTCTTTGTAAAATAATTGGATAATGCCTTAAAATACAGATTGCACTAATTTAGAGTAGGCTATCATAGCAGTTTCGCATGTCTTGCATATCCTGAGAAAAATTGCAAGCAAAGAATTAATAAATTGCATCAGAAAACAACCAAGAAATATTAAAAATGGAGCTATAATACAAATATATATATATATATATATATATATATATATATATATATATATATATATATATATATATGTTACAAAGTGCTAAGTCATCAAGAGTTTTCAAAAAAGAGAACGTTGCGGTTATTCATCCTCTGACGTGTATAGTGTTTTACTAACTATGAATCCACGATCTGTAACCATGAATGACAAAACACACACTTCAAGCTCTGATCTCCTTATAAAGGATAGAAACCACAGTAATCCTCAACCACTCACTGTTCAAACATCGCCTAATTCAACAAACCTCGCCCAAAACCTAGAGCTCACATCCTCAATCCACAATTCTCACAACAAATTCAAATCAAAAGTAGAAAAGAGGAAAAAATAAAGATAAATAAATAACTCAAAAATCTCACTTGCTGTTTCTCAATTTTCACCCACCAGCGGGGGCTGAAGGAGTTCATCCAGTCGTGAGGCTGCTGACTCTCCGTGCGAGGGTTCATGGCAGTGGAGGCCAGCTAGGGAACCTTCGGAGGGAAGTTTTCATGGCCAGCATGGAGGTGAGAGAGTTGACCATCCGAAAACCCTAGAGAGAGAATTTAGGAGGAATGCGAGGGAAAGAAATGGAGTCTATTGAAGAACAAAGGTGAGTCTTCTCTCCTTTACGTCAGAATTTTGATTGATGATGGCGGTGGAGGCCGAAGCTAAGGAACCTTCGGAGGGAAGTTTTCATGGCCTGCGTGGAGGTGAGAGAGTTGACCATCCTAAAACCCTACAGAGAGAATTTAGGAGGAATGCGAGGGAAAGAAATGGAGTCTATTGAAGAACAAAGGTGAGTCTTCTCTCCTTTACGTCAGAAATTTGATTGATGATGGGGCACATGTTCTATAGGAGAGCAATAACCGGATGAGTCAACACAGTAATCCAAAATGAAGTCAGCAGGCAGAGAAATCTTCCCTGTGGCAATACTGTAAATAAATTGATAAGACATGGGCAAAAGGGGGGAAAGTGGACGAAAAAGCGCGAAATACACGATCATTCACTCTTTTCATATATAAAGAAAATATATAGTTTTGTACGGAAATAAGCTATTTGAGAAAAAAAAAAAAAGATAAAGTGCTTGTGGCGATCGAAATAATTTCCAAGTACATTAATGCCGACACTTGACTTGTAGGCATTTGAATCATCTGCCGTGACCAGGGACGGACGGCATTTGGATTCGGTTAATTGTCGTCGTTGTGAGCGGCGGCGTTGATTTACTTGGTGTCGTCGTCTGACGGCGGCATTTGAATGGCCGAGTAAATGGATTACATGGCCGGCGACAATTTATGGTCAAATGCGGGTCGGTTAGAGCCGGCGGCTGGTGGATTGATTTAAGTGATCGGTACAGAGAACTTAAGCCTCAAACACGCTTTCTTCTCCCACTCCTGCATCATTTTGCTCTAAGGTAAAAGCTCAGGTTGCGAATCTGTTTCATTGCTCTGCTCCGGGTGGTTGCCTGCTCCTCCTTCTCGTCCCCCGACTCAGGTAAAGCTTTTCGCCTGCTCCTCTCTTATTTTTTGTAAATGGGTGTTTGGCTGTTTGGAATGTTTGGCTGCGTCTCGCTTTCTTTTTGTTGCTTGGGAAAATATTGGACGAAGTTGGGATTGTGTAATGAAAATGTACTTATGCAAAAGCTTTTAGGGTCTGTATTTTGTTGCTCAGTTGGATTTTATTGTTTTTTGAAGCTCTCCCTAGGCTGAAAATAAATCTGGAAAAGAGCTCTATTATACCGGTGGGAAATGTTGGGAACTTAGATGATCTGGCTCTTGAGGTGGGGTGCAGGACGGGGACTTTGCCTTACTACCTACTTGGGCCTTTCCCTTTAGGGATGCGCCATAACGCCAGTGAAGTTTGGGATGTGATTGAAGAAAAATTCCGAAAAAAGCTGGCCCTCTGGAAGAGGCAATATATCTCAAAATGAGGTAGACTAACCTTTCCACTATGAATAGGGCTATCCTCGGAAAGTGGCTTTGGAGATTTGTTGTGGAGGTCCCCTGGAAGAATCTTATCATGCTGAAATATGACACATAAGATGGTGGGTAGTTTACTAAAAACCCGAGGGGAAGCGGTGGGATAGGTTTTTGGAGAGACATAAGCAAAGAGTTGAATCAATTGAAGCAAGATTGTTGTTTTTCCCTAGGTGATGGAAGGGTAGATTTTGGAAGGACGTTTGGTGTGTGGAGAACCCTCTAAGTGTGACTTTCCCTTCTCTCTACCTCTTGGCTGATTCGAAAGGAGCTATGGCAACTGAAGTCTAGGACTCTACTAAGGGGGATGGTGCTTGGAATCCAAATTTTGTAATGCCTTTTAATGATTGGGAATTGAATACTGTCCAGCACTTCATATGTACAATCAACAATAAAAAAGTCAATCTACTGGAAAAGGACAATTTAAGCTGGAAGATAGATGGTAAAGGAAGTTTTACAGTTAAAGCAAATTTCATACACTTGGAGGGAACTCTCATTTATGTGCAAACAAAGCTGCTGTGGAACAGTTATGTCCCCCCAAAAGTTGGGTTATTTGCATGGGAAGCTTGGTGGGGAAAAGCGTTAACCATAGAGTAGCTTAAAAAGAGGGGCTTTCAGCTTGCCAGTCGATGCCCTCCATGTGAAAAGCGAGAAGAAGAATTTGGAGACATCTTACGATCCAACGCCCTTGATTTGGGGTTATAAGTAGCACTCATCTCTATCTTACTGGTTTGGATTGGGCTTTCGTCTAGTCAAAGATTTTCTCATGGAATTTGGACCACTCTTCCTATTAGAAAAGAAACGAATGCGTGGATGGTACGCCTACGAAGCCTTCTTTGGGCTATTTGGAAGGAAAGAAATAGGGTTGTTTTTTATGATACCCCCTTTTCTGTTGATAGGTTGAAGCTTTCTTTCATTAGTTTGTTGTCTTCTTGGGTTGGGTTAATTGCTAATGAGAACTTTTCTTTTGTAAGAATTCTTTTGTGCATTCTCTAAGGCGTTGTTTGTGGGGCTGTAGGTTTTTTCTGACCCTTTCTTTTGTATAGGCTTGGCTATCTTCCCGGTATACCCCCTGTATACTCCAGGGTAGTTGCCTTGGCTCCCATATTTTTTGTTTTTATAAATTGCTTCAGTTTGCCTATCAAAAAAAGCAACAAATGATACTTCTTGCTCTCATTTTAAGGTTTCTATTACATGATGTAGATATCTTGCTTGTTGTTTGTATGTAGATTTCACATTTTGGCTTGTTCTCTACAAGAGCTCTTGCGAAACAACTTGAGAAGTGAATAATGAGATGTGGGTTGTATTTTGTAAAGGGTGGTAGGAAGCGTGTTTACATCTGACCTCATTGAGATAATGAACTTCATTCACGGCACACTAACCATTTTCTAGCCATTGGGTCATATTCTGCATAGATTTAACGGGTTCATCGATTTAGGAAACTACACGTCACTTCACGAACTTAACGAGAATCTGAGTTCATCGTCTGAAAAGGCGCCCCTCTGACAATACAGGGATGTAAAATTAGTTGATAGAGGTAAAAAGTTGAGGATTCATAAGCAACATGCAAAAAAAAAATTATCTTCTTTTAATATCTACAAAATCAAATGCAGAAAAGCTATAACTTTGATCTTTGATAATGATGGGCTCATGCATAAGTTTATTAGGTTCTAGGGTGGCTGTTGAAGCTACCACTTTGTCTTCTAGTAAGACTTAATACTTCATGCACATGTACTTAGGCTCTAAAAGCAAAAAAATTAAATAGTATTGGCTTAGCAAAGGGAAGAATCAAAAGGATCATTTAAATGAATAGTACTTGAAATATCGATAATTGTGGATGACCTACCTGCGAAAGAAAGTTGAGCAACATTATCGCAGAATACATATTGTAATTCAATGCTCTCTCCCTCTAATAACGAAACACGAGAAGTAGATATGGATTCATTACCTTTGACATAATCGACGAATTTTCAAAAACAAGTAAACAAATTACTTGAATAATATTCTTGCCTCGACTCTCCAAACGTATATGGCCATCAAGCAGTGTCCCGGTCGTCTCTAGCATTCTGAGACAATTTCGATGAAAAATACAATACATGCTCACGGAGCATTGACTTGCCTACCGGCTCCACTTGTTGCTAAATCATGCACAACAACATCAAAGAAAGATTTGGACAAACATCAAGAGAAGTTTTGGCACTCATCCTTTGTGAGTTCAATTAGTATGTCAAAAGAACTAAAAGCCAAAGCATAAATAGTTTTAGCATTGAAGTTACTAAGAACTTTAAAATAGGTGGTTGAGTAAGATTAAAAGATCGAAGCCATCTCCATGAGGAAGCGAAAGTTCTGCCTTTAGTCAGTTCTATTCAATTACCACCTTAATTACTGATCACCTTGATGATAGTGTTTCAATATATTGCATGATTAAATTCGTCATCATACTAAGTCGATAATGAGTCAAAGAATATGGGTAGTAAGTTGGCCTACAAGGTGGATGGCCTTGAAATGCTAAGTTTTCGCATTGGAAGTGTCATTACTGAGGAACTAATTGCCATCATGATTCATGCATGGGGTTGGAGGGTAGTAAGTACTTAGTACACTTAGTAGTGGTGGGATCAGTACACTAAGTCTGCTCACCCTGCAAGACTTTGTGTATGAAATATATGATACAAAAATGTATTGTACGAGAGATAATAAATTAATCTAACATTAGAATTTTCCTTTTTATTATCTTCTTAAAAATTGACATTCAATTCACATTTCTTTTAAAAATTGTTCTGCTTAAAATTATTAATAGGAAGCTGGAAGAAAAATAATTAAAGTGCTTTTATTGATTGAAAAAGGTTATTAATACATCTTTGCATATACAAAGGGAATTTACATATTTTGATTTTATTATGCTCACATATTAACCTTAATATTGTGTGTTGTAAATCCATAGTTTCCAAGATAGGTGGCTTGTTTATATCAAAAAAATAAAATTTTCACAAAATGAAGTTTCTAACCTTAGTTCCTTTAATTATTTGTGATCTTTCTTTCCTGATGTGTGTTTACACATAATATGTATAGTGTATTTCGGACATCCGGGATATATGTAGGCGTTCGAGAGGGCTCGTGTGATCCGTTGGACCATGCAGTACTTGCTATTGCCAAGGCGGACCGCAGTCCCCACTTTGTTATGCGAGCAGTTTTGCATTTTATTGTTCATGAATTAACATTCGATTTTACTCCCAATCTATATATATAGTCAATTATAAACATGGTTATTTCGTTTAATTATAGTTACGGGAGGTTCTCGGGCCTCGTCGACGGATGAGAGCCTTCCTCGGCCCATGAATGGATCCGCGTGTTCGTGCATAAGTGATCAGCGCGAGGATTACGGTATATACCGATTAGGCCACATCATCATAGATTGGCCGCTTATGCCTTGTCTCGTCGAGAGATGGCGGCCCGAGACCCACACATTCCATGTCCCAGACGGAGAGATGGCGATCGCGGCTGCGGGGATGTTGCTATCATCCTTGGCCTTATGTCGGCCGGACGTAGTCAGCGGGGACATGTATGCTCGATAAGCGAGTTATGCGGTGGTACGCTTTCGGAGTCACCGTGATGCTCTGGAAGGATTGACTATCTCCATCGGTGGTTATGTCGGCGGGTTATCGACCAGGACACGATGCGATGAGGTCGCTTTGGGCGGGTCGCGGCGTGGAGTTCTTGTGGCGGCGATGGGGATCCTTCTTGTTTGGGACAGAAGGGGGTCATGTTCACACATTGCTTTCTCCACTACTCATTGATTTGACCACGAGACATCGACTTATGGCTGGGGTGGTGCGGTGCTTGCACATGTCGAGTTATGTCGTGCCGGCTCGGGCCCGTAGATGCGGAGGTATTGAGTGGTTGTATTACACTCCTCACGGTATGGATATATTTTTTTGTAATTTCATAAACTTTCGGCCCCTACGAAATTAGATCGCTTAATTTAATGTTTATTGTATACTCGGTATGGTCTTGGGAGGAAAGCTGCGTGGGCGACACGATTTTGGGCGTCTGCGCGCCGTATCGGCACACCATTGGCGCATGCCTTACATGATAGCGATAGCCGATGGCGTGGCTAGCTAAAGGGTATGGGCGATGGATTACCCGATTCGAGCATGGCGTTCGGCCCAGAACGAGGCGAGGTAGAGCCGAGCCAACGCTGTCGTTGGGGTGTAGGTGGAGAGTACCTTTGACACGGGTGCTTAACCGGCTCAGGTGTCACTCTCTATCTGAATCGACTAGACGTACAACTTCGGATCAGATAATTATAGTAAAGTATAGTTTGTAATTATATGTTACCGCATAGTATATGGTTCATATAGTAATTTCAATCTTGTTGACATAAAAGTGTTGGCGTCGATATGGTTGAAATGGCGTCAAGGCCCACTGGTGCGAGAGCCTTGCCTTGACTCCTGGGGATATCCTCATTCCCGCGAGTTCGCTAGCCTCGGTGAACGGGACCTAGGGTCTTTGATCACGATGGGAAGCATCTGCGGTACCGGTGAGCTTCTTTTATTGTCGAGGCCCCTGGTCACCGGGAGCCTTGCCTTAACTCGAGATATCGCATTAGTTCATAACGGAGTTTCTTTTCGCCTCACATTGGGTGTCTGATCGATGCTGGGGATCGAACACGGGACCATGAGCTTAGGTACCCAGTGACACCACCCACTACCAAGCTGAGCTGGTAGCTCGGTTGGTGTTACGAAAAATGCTTCCCATTGGATTTAAAGACCTTTAGGTCTGGGTTCGAGTCTGCGGGGAGCGGAACTCGGTGGGAATGAGGATGTCACCGTGAGTCGGAGTAGTGCTCACGGTGACCCGGGGGCCTTAGCAAATAAAGGCGCCTTTTATTGTCGAGGCTGGTCACCGGGAGGCACTGCACTTGACTCCGCGGGATATCTGTTTGCTGAGAGCAGTTCTGCGCCTCAGGTAGATTGTCGAGTTGATCTTAGGGATCGAACACGGGACCATGAGCAGAGTACTGAGTGACACCACCCCGCGCGCAAGCGGGCTACTAGCTGGGTTGGTAGTGAGTGATGGCGCAAACCACTGCTTTCGCGGTCGGCCGACCACTGTACCTGCGGGCGATACAGCAACAGTATCTGTGATCGAAAATGCTCTGGCCGAACGCTGATTAATGTGTAGGTCTTGCGCGCCGGCGTGATGCGTGGAGGTGGTTGACCCGACTTCGTGCTTATGCCCAGTGATCGGGATATACGGTGCGCGATGTGTCTTGCCCCTCGCCGTATTTGAGGCGTTGGTGGCATCGTCCGGAGCGCGTGCGTCGGTTTGTCTTGCGTCGGGACCTCGGCTTGCTCTTACGAGCATCGGCTACGTAGAGTGTCGATGCTGCGTGGGGCGACACACCGGCGCGATTGGGCGACATATCGTACTCCGTTACGCCTTTATGGGATACGATCAGCGAGGATCATTACTTCACCCCTATGGTGGGTATGATGGACTTCGGGATCCGTACATGCGGTGGTATCGTGTTATTTTACGGCGTTTTATGACCTGCAGTTTGCATAGGGATATATGAGGTTTCATACTACGGTAGGTAGTATGAATGTTATATTAGTCGGATGGCGTTTTCACAAAATATTTTACCTAATTTTAATCAATAGAGTATGTAATTATAATTATTGTGTTGGTTCACGCAGATCGCCGCCATGGTTGACATAGTCGATCAGTCTCGTTTTGCTACCGCTGGTGCTATGTGCGACATATACCATATTGCCCGATCGGCGTTACACCAGATCGGAGAAGAACATCGCATCGCGGGGTACGCTCAGGAGGCATCCACATCACATGCACCATCGAGTAGACCTCCGTGTCATCGACTCCGAGTCACGGATGCGACCCGTGGGGTGGGGGAGAGGGAGCGAGGGGGTTGGCGCGGTCGGTCTTGGAGATAGTGGGGCGGTCATGGTGTGAAACGGCTGACGGTAGTACATGCACACTTGATCGGGGTGAAACTACTTTGTTACATTCTGTTTCTTACCCTCACCTTCCATACCACATTCAGGTACCCCACACATTGACCGATCACCTTCCATACCACACATTGACACATCACCATCCATCCTCACACATTGACATCACCATCCATCCCCCACACGATGACACCTGTACTAGACCCTTTACGAGTGGGGTAGACTTCCCGGGTAAGCGACCTCGAGACTTGGCGGTGTGCATCGACCACTTCATCCACCACCTCCAAGTCCTTCAGGCTCCCTCGGCTCGGTCTCAGACCTTACGGGGATCCTGTGCCAGCGGGCTATTTATTGTAAGAGGCAGATCTAAGAGAACTGATAAGGCGCCGTCTTGTTGGGACTCATTGATCGTGTTATTAATTTTTATATATGATTTTTATTTTTACCGTAATATAGATTTTTATTATAAATAATTCTAAATTGGTCATTTATATTAATTTAGTTTTTAACAATGCATGCAATAAAAAAAAAAAAAAAACTTTTAGGATTATGAGAAATGCGGATGTTGAACCATTATTAATCAGAATTTAATAATGCACAAAAACACACTTTTAGCGCTCTCTGAATTTCAATGCGGTTTTTGAATACATAAAAAATGCAATTTTAGTATTCTCTAAAATATAAATATTTTATATAATCTCCAGGATTATCTAAAAACAAAACATGTTCATCTTGTATTTTTCGGTGTCATCAATTAGGGTTTTAGGGTATTTCATCATCATAGGGTTTTAGGGTATTTCAGCATCATAGGGTTTTAGGGACTAAGGGTATTTGGATTTTTTGGGTTGTACGACATTAGGCTTTTAGAGCATTAGGGTATTCTGGGTTCAGGGTTTTAGGGCATTCGGATTTTAGGGCATTAGGGTTATAGGCTTTTAGGGTCTTAGGGTTTTATAATTTTTCGGTACTCAGTGTTTGAAGGGCTAGGTAATTATTGTTGGATGTAGTAAGATAAATCTAAATATGCCCTGACCTTGTGAACCTGACGAATATCTGATAGCTAACATTGACGGCATCTTCCATACACGGCCACATGATTTGGTATATACATTGCTTTTTTGAAGATTGTGCATGATTATGCATGAGGCGCCATATACGGTATTTATTTTTATATATGTACCGGTTTTTTTAAATATAATTATAAATTGTAAGTCTAATAATTGTACAATTTTTTAACAATGCATGCAATTAAAAGTAAGAAAATAATAATTATAGATGAATTACAGTTTTAAAGATCATAATATTGTTGGATGTAGTAGATAAATTTAAATGTGACCTGACCACATGAGCCATGACGAATCACATATGCTTGATAGCATGGTTATTGTTTTGCAAAAAGTTTTTTAGAAAACCAATTCACCCCCATATCTTTGTTAGATTGCAAAGTCATATTCAACTTTCAAAAACTTATAAAAAAGCTGATCGTTGCTAGTTTAACACAGTATCAAAGCTTCGTTTAATATAAAGTTTTGAGACTAGTAATTGAATATAAAAAAACAAGAAATAAATAAATAATGAACACGAGGAAAGCCTACATACAGTAACCTTCGGGAAGCACAACGAACTCAAATTCTTCAAGCTTAAGCTTTAGAGATTTGAAAGTTCAAAAGGGTTACTTCCACTTGCTTGTCTGTCTCCATGTGCCCCAACAATCTATTTAATATATTTAATTAATTTATTTTTTATTTTTTAGGTTAAGGGCATAAGAAATTGGGGAGTCCATGGAACCGATTGATCGAGAAAATCCCACCAAAAATAGCAGCCTTGGGGTGGTGGTACAATGCTGTGGCGGTTAGAATCTGAACTGCAGAAGCTTGGAATTGAAGAAATGGATATATGTAATCATAATGTTGCTGAAGACATTGCAAATTCTTTGTCCCATGTTCTCCAGTACATGATCCTTAAATAGGGAGCAAATAACAATGAACATAGAGTAACTTATAAATATTATTACAACAAATACACATCCTCGAGAGAGGATATCCAACCAAACCCACGAATACCAAAAAAAAAAAATTAGGGAAAAGAAAAGTGCGAATAAGGAAAAAGAATCATGATACTCTCATATTGAAGTATATGTTGGCTGAGTGTCTTCAATGGTCTTTTTTCTTACATTTGTTCCAAATTTGTCCAGGGCCTGCATTCACTTTTTGGCCATTCCAGTCGAGCCAGTATTCAGTTTGGTTCCAAGCTTTCATTTTTCAACCTGCTGGTTCTTCTGCAGTAGCTCGTGCCGGACTCATCATAACCTGACCACTGCTTTGTGATGAGTTCGGTATAGGAACTTGTGAACTGGTTATAGCCATTTGCATCGGCCTCAAAGTAGCTATGATTTCAGCAAATGTAGGCCTCAACTTTGGCTTTCTAAAATTTCAAAATGAGTAACATGTTAGAAACATATAACTGTATCTGCTTAATCACGAATGTGAATACATCCATAATCATATTCCATCCATAAATCAATTTTCAAAAACATGAAACCAAACAGGCCCTTGTAAAAGCTTCTCTTTCTTACATCATGAGGTCCATCAATAATTTTTTAACATCCTGACAGAACTATTTCCATGAGTCAAGTATCCATCATAAATGGCTTAAAATCAACAAAGCACAGAAAGCAAAATAAACTAGCAAGACTAATTTAGTGGACTCAAACAAGAACATGCCATTTACAAGAACATGCCATTTGTTGTTCCTTTTTTTTTATACCAACTTGAAGAGAACACATCCTTCAATATGAATTTATAATTATAATGAAGGATTAAAAGAATCCATCAAAAATTACACACAATGGTGAAAAAGATGACTCGTATTATAGACAGAGATAATAACAAATTTATACAATCAAATGCTATGGAGAGCAATACAAAAAATAATATTCTTGGAAAGATGAGATTCTATTATATTATCAGTATAGGCTAAGCGTTTCCAAAGTTAGAATTATTATTACCTAAAAAAATATTAGGTAACAATCAAACAGAAATAGACCATTCATCACTATTGAGGTATTGAGTATAGCTATCTAGCAAGAATATTGTAAGTAATCTGTCCAAGCGATCTGATGTATCTGGTTGAGCACTGATGGTATAGAGTTATATGCTTCAAGCAGCAAATATTCCATACTGCACATTAAAAGCTGTTCGGGTAGTGTTTTACATGAAATCCTTGAAAATCCCACAACCATCAATACCGGCCTCATAAAATCCAAATTCATTGACAAATGATATTCAAATCTGAATTCAAATGAAGAAAAGATATTTTGATACACGAATTTTCTCCAAATGTCAATATCCCAAGCCAGCAGATCATACATGTCATTCATTTCAAAAAGAGAACCACAAGGAATATATAAACAGGGGTAATACCAATCCTCGGAGATCATCTTCAGACAACGCAATCAATTGATTAAATGCATCTTCCAGAATATGATCCCGCCGAATTCTAAATCGGTTTCAAGTGAAAACAGAATGAGATCCATCCATTCGTTTAGCAGCTGCTAACTGTGACTGAAAGATAGGTACCAACATAACTAATAGTTAGTGAAGCATAACTCAAAAGGATTCAATAGTTCTCATGGAAAAAATATTTTTTTAGCAAAAACAGATCCAATTAATTAGAGTCTGTAATGTTCCAAACACTACATGCATGCGAACCTAAAAATTTTAACACAAACTTGTCATAACTTGATCACTTACAATAAATATTTTAACTCTGCTTGTAAATGGCACCAAGAATGGAGCTTGTTGCAGTATACTATAAGCTCTGGTGTTTCATATCACAGCCTGGAAAAAGCAAAGTGTTAAAACAAGCAGTCATGGAAAATCATGAACACCATCAGAAGCATCCTTATAATTCCCACAAACTACAGGACCAGAAACCATGAAACTCTATAATCAGATGCCATGCTCTGCAGGCCCTTTTAGGAGTCCATCAGTTTCTAGAGAACCTATACAACCAGATTAGGTACAAGAACCAATCAAGTGTAAGTTACCTCGTAATGAAGCAGAAACTTAACTAATCTAGCTGAAAACAGTTTCAGATAAAATAGATAATGTACTAATCAAAACCCCTTATTAGTTCCATAACATGACAATAATAGATAATGTACTAATCATTGAACTTTACAGAGAGTAGAATAGAATTAGAAGAATCAATGTTTATTATGAACCAAAATCAGTATGAATCAAGAATTTGAATATTTGGGTTGCTACTTCGCCCGATTAAACCAATAAGAGCAAATATTGATTATGAAGAACAAAAATTTCCATAGGACTATTCCTTTAGGTTGCTACTTGCTTTGATTAAACCAAAGATTTCATTGTCAAAGGCAGAAAACAACGTAAAAACACGAACTTCAAACAAAGGCACTTTTCCTTTAATTTCACTAGATGGAAAGAAAAACATTTACTCTAAAATTCATCTTTAGCTTATCTGGTCTTGGAAGACGTGGCAAGGAGGACGAATGTAGATAATGGGGAACAACTTCACAATTCCTTATATTCGTACAAATTAATTTACTAAACCCCAGTTTGTTCTTCTGGAAACGGCGATTGTGACAGTTGTTTGCCTGACCCACGTGTGATCGGGTTTCCCTCCCTAACGTCCATCTCATTATGCAGCAGGATTTGGTGATCTGGGGCGTCCACTTCCCATCGTTTGAATAAAGTGGTCTGATCGTCGGGACCACCATAAAGAGGCCACTCATCTTCATTGAATATTGGGTGGAAAAGGCATACATGTCATAGTGGGGCTGAGTAGTGTAGTAGCCTTCGAACAAGCGAAAATCCAACCGCACTGGCGATCTTGCGACATCTTTGCTATCATGGCTACATGGGAACCCATATGCTCGGTGTCTGCTTTCCCACATGTGCATTTTTCATGTAAGTTCAGGCGATGAGTTCGACCTCTCCTTGACTTGACATGGAATAAATACATGCGTGGTCGTAAAAGCACAATTTCCATCAGACACATATGACCACGAGCACGTATCTGGCATCAGCATGCGGATGGCTTAAGCTCGAGAGATGCCAATCACATTAACACCTAGTTCCCTTCTTGCAACAAAGTAACCGACAGACGGAAGAAGGTCAAGCGTACTAATCTGCGATTCTTGGTAGGCTCTGAAGCTCCTTTTAGGGCTATTTGTTAAATACCTACGAAATGTTGGTTGTGAGTAACATATCTTTGACCTCAGGTAAATTGTGAAGAGCATCGCTGAGTGGGACCTCCGACCATTGCGGTCTTCGGGATTAATTCTCCCAATTGTATTCATATGCTTGTGAATTTGCGTTACGTACTTGCTAAAGAATTTGCTCTGCATACAGGTGCTTGAAAATGTTGTCTTTGAGCAGGGTCATGAAATTGTTTGCAAAATGGCGCATGCAAATCTATGATAAATTTTGGTGATGCGACTGACCAAGATGAGATCGGGATATTGTTTGCCATGATACGGATAGCGATCAGAGATATAATGCAAATTCCCATCAGTTGAGTCTTTAGTATTTCTTATGCATGCAGGGAGCAAAACCCTGACTATCGGTATTCTCGTATACGTAATTGCAAATGCCAATGGAAACAACTTCAAATTATTCCGTCACACCCATGCTTGATCAATAACGCCTATATACTTCCCCATATAAATGTGTACCATCAATACTAATTACGGGACGGCTTGATGTTTGAAACCTTGATAGATAGCTTGAATGACGAGAACCTGCGTTGTAATATCTCGTGTTTGGCATATTAATTTCAAGTGTTTTCCAAATGTGATACTTCGAGTTTGATTTTCTATGGCCAAGAACAAGCGTGGCGGCTACGTATATAAGCGAAAGAAATCACCCGAACAAGCGTCTAATTGCTTTATGCTTTCCATCCAACGCCTTTTGTATGATATTTGATATCCCCACATTTCTCCATCACTTGCGAATAGAAGCGGGTAAACGATGGTGTGCCTTAATTAGTGCCTTTATATGACTAGCAACCAATTTCGAGTCTAAGTTGGTGATGGTCAGTTCAAACAAGTTGACACAAGTATGCGGCCAGTATATTTGTTGATAACAAATAACGAAGTATCTTCATAGCGAATTCTTTCAAAGCTTCGTGGGCGGTGACATTCTTACGCCTTCTGCCATCTTAAAGCGGCGATTTTTTGAGGATGCAACAGCGACATACTCTTGATGTCTTTGTAATTGAGTAAATCTTTGCGACCTCTTGCAAATCAATTTACGAATTAAAAACTTGGCCAATAACTAATTCTCGCTCGAATAATGGCGGTAATCTGTTTACCCGTGGAGTCGACAACTTATGACATCATTATCGGGTTCTACACATGTTGAAATTGAGGTGTTGGTGGTAAGTGATAATTAACAGGGGATGACTCATCCAATGTCTCATCATCTGGGTGATTTGATACATCACAAGATGGTGCTTGTGCTGAGACATATATCCCTTGTTCATTCTCCAAATTTTGGTTAAAAGTTCGAAAGGAGGATGCATGTCCATCAACGTCAACATCTTCATCATCTCCAGCACATTCATCATTAACATCTTCATCGTATTCATCATTACCTTCTTCATCAGCACTGTCTTCATCATCTCCATATGGTCCTGTATCCGGTACTGCACCGGTACTAGGCCCACAACCGTAATCAGATTGTGCAACATTGTAATGGTCGCGAACAAATAAATCTACATGGCCACCCACAGATTGGTTCGATTGTGCCTTGACACGAACAACTTTAGCCTCTGATTCAATTTCCTGATAGTGCGTTGTGTTAACGAGATCCAACATTTCCATACACTACTATCATCCGTCTTGGAAAAGGATTTGGAACCTATTTCCATTTCTAAGAGGATACTTACAAATGAGTAATAATTTGAACCTTCGTTTGTCAATGGTTGTCTTTGAGTATATCATATCAATCAATTGTTGAAACGTGCATTCAGCGAAGTATCTTCAAAGCATGATACAAGTTTCACTCACACCCTCATGACCGACATACTGTTTTAGTCCTCTCACTATTTGTCCATTATAGTAACATATCACGGGAATTGTTGAAACAGACATATTTGACCTGTACATAATGGTCTCAAATGAATTAAATAATATGAGAGGTCATTAGCCTGATATCAAATCAACTTTATCATAAAGAAAACAATTAGAGTGTCCTCCATTTCAATCATTTATAATATGATTAAAATGATTTATAATTTAATATAGTATTTGAGTTTATTTTATAACTAGAGGCCTTGAGTTCGAGCCATTAATTTTTTGACCATCTTAATGGTGTAGGCTTTGTGGCCCATTGAGCAAATATAATGCCCGATGAGGAAACCATGAGAAGCCATTCTTGCCCATGGAGCAAACTATCATTCCAAGTTTAATGCATACATTATTGAAATAGAAATTTCAAGTCATGAGTTGTAGAGATACCCATTATGTTAGATAAAACACTCTTTGAAAGGAGGATAGTAGAGATGGAGGAGCATCTTGCTCTATATTATTCAAAATTGGCAAAGCAACAACCAACCAACCAGCACATCTAAAAATTATCAAAGACAGAACAAACTGTCCAGGGATTTAACTATTCCAAAAACAAAATTAAATAAAATCGTTAAACCCTTTTAAGAGAAGACCAAACACCACTGATTTTCAACAAACCCAGTTGCATGAAAGTTCCTACTCTCTAAACTCCCTATTGATGTCCTGTTCTTCCATATATTCTCAAACAGAAATAAAGTAACAACCAAATAACTTAAACATCTATAAGAATATCAACGGGTATAACCAACTACTCAAAAATTTAACAAAAAAAACAAAGGCATGTTAAGAATGATACCTCAATTGCATGAAAATCATCTTGTGTAAATAATTATTATCAAATATAAGGATCAACTTTAACTTAGGATGGAAATAATTATTATCATTTAAAATTAGAATAGGATATAAGGTTTACATTGAAAATTAAAAGGTTTTTTTGATAGGTAATACAAAAGAGCTTTTGTTTAAAATGCACATGAGTGACAAAAAAAATTATGCACACAAAGTGGACATTCTAACCCCATAAATCTAGATGAAACGACCAAAAAAACCTAACCCTTATAAAGATATATGACTAATTTTTTAAGAGTCCAGCGTAGTAAGTAGATCAGCGTATACCTCTATAGGCCAATTCACAAATTATACACACACACACACACACACACACACACACACACACACACACACACACACACACACACACACACACATATATATATATATATATATATATATATATATATATATATATATATATATATATATATATATATATATATATATATATATATATATATTTGATGGCTTTATCGGACGTTCTACATTTTTTTAACACATTTTCATTTCTTTCTTTCCCTAAAGTTTACATTAAGCATAAAGGGTGGTCCTCTACTTTTTTCCACTCCTCCTTAACAAATGCAGCATGCCGACCAAGCAAGTTCCTTTTAGTTGTGGAGTGCAAAATAAAAGTCTATTATTTTTATTTAAACTCTCATTAGCCATTAGTAAAATTATACAAGTTTTAAGAGGTAAATGGATCAAAATTTAAGGTGATGTTTAACCATGAGAGGAACCTTAGGGGTTGCTTGGTTCCTCTATTTTCAAGAACAAATTTTGTTCTAAAGCAGTACTAAAAATTTGTTTGGTTTTTTCATTTTTGTGTGTTTTGAAGGGAATCCCAAATTCAAATAACACTACAATGATCTTCTATGTTTTCAAAATTATTTTTAGAATCGGTTTTGAAAATAGGATCAACTAGGACAGCAACATGAATCTTGTGAGGCGGGTCCATATTAGGAGTGTAATTGAGTCCGATCGATACGGGTAGCTTGACCCAGTCGGTCAAAAAAATCGAAACTATAATCAACTTGAACTCGATGGAATAGTTTTTAGATGTTTGAAATTCGATCGAAAGTTCATAAACACAAACAACTTATCCTCTAGCAAATTGTTAACGGTTTCCTCCTAGGAATGAACATGTAAACACTAGAAACGTATCCGCAGTAGTAACCAAAAAAATATACCAAATCAACCAACTGAAACATATCCAGTATTCGAGAGATAATTTAAGAACAACCGGCGAGCATTGGGCAAGAGGCGTTACCTGGAAGAAGCGCAGGAGAGCAGATGAGCGGCACGTGAATCGGCGGCGATCAACGGCCAGGCCGGAGAGGGAGGGAGGAGCGAGAGGAAGGAAAATGGGGAGGAGGAAAAAAGCCCTGGCCGATCCTTAAATCAATCCAATTCTTTGTAGATTCGGAACGGCTTGACATTTGAATTAGTTTAATTGCCGCCGTTGGCAGGCAGCGGCGTTGAGATGGCCAGCTTGGCCGCGGATTATCGGCGGCGACAATTAAATCAATTCAAATGCCCGCGTTGTGGATTCTTAGGCTTCTATGGAATAAAATGCCAGCCATTCAGATTCTTGAAACGGTCGCACTACTACGTAAATATTTTCTCCTGTAAATTGAATTTATCTTTTTTTTTCTCAAACAGCTTATTTCCGTACAAAACTCGAAAATATATGATGTTTTCTGTTTAGCTTAAGTTGACCTAAACACGAATAACAACTTTTTTTTTTTTTAATACATATATTTACTTTGTATTATAGCATAGCATTTTATTCCTTATAAATTTACCTTCATTAGGACTTGAAACCCTAGCTTAAGTTGACCCAAACACCAATAACACTTCTTTTTTTCTTTTTTTTTACATCCATTCACTTTGCATTATATCATAACATTTTGTTCCTCATAAATTTACCTTTATTGAGACTTGAATCCTAGACCCCTCTTCTCTTTATACCCACCTAAACTTTTAATCACTTGACTTAGATCTTTTTGGCAACACCAAAACCACTTAGGACCAGTTTGGCATTGCTTCTTATAAAAATGTTTATAGTCAAAACACTTTCTGTGACAGCACTTCTATAATAAAACGCTTTTACAAGAATTTGAAAAAGTGATTATACTAGCATTTTTACATGTAACATAGGTATAAAAACATTTTTATATCATTAAAATTTCCAAAAATGACATATAAAATTAATTACAAAAATATATAAATACATATAAAAAATTATATTAATGAAAAACAAAATAACTATTGTATGATTCTAAAAAATTTAATAATATTTACATAATGATTTGAATTAATAACTAAAAATATATAAATATTTCTATTAATAAAATCCTAAACTAATTATTTTTATGATCATAATTTTTAAAAGTATTTACAAAAGATTTAAATTTATGAATCAAACATAAAATAACGTTTGCATAAAAAAAAACCTAAACTAATTATTTGTATGATTATAAAAAATATTTACAAAAAACATTTGAATTAATAAAAGAACATAAGTAAATATTTATATTAATTAAAAATTAAATTAATTATTTTTATGATTATATAAATTTTTTTTAAAAATATTTAATATAAAAGATCTGAAGATTTTAATTAATGATTAAAAATATATCATATTGTTGTGATTTTTTTTTCAAAAAAAAATAACAAATATATATTTTAAGGATAAATAAATATGTATTTTAAGGATATTAAAAAACTTTTAAAGTGTTTTTTTTAAATAAATGCTTCTCAAAAAAACACTTAAAGTGTCCTTGTAAAGTTTCAAAATGTTGCTAAACATTTTTTTTCTCCTAAAAATACTTAAAAGTGTTTCTAGAACTAGAAACACTTTAAAAAATCACTATCAAACTAGCCCTTAGTTGAAGGTTTTATGAGTAATTATTTATATACATTATTCAAGATGGATGTTATTGTCAATGTAATGCAATTCACAAAAATATTAATGAAACTAATTATGTAACGATTTTTTTTTTATTTAATCTCAAATCTTCTTTATGAAAATATTTTTGTATTATATATATATATATATATATATATATATATATATATATATCAGCAGAAAATAATTTTTACTTGAGCCTAAATCCAATACATTCATAGCATAATCAAATTACTAAAATCTCACATTTAAATAACATCAAAGTTAATTACATAATGTGTAATCTCGTATTTTTTGCTATTATGTGTTTCCCACTCAAAAGGCAAGACTCTTTTTTATTTTGAAAAATCATTTTTAAAAATGGTTTGGTGCTACCACTTATTTTTAAATTATTTTAAAAAATAAAACAAAATAAGAAAAAAAAACCTATAATGTGACTATGAATAAGAAAAGACGAGTTTGAGAAAAACCAAGCCAGCCTCTGCAAGCTACTTATTGTGAATGTGTGACGAGATGACAATCCGTAGCACGACTCTAAGTCTCTAGATGTTAGGTCTCCAATAATCAAGTTAAGACAAACATAGCTTTTGATTGGTTAATCTACTAGGTTAAAAATAAATAAAACTAAATTAAAAATAAAATAAAAGGTTGTAAAGACAAATAAAAGAAGCTTGAACAAAGAAAATGAGTATTATGAAGTTTCTTTGAAAAATTAGTTTTAATTAAATTTCAAGAAAAAACAAGTGAGAATATTTTAGGAAAAGAACTTGAAGAGAAAGGACATACTAATAATAAATAATAATAATAGAATTAATTTGAAAGATAGTAAAAACAAAATCAATTTTAAATGACAAGGAGATGAAATTTAGAAATATAAGTTAAAAGGGAAAAGTTTTAAAACAAAAGGATTTCTAGCCCAAATAGTTGCATTGTTACACTTTAAACTTCAGGTCAAGGATTCAACTCCCTAATCTTCATTTAAATATTTTATTTTTCAAAAAAAAGATCTTATTATTAAAAAAATGAAAAATGAAAATAATAATGAATTAGAACAAAAAAAAATGATAAATAATAATAAAGAAAAACAAACAAGTGAGCAATGGGGCCCTTAGGTACGATGAAAATGGATGATAATGCCATATGGATATGTGAGACCCACATGGATATGGTGGCTTCCACCAACCAAGAGCATGATATATGGGTAACTTTTCTCCTCCTTCAAGCAGCAACGAAGATGCCCATATTATTAAACATGCCCTAGATTGGGATTCTCATAATAGTCAATTAACCATGCCTTGCACGGTGGAAGCCCATGCCCATCGTTCATGCCAAATTCAAAAACCTAGGTCAAGCTCTTTGGATTTCAATCTCTTGGAGCTCCCCTCTTCTCTTCCTCTAGTGTTTTTACCTTGTGTCTTCCTTCCCCAAAATGGATCCCCCTTCCTTTGTCTCAATTTGTTTTTTCTTTTATACCATTTTCCCAGGGCATTGTAGTTAATTTCTGTCATACTTCTAAATGAGCTCTATGTTTAGTGTTGTTATTTTTTACTTAATTTAATTTTTCGCTTTTTTGAGTCAGTAGTGCTATTATTAATTAACGCTTTTATATCTAAGTTTTGCTACCATTTCTTTTTCAATCGATAGTATCGCTTAATCCGCGAATCTTCTCATGACATAGTTTCCATCTAAGTAAGATTTCCTACCAATTTAATTTTGAAAGTCTTCTTCCGTTGCAAGCAAATCAAGCATAAGACTGTTAAATCTGTGACTATTATCATTCTCATATTCGATTTTACCTATATAGAGGTCATGTTAAAGGTTTTACTTGGACTTTTTGATATTTGTGGTTGATATGACTTTTTAGTTTTTTTTTTTTTTTATTGTTCATTTTTTTTAGATATTTGACTGCTGAAAGTGGATTACAGGGCCCAAATAATCGACGCTTGCGCATACGAAGCATTTATAAACGCTAAAATTCCTGCCTTTCTAAATGGGCCCAAAGCCTGAAGATATCTCGCTATCGCCCGCCCGCATTTTCTCATAAGTATATCCTAAATTTCTAAAATCAAAACCTCTCATGCTTCCATGTGTCATCTTGTAAATTAGCCAAAAGTTCTCAATAATTATCATATAAATAAAATAAAATAAAATGAAACACTAATTTGGGGTCCACAAATATGTTCATCTTCAATAAAGTCTAAGGAGCCGCAACAGGCAAGAGAATCACTAATAAACAAAGCATTTAGTGCTCAGCAGAAGACGGAAACGAATCCTCGCATCGTAACAAAGCGAGATCCCCAAAACGCCAAGATGAACGCAAACTCATTTACACCAAAGCAAAGGCCAAAGCAACTAAGGAGGCCCTCAAAACTCAAAAGCACCAACAAAGAAAATGCCTAAAATAAGTTTACTAGTCAATATATATATATATATATATATATATATATATATATATATATATATATATATATATATATATATATACACACGCCCCCCAAATGGTGTCCAAAAGTGGTCTGAAAATCGATGTCAATGTCAAGGAGAAGTCAAAACCAATTCGCTTGTTGTTAATAAAATACAAAACAAAGGGATATTATCTTACAAAGCACGCTAAAGGACATCGTGGAATAAGACAAGATACTACAAAGCCTATGTTAAGATCACTAATGGGAACCAAGAGGAATGTCAAGGAAGGTCTGAATACTCTACTACCATAGGACAAATGCTATAACTCATGATGCAAAAAGGCTCAGTAGCCTGAAGGAAAAAGGAGCTCCACTATAAAAATAGGAAGGAAAATAGGCCAAGGATGACGGAAAAAATTTTATGAATCACGGCGCGCGTGTTTATGCCAAAGCAAGTCTAAAAAACATGACAAATCATAAAGGTAACGTCTACATCGGAACAAGACAAAAAAAAAAGTGTGACAAATCGTGAAGGACGTCTATGCAAAACAAGACGTAATAACGCGATGATCGTGAAGTCACATCTATGCCCGAACAAGATAAAAACGTGATGCATCAGCGGCTGCCGTCACTCCGCACAAGAAAAAAATGACGGTCAGGGTGTTGTCTACGCCAGAATAGCATTTAAAAACGTGATGAATTGTGAAGGTGTCATTCCACGCCAGAATTACACGTAAAAATGCAACAAATCGCGGAGGTTCCGTCTTATGTCTAACAAGACAAAAAACTTAATCTGATCGTGGAAGGTTCCGCCTACGTCGAAAAACAAGACAGAAAAAAAGGATTTAGTCATGAAGGTGTCATCTACATTGAATAAAGACATAAAAACGCGACTGATCACGGCTGCTATATCTACAATCAGAGCAAGACGTAAAAACGGATCTGATCATGAAAGTGTCGTCTATGCTGTCAAGATGTAAAAATGTGATGCTAGACGATGTTGTCTACGTACTAAGATAAAAACGATTCGATAGTGGCGTAAGGTTACGCCAGAACAAGACAAAAACATGACTCATCAGAAGATGTCGTCTATATCAAAACAAATAAGCAAAAGATAATGTCAAAAAGGAATCTCAAAGTCAAAGGATGATCAAGATATCGAGATACCAAGAAAACTTAAGGAACGAGCAAACAATGCACCGCTAAAAGCCTAATGATCAAAACGAAGAGGTAAATCCTAGTATGCGTACTACATGGTCAACCATTCGATCAGAAAATGTAAATCTATGGATAACTGACAACATCAAAGACGGGCATACCTAAGATAAGAACGCACTAACCGAAAGGCATCAAAAACCATCGGCTCAGAGTATGCTTCATTGATCGAGGTAAAGTAAATATGTCAAGGATGTCAAACAAGGCTGGGCATCATGACATACCGCCGACAAAACTAACTCAACAAAACTGGCACGACTTCAACACCGGAAGCACAAATATGCAAGTCAAACTCAAAGATACAATCATTAAAATGGATAAATCACCAAACGAGCCAATATCTTGGCTCACCATCATGAAAAAGTGTTGAACTTAAATCTACCACTATGAAAGCTCGATTGAAAGCCCGCTAAACTACATTCTTCCCTAATCATGGGAACAAATCATATATCATGGTGAAATTGTTAGGTCAAAAGAAAATAAGCAATAAACTTTGTGAGGATGGATATTGCACAAATATATTAAGGAAGAGTGCCTAAGATAGAAATAGAAGATAGGTAGGTATCCAAGATCGATCGCATACAAGAGATCGAATCCCATGTGACATCTCACCAAAATCCCATCAAATGATCATATCACCATGTCAACAAATCGATCAAAATAGATGGGCTATGACTCAATATCAAAATGGAAATATGAAACTGTCTAATAATCCTTAAATCATTGATCTGATTATTTGATGTAATGAATGAATGCGATAAGCCTCCCAAAGATGAGTATGCTCAATGCCATAAATGAAAATGGCTCAACATACTCCATGCAACTACTGATCCAAGTACACTATGAGGGTGGAGGAGATAGGTGTGCCCTAATGTAAGCTTTCTGAAGTGGCTATGCTCTAAGCCAAATCAAACTCCACCATCCATGGGAGGATTATATCTCAATATGTGTCCTCATGTCATGATCAATCTCAACTTCAGGTAGGATATAATGTTCAACATGATCTCAACAACTCCAAATCAAGATGCTCTAAAATAATGAATAAACTAGCAATGTCTGCAAAAGAATCTCCAGAGGGCTTCACATAAGTCATCAAATCAGGACCACCAACCATCAATGGGATGAATATGCTCCAATAACAAATAAATCAACTACACCTCCTAAAAGTATCTAAGTGACTTTACCCAATACAGGATGTCTCAAAACCATCATCCATAAAAGAGGTTATGCCTCAAATACAGATCATCTCAAGAATCCGCCAACAATCTAGTGGGTATGTCTAGCATCGAGTAAATAAACTCATGATAAGTTTGTCTCCTCCAAAGTGGTTATGTTCAATGAGGATATCTCTAAAGATCCAATGAAACAAAATAGGGATAACTTCAAGTATATAATCATCAAAGCTCCACATCCATCATGCTCCAAAATATGTTTAGCTAATCTCGAATATCGCTCATGTGTAAGCTATCAAACATAATGTGTGGCGTCATAGCCTCAAGGTGGTCATATGATTCGGACCATAATGCAAGCTTAGGTGATAAGGTAAACAAAATAAAGGGAAACTAGGTTCGATAATCCCAATAAGAAAAAATCCTAAACCCTCATGTATAATGTAATATAAATCACAGTCAAGAACCTGAATGCCATGAAAAATACTAAACAATGGGTAACAAAGTATCTCATATCAATAGGATGAGCAAAGATGATAAGTGGATGATGAAGCTATGTTTCTGCATCGCGAGCCAGAAAGGAAAATGAGAAATGAAATATGATCAATAGATAAAGGTGAGGAAATGAACGTCAATAAGAAAAGCACAAAGGTAAGAATGAGTGATGGTCCCCTCACATCATAGCATGGAGGGAAATCAAATTTGAAATGGATGATGTGATGAATAGGAAATAATCCAGATATCCTAAAATTAGAATGTCACAAGTCTCTCTCAAATGTCGCACTATCTGACTCAAAGGAAAGCTCACATACGAATTCTCACCATCATATATACTCAATGGAATAAGGTGTCACGACCATACATGTACCTAAAGAAAAAAAAATGATACAATAGAATACATAAATGAGGGGTTTTTCTTATTTTTATATATTTTCCTTTTTTTTATACATACTTGAATCAACAATGACTGATATACAATACACAACCAGACAGATGAAATCACCTCACACACTAATATAATCATGAATCCTCACTGATAAGGTAACCTCTCAAAACCAAGATATCTAAATCATTGCCCAATGGGTGGAATGAGGAAAAGATGTGACAATCCTCCATACAAAGACATGTGGAAAACCATCACTCGAGGGAAAGCAAAGGTAGTGTCATAAGGGAAATGACATGCGACAAAGGGTAGCACAGCAGATATGTGATGAGTGGGAGCTGATGATGTCAAAATGCAAAGACGATAATGAAGAATGAAATGGATCATAACATGTTTCTCAAGTCCAAAGCTCATGAGATCTCTAATCAATGCATGCATACATCAAGGGGTCCCTAACCCAATGTAAATGATGAGTGAGGTGATGAAAGAAATGGCTATAACATTCGTGTGAGGTTCAAAGGGCTAGCAATGGGTAACTCTATATATGTAAGGGATAAGATAAATAGGCTCATGAAATGATGGCCACCCATCCTTTGACCAACACATCATAAATCATACTCTCAAGATTACATTACAGAACACTAAATGACGATCCATCCAATGTGGTAATGTGAAATGCTCTAAAATCGTGTGAAAGCTCATTTATAAGAACCTTGCCTATGTCAATCATGAACATAGGCACATCAATCTCATCAAATAAGCAAGTCGCTCTCTCAATACAAGCCACTTATCACAACCCATGCAAATCCAACCCCCATAGTGTACAACTCTAACGCCATATGCAATCGTCTACAATATAGATACTATGTAACAACTAATCTCCCCCTCATATTGTAGAATGATCAATGATCCCATCAAGTAGTCAGACTACCCTTTTATCATAAGTCACTTCTCATAAAGATGCAAAACTCTCCTCAAATCCAATTATCAAACTCTACCAAATCAAATCAAGGAAGCAATGTACAAGGCTAAGGTATAAAGGGGGAAAGATGGATAACAATGTAAAGGTGTGGAGGAGTCACTGTATAAAACTCACAATGGCCATGTCAGTTGGTCTAAAAAAAGGTCAAGGTGAAAATACAAGTGTGCATAAGATGCTACTCTAATCATAATGGTAGAATGTATCTCAATTTCCAACTCTCAATTTAAGTCTCTAATGCTAAGTCAATAAGCTCAAACCCCTCGAATATGGGTTGGGCCCAAGTAATTGTGATGTGTGAGTAAAGAAGTCTCATTTCAAAGCCACAACACAGTACAAGATGAATGATCCTATAATGGAAATCAAAATTAGATACGATAGGAGCTCTAAAGTCATAAATGAGTTCACTATAAGATGGCCACAAATATGACTAGAGAAGTCACATCAATAATCCAGGATGAAAGAGGTGTGTTAAATAACACTATCATGAGATCAATATCCCCTCCACAGTTGTAAGCCTTTGATTCGATTTTCAATCCTAGAAAAAAATGATAAGGTGATCAAGACAAATGTTTAAAAAAAATGGATGAACGTAAAAACATGCCTTTCACCTTTTCATATAAAAAAAAAAAAGGACATCGAGTTGAAAATCGAATCAAGTGTCAAATAAGAAACAGCGTACTAAGCCCATGATAGGTGCAAGGTATGAAAGATAAGTGATGGATGAGCATACCCCAAGGTATCAAGCAGCATGTGACAAAAAACTAAGCGTCAACTCAAGAAATTAAGACTGACGAAAGCCTTGTAGTGAAGGTCCTCTAAAATCAATAAGTGAAAATGAGTAAATCTGACACACTAAAACAAGGAGTGATCCAACTAACACTCAAAACTTGAACTAGTCTCTAAACACTTGAGAGGAGACCAAAGGGAGAAATCAAACCCGATTGTACTAAAATGACCCTAAAAGCTCTCAAATGCACCCACATGTAAGATAAGGACACCTAATAAGAGGATCTATGGCTCAACCTACAAGGTCAAGGTAGGCTCTAAAAGAGAATGATCCAGGTGATGGGTCTTAGTGGCAAAGGCTTTCACAACTGGCTGAAGCATCCTCACAACTCTCACTTACTTAAAGAGAATCTAATGTGCACAATGGGGTCTGGGTGCATTGAAAAACCTATCAATCTAAGCATAAAGCACATCAGTCACGTTATCCCGGAATCTAGTTATGAGTTATACAAGTCTTCAAAGATCGAACTCCAATTAGCATCAATATGTCGATCACCTCTAAAATACTCTCAAACATAGATATAGTCCATCATTAGATCCTACTTCTAATCACTAGATGTCGAAAAGCAAGCAAGGAGCGACAAATCTCCTATCCAACACAAGATCAAGGGAAAAAAGTCGACCAAAACTAGTGTCTTAGAGATAAGGGGATACATGTATCCCATATATGCCAAACATTTAATTTCAAGGGAAAGGTAGTTGGCAAACAATCATAAAAAGAACATATATATCAACCAAATTTACACAAAGTCTAAGCAGGGAAAACAATATGAGCAATAATGAGTATACAACATGTTAAGAAGTAATCAAGAGAAATATATAGAAAAAAGAATCAACATGTCGGGGTGAATGAGATAAGTAATCCAAATAATATAGATCCCAAAATAAGCAAAGTGACTTTACACAAACATGAGCTGTATATTTATACACACATGCTAAGTAGGGAAATAAGACACTAAAACAGAATATAACATGCTAAAAGTGATCTAGAAAAATATATAGCAAAGAAACAACATATCAAAGTGAATGAGATAAGCAATCCAAGAATGTACATGCCAAGAAGAGTAGACTAATCATAAAACAATAAGGAATAAACGTACTTTAATAGACAAGAGAATAAACCAATACAATAAATGATATCAAAATGAATATAGTATGTAAAAATAAGAGTATGCCTGTGAAGTAGCAAATAAAATATCATACAGCAAAAAGTCAACATGCTCTCATAATAAACAAATGAAACAACCAACATGTTAAGGTATCCAATATAACATATAATCAAACATGCTCCTCAAACAAGATCATAAATATAAGGGTCTCAATGTGTCATCAATCATTAAAGCATGCAAAAACACAAAGAGATAGGGATACCCACTAATCGACCAATCAAACATCATATTTGCCTCAACTTGTGTTCAAACTTGACCCTTTAAAATGATCCCTAGTGGAGTCGCCATTTTGTGGACCCCGTGTTTTTTTTATATTATGCGTTTCTCACTCAAATGTAGACCTATTTTTATTTTTAAAAACTAGCCACTACTTATTTTGCTTTATTTTAAAAAGTAAACAAAATAAGAAAAGAAAAACACTAAACGCGACCACTGAAGAAATGTGGGTATGAGAAAACCGAAGCGAGTACCAAGAGTCTGCTTTGTCAAGAAGGCATGCTAAGAATCCGGTGAAAGACCCTTCTAAACCCCTAAATATTGGGTCTTTAATAATCAAGTTAAGGCAAATATGACTTTTGATTAGTTAATCTACTAGATACCAAGCAAAGAAAATAAATATATAGAAACGAGTTGGAAAATAGAATGGAGAAAGTATACTTAAGCGGCTAAATGGAAGTGGAAGTGATCTCATGAAATAAATATCGATGCATATATATATTCATTTATTTATTTATTCATGAATCAATTCCATAGAATTCTATTTTATTTGAAACTATGAAACTAATAAATATTATTGTTAAAATCATGAAAATCATTTTTTTAAATAAATAAAACTAAATTAAAAATAAAATAAAACAAAATAAAAGGTTGTAAAGATAAAAGAAGCTTGGAGAAAGAAAATGAGTATTGTGAAGTTGCTTTGAAAAATTAGTTTTAATTAAATTTCAAGAAAAACAAGTGAGAATGTTTTAAGAAAAGAACTTGAAGAGAATGGTGATACTAATAATAAATAATAATGATAGAATTAATTTGAAAGTTAGTAAAAGTAAAATCAATTTTAAAGACATGGAGATGAAATTTAGAAATATTAGTTAAAATGGAAAAAATTTAAAACAAAAGGACTTCTAGTCCAAATAGTTGCATTGCTACACTTCAAACTTCAAGTCAAGGATTAAACTCCCTAATCCTCGTTTAAATATTTTATTTTTCAAAAAATATATTATTATTAAAAAAAAAAGAAAATAATAATGAATTGAACACAAAAAAAGATAAATAAATAAGAAAGAAAAAACAAACAAGTGGATCGTGGGGCCACTAGGTGCCATGAAAATGGAGGATAATGCCATATGGATACAGAGACCCACGCGGATATTGGCACATGATTTAAATTCTCGGATATATCGTCGGTACCGGCGATATATCTGATATCGCGCCACTGGAACGACATACGTAAAATCGCTCGGGAAAAACTCTCTGTTAATACGGGAAATATATCGCGACTATGATATATCGATATCGGAATAGAAATTTGTGAGGCCGGTAAGAAGTAAACACTGGCAGTATTGATTTGCTTCAAATATCGGAGATATATCGGAAATATGGTAAAATATCGGAGATATATCGGAAATATGGTAAAATATCGGAGATATATCGAGATATATCGGGATATATCGGTGATATATCGGGATATATCGGTGATATATCAGGATATATGGAAATATATCAAAATGATATATTCTTATGAAATTAAATCACAGCGGTATAATTAAATTACAAATATATTTTGACCATGCGATTATTTTAACCCAAAAATCTATAATGCCTCTAAAATCATTCAATTTAGTCACAAATTCTCTCTCTGCTATCAATCTTCATTTCACTCCAAAATTTTCTTTGTATGATATCTCTTAAATAACTATATATTAGTTTAATATTTTAAATTAGTTAATTTAGTAATAATATATTAATAAATTAACCATATTCGTTAATTTTAAATCAAGTTATATATTAGTTAATATCATTAATAAATATTATAAATTTATAATATTATATATAAGTTTTCGTATTTAAATTAGTTTAATTTAGTAATAATATATTAATAAATTAATTTTTAAATGTTAGTTAATATTTGAAGCAGTATGTGGATGAGTACGAATTTCTTATCAATAGAGAAGTTGTGAATCTGAGTCGAAACGTTTATTCGCGCGTATTCGATCTTATAATCGATATTATCAAGACAGAGTAATAACTGGTATGAGCCATTATCTTTCTGAAATTTGATCTGTCAGTAGTGTTCTGATTGAGTCCTGTGATCTTAGTTTTGATTTAAAGCTCATTGCAATGTATATATTTGATTATTAATGTCGTTTTATGACTTTTAAAAGTATTTTTATAGTTAAGTATTTTTGTTAATTTTGATATATCGATATTAATAAAAAATATCGCGTCTGTCTCCAGATATGTCAGGTATATCCAAGTAAAATCTGAGAATGCCAGATATATCCATCGAAACCGATATTCCGACCTTGATGGTGGAAACTTCCCTTGGCCGAATATACTATATTATTACGCATCTTTGTTCAGTTAGGATTGTCATAATAGTCGAGTAATCGTGCCCAACACCATGGAAACTCGTACCCATCGTTCATGCTAAATTCAAAAACTTAGGTCAAGCTCTCTGGATTTCAATCTCCTAGAGCTCCACTCTTATCTTACTCTAGTTTCTTTACTATGTGGCTTCCTTCCCCAAAAAAGATCACCCTTCCTTTGTCTCAATTTATTTTTTCTTTTATACCATTCTCCTCATAAGAGACATCTTAGCCCTAAAATCAAGGCCTCCCATACTTGCATGCGTGATCTTGTAAATCAGCCAAAATATCTCAACAATTATCATATAAATAAAACCACGTAAAAAAACACTAATTTGAGCGCTTATATATAAATGAATCAAATTTCAAAGTCTATTTTATAGTTTGTCTCACATTTGATATTAATAGCGACTATAATACTTAAGGACCATAAATTTGCAGCTTAAATTATTCGTGAATTTATATATATATATATATATATATATATATATATGTATATATAGAGAGAGAGAGAGAGAGAGATTATCCTAAATATAATATATTTTTCTCCATATCAATAAGACAATTTAGAAAGTGTCTCTTCTAGAGACACTTTATAAAAATTGGAAAAACTGAAATGACTACTATGACACTTTTAAATTTTAAATTCAAAAATTTTAAATTAGTAAAAGTGGTATCTTTGTAAGACACTTTTAGTGTTACTCAAACTAAATTATAAAAGGTTTCTTTTTGCACTTTGTATCAACATTTCAATATTTAGAAAGGTTCTTCAAGACACTTTTAAAGTTAAATTCAAAATTTTTAAAATTATAAAATTGCTCTTTTTCAAAAATACTTTCAAATGTTAATTCAAAACATTTAAAAATTATGAAGTGCTCTTTCTTAAAAGTCATTTTTAGCGTAATATTTACTTAATTTGTGAAACGCCTCTCTCAAGAGACAATTTAAAATTAAATCAAAAAGTCGCCTCTTTAAAGAGAGACATCACAAATTTAAATTAAAATTTAAAATTATAGAAAATGTCTCTTTAAAAGACACTTTCAATATTGATTCAAAATTTTCAAAATTATGAATGTGTATTTTCAAAATACACTTTTAGTATAATATTTCAACAATTTAAAAATTGTTTATTCAATAAACACTTTCTAAAAAATCGAAAAACTAAAAGTATCTCTTGAATTCAAAATTTAAATCGAAGATATTAATTTCTTAAATTTTAAATTCAAAAATTACCAGAGAAAGGTTCTTTCCGAAGAGACACTTTCTGTCAAAATTAATTCAAAACTTTAAATTATTAAGATATATTTTCAAAAACACTTTTAAGATAACATTAATAAATTTAACGATTCGGGGCATATCATAAAAATTTAAACTGAAAGTATCTCTCACAGACATCAAGCATCTCAAACAATAAAAAAAATTAAATTATAGAAATAATAAACTAAAAAGAACTTTTAAATGTTAATTCAAAACCAACGAATACCAAAGTAAAGTCTCTAGGGGAAAAACTTTTACTTTTCATCATAGGAATAATTCTTCAATCTTGTAGTTGGCATTAAATAATTTAGCTTAAAATTAGATTTTAGAACTCTGTTCAAAACGTGTTTTTTAAATTGTGGTACTTTTATTAAATCTTTAAGAAAAATGTGAAAGAGAACATTTAAAATTAAAAATGAATAAAAATAATTTTATAATATTTAAATAATAATAATAAATTAAGTAAAATTAAAATTACTTAAACGCTATATATTTGTCTGTTTTTAAAACAGTTTTTAAAACATAAAAACATTAAAAAGGTTATTTAAATTCTTCTTATTTAAAAAAAAAAAAAAGAAAAGAACTAAACTCAATTCTCGTTATTTTTTGAGAACAAAAAATAGTTTAAAAAAACCATAATTAAACCGCTTTATTTTATTTCTTCATTCTTTGTACTTTGTAGTCTGTACTCTTTGTGATCTTTGTCTGACTTTTTTCTTCTGACTTATAGAGAACCAATCATAGCGTAAGATTTTAAAATTTAATTATATTATAAATAAATGTAAAATAAACTTTAAATTGAGAAATTAAGGGAAAATGTGACCCTGACCCCCGATATGTTTGATCATTTTGGTCAAAAGAAGCTTAAAATTGAGGGATTCAGTTATAAAAAGTTTCGTTTACAGCAAAAACTCAATTTTTTATATCGTTATATGATAATTTTATCTCTTAAGATTTGTATTTTTTCAAATAAAATTTTATTTTATATATATCTCAAAAAATAAAATTATTATCTAACAATATAAACTGTCATAAAAAGAAAATAAATAAAAGGATGTTGGTAGTGGGTCAAAGTTGTTTCCATTCCCATTTCCACTTGAACCAATAATATTCCACGGCACATTGGAAAGTTTCCTTGAAAATTCCAATCTCCACATTTACCACAAAAGAAAACATTTGTTTCCATTTCACGCCTAGCTTTCTGTTGTTTATTCTTTTTTTACAACTAAATATTTTTATCAGCATTGCAGAACTATTTTCTGAAACCTAGAAATGACATCTCTTCCTTTTCAGTAGTTCTACCTATTTAAAAAAAAACTGTATCATTTGAGTTAAGATACATAATATATGCTTTTGTCATATACTAAAGAAATGTAAAAAATCTGTTTGGGATAATTTTTAATTCTTCCCAAATTGAATAGTCATTCTGAGTTACAGCTGATTCTATTTACTAACATACTGAATGAATTATACTCAGTCATATGTTTATAACAGTGAAATCCACATAATAACAAACAAATTATGAAAATAGCTAAGATAAAGAGCTGTGCTATTTAGGCTCTTTAGAAAATAAATAGGTTGTATCAGCTAAATTTAATATCAAGCCAAAACTAAGACGTCGATTACAGCACTAATTAACTGATCACAGCCAAAAATTTAGTTAATGCCAATCATTTGAAATTTTAAGTTAATGTTATGAAGACATCACGGCACACTGCTCACATACTAGTTTGACTGGTTATTTCATTTTCTTAAACTATTTAGTTTTTTTTTTCACAAAAATTAAATATGTCCAAAACTCTAAAATAAATGAGATAAAAAAAAATAAAAAAGAAAAAAAAAGTTTGTAGACCTCAAATTTGGGCTAAGTTTAGTTTTATCATTTTATTTTATTTTTATTTTTATTTTACCGTTTTTATCTTATTTTATTTTATTATTTTACCTTATTTTATTTTCTTGATTTGATTTAATAGTTTCTTAAGAGCAAATAAGATGGAATGTTTTTTTTTAAAGGAGATAATATTGAAAAGCATTTTTTTCTCCGTTCATAGCTAGACCTAGTTTTAGGACTCTTGATTCACACGCCTAAAACCCAATTCTAGAGATGATTTACAATTCACACCCTCAAGCCTTCACTGGCTCAAGCCACAACGACACAGAACCTTCTCAGAATCCGATTTTTTGGTCTAATTACCAATCACATATCTGTAAAGAATGCAACCTTCTCTAAATTCATAAATTCTCCAAATTCAAAATTTCACGCCGATAAAATTGTTTCTAAATATTCAAATCTCAATTATGCATGTTAGATATGAAAATTGTTCGTAATATAATAATATCTAAGATCTCCCAAATCTAACTCTTTGCATTTCATTATAAAAATGAATCTAATGATACTTCAATTAACTTTGAAACCCAACATTTCATAAACATTTAACTTATTAAATAACATTTATCCAACATAAAGTTCTAATCAAACTTAACGAGCGAATCCCAACCTAGGCCATCACTGCAAACTAAAAGACTAAAATATGTCAACGAATCTAAGTGAGCTAAAACTCAATAAGAAATACTAATACGCCATGGATCAAAATTTTTCAATCATATAACAATAGAGATGTTTTTCATCAAAGCTTTTGATTCAAAAATAAGTTGGAACATTAACAAATATACTTCAACATTCTCATATCCATTTCAACCGCCATATCAAATGCGCATCCAAATAATTTCATATCAAATTTCGATTCAAACACTTTCATATCAAATTCAAAATCAGCCACATTTCATATTTTCTCCTGGTCATCAAATATCAAATGGTGCCCGCCATTTTCATATCAAATCCAAAATCAAATATATTTCAAATATATTTTTCCTGGCCATCAACATCAATTAGTGCCCAATATACTGGACTTTCAAACGCTATAATGTGAAAACTGTTCCTTTAAGGCACCTTAACCAAACACTACTAAGACGCGTAATCCTAACCAAACCCCAAGAGTCGGGTTCAAACTGTTCATTCCCCACCAAGAAAATGTAAAGGTCAATCATTATTTATATCCCGTTGACAAGGGAATGTAATGAGGCCAATCATTATATCCCGCTGATATGGGCCAAACAGCGCCACGAATTATTTTCACTCCGCTGACAAAATGAACTAACCGTAGTCAACAACATTTTATCCAAAGTTCAAATTTATAAACATCACATTCCAAGATATCTTTTCGTAAACAAAACAAACTTCAAAAGTACAATCATATTAAAACTGCACTTTAATCCATATAATCAACAAATAAAAGGTAAAACTTTTCACAAATCAAGATTATATAATTCAATTAAACAACATCTTCTAATAAAGCTAAAATTAAACAATTTTCTTTTTAAAAATCGCATTAATATCCCTTACACGCATATATATATAAAATAATAGTTTTCAAAAGTCAGATAGAATCTTCAATTTCTCAAAGGAGTACTCAAAGTTTAAAGAGTTAATCAAGAATCTCTCAATTTCAATGAAATATTTCTCCTCTAAAATAATGTTGAAGAGACTATCAACATTACTTATTTATTCTAAATCCTCTTCCTAATTTGATAATTTTAATAATTATATTACGATGTTCACCAAACATATTGACAACCTGCTCAACGAACTATTCACTCAGTAAATACAAATTTTATAAAACTTATATTCCTTTTCGGATCCGATTTAATAATTTATTTATTTTGTTAGATCTTATCAAATATATGTATTTATTTCCTATAATTGCCAAATAATCATCTAATCATATTCTTATCTAATAAAATCTCAACTTTAATAAATATCACTGGCCAAAATACAGACATTTAAATACTTATCAAATACATATATTTATACAAAATTCAAGATTTTCAAAATTCTATACTATTTGTTTATCAGTTTGATTTTCTTTTCAAAATTATCCTAAATACTTTTCATTCTCATAATCAAAGTAATTCAATATGACACCACCAATCCTTATTTTATTTTATTTTATCTTATTTTTTAATAAACTGAGTGAAATCTAAATCACTTTTCAAATAATCTAAACTGAAAGAAAAGATTGCATGAATCTACATCAAAGAAATCTGAAAAATAAATTAGAAGTGATCAATAGAGAAATTTGTTCTTCAAACCCTAGATCCGAAAGCAATACGTCATTTGGAATTCTACCCGCAGAAGAGAAATTCAAAAAAGAATAGAAATGATTTTCTTTTCTTACTCTAATTTATACCTGAGGTGTCTATTAGTTACCTTTTACCCCTTTCATTAATTTGTCTATTGTATGATTTGTCACTACAACTTCTTTCTAAGGTTGGCAAATTAATTGATACTGCCATGGGATTTGTCATTATACCTCTTTCATGTCATTATACCTATATTTTATTTCCATAATTTGTATAAATTTCATGTCATTAAATTAATCGATACCTATTATGATTTGTCATTATAATTCTCTTCATGTCATTATACCCTATTTTTATTTCCAATTTATAATTCTACAAATTCCTCGTTATTATTATTTCCTTAACTTATACCCATACAAATCTCACTGATATTATTTTCCTCGAACTTACACCTATACAAATTCCTTGTGTTATCTTCTCCTCCTTTACAAAAGTTTAGGGGTCCTCTAAACTTGACTTACTCGTAGTCTTGAAAATAATTGAGGATGTTTTTTGTCTCATCTCTTCTTCTAACTCCTGGGCGGGGCCTCGATATCATGACGTGTCTGCTTGACTTTTACCAACTTGACAACAACACGTCGTAACTCATTCATCACATCCACAATTTGAACGGGCACCTCTTCATAGGTCAAGTCCTCGAAATCTAAATAGGCTCCTAACTCACAATGTGAGAAGCATCGAAACATATTTCTCAAGGTCGTAAACAAAACATACATGCAATCTAGACAGGCTGGGCAAGTGCTACTTTATATGCTATTACATTCCACTTAATATTTCAAACACGCCTTCACAAATCGAGGACCGAAGCCTTTCCTTCTCTAATAGATTTCAAATCTCCCCAAATTCTCTTCAATCGAGATTATCCTTTCAGTAGTCACTTACACAAGTTCATATGTTAATTATTATTTTTTTCTCCAATATGATCATAACACATAGGGGATCATAAACTTCTACCATAAACCTTTCTGAAGACATAATCTCATTGCTAGCTTAAAACTATTTTACAAGAAAATTTAACCAAATGTAAGAACTCATTCTGATTACTTTCAAGTTTTTTAAAATAATATATCTTTCAACAAATATTTCCAACTTCATGATTAGATTTTCCTCATAATTAGCTGTCATTAGTCTAAGTACGAAGCTACCATCAATAACTTAGTACTTCGATTTTTTATTTTTTATTTTTATTTTTGACGAAGTCACAAATCTAAAAAACAAAATAATAATCATTACATACTATAGAATCAGTTATCTTTTCATACATTATCAAAATCTCCTTAATATCGAGAAGCTTAGTTTAATAGAAAATTATTAGACTTTATCCATACACAAACCAATAACAAACATTGTCATCAACTGTTGTTTTAGTAACCCTATCACAAAACTGCTACAGGCAATAAGTTTTTACACCTACATGAAATATAAAGTAGTTTGGCAAAGTACTATTAGGTCTTAATGTAACCTCCATATAAAATCACACTAAACCCAAAGTCACGTATAATGTAATACTCATCATATGACCATAAAAATTTTGTCTTAAATATTTATACTTTGCATCCTTTAGGTAGATCGTGAACTTAAAGTAGTAGGTAATAAACCTCCTTCAAAAGTTGTCTCTTATGTTCATTATTTACCACATTAAGTCTTAATCCCAAATTTCCAAGATCTTATCATCTTATTAAACACAATCAATTGTTCCAAAAGTTCAACTAGTTTCCAAATAATTCCTTATAAGATCTTAATCTCCAAAACGTTTAGTTGGAACTATAATGCTCAACATAAGAACTCTTAAAACTAAAGGTATGACATGTGGACTAGTAAACATCTCAACTTCATATAATAATCTATTGTTACAAACCTTAAATGATTCCTCTAAGAATCAATTTTTTTTTCTATTTAAGGCGAAATCAGCATGATTCTCATCGTTTTATTAAGACGATCAATGTCATCATAACCTTAAGTAATTGTATCAATATCTTCTATTTTTGCTTAAAAATCGCCTGAAGAAGACAACATCTAAACTCTCATAATCTATGAGTAGATCATATTAAAAATGTTCTATATCTTAAGTAAAATCATTTTGCCTAACTTCAATCCATAATAAGGTAGTTTTCTATCTTAAAATTTCAATGTCTAAGATATCAATTTATGTTGCATAAGAACACAAATATAAATCCTAATGAAATGCATCATTATGCAAAACAAATTCGCAACCAAAATGAAATAATCAAAATAAGTATTGAGTGTCACTAATTTGTTTCTTCAACTCTATGAAGCTATCATCACGCTTATAAGACCAATCAAACTTAACTTATTTCTACGCTACCAAAATATAAGATAATCTAGAGATCTCTCTGCACAATCTATTTGTATTAATAAATAAATCCACACCCAAACTTTAATGAAGAATATCAAATCCTTTCAAATTTCAAATTGTTTTCATCACTCATTCATTGACTTAAAAGATTTAACAACATTTCTAAGCAAATAACTACCTTGCAAGACTTAGTTTATGTAACAATTTATCCATAGATCTCCCTTCACCAAACTCAAGATAACTAAGAATATGTGAAAGACAATATTTTCCCAAAACAACTGTAATAAATAAAGGTAGTAAGCTCCTTATCCATCCCCAAATCAAATAAAAACCTTAATGAGTATGAGTATTAAGTCAATTCAATATCCTTCTACCAATCGTCATAATATAACTTCAAAACCACCATATTGTCCATATAATGACATGTTCTATAGAAGTGACAAATTCAAATCATACTTCATCTTGATAAAAGTATATTCACTAAACAACAAACAACAATACAAAGGAAATAGACAGTGAACTTAACTAGTCATCAAGAAATCATTTATCTAACATACCTTGTATGTATCGCAAGAATACTAAACGGATATGAACTATCAACTATCCTATACACAAACTTAAACAAGTTCCCGTTAAGATAATAACCGCTCGATTCCACTTCGAGCCGACTTTTTCTCAGATTTCGTTACCATGAGCACCATCAATCATTCCTTCCTTGTTGTTCCTTATAATCGCTAAGTTTCATTATCCTTCTCTCTGGTAATAAGGGTACTGCCTACCAATTCTCTAAATAAACACCCAACTTTTAATTGATGATCTTATTCTTCAAATAAGAAGTTTTAGTCCATCTTGGAAACTCTTTTTAATGCTTTTCTTCCTCCTTCAGAGTAATTCAATCAAAACCATAGTTCTGCAACCAGTTTCATATCACACTGGCCAAATTCTTTGTTCCAAACGAAAACTCTCCCACCTTTGGCCATCGAACACACCAAGAAAGTATTTCTTAAAAAACGCTCCTTAAACTATCTCCAAACACAGCGCTCGTCCTCTAAAAGCCTTTAGTCATGAGCCACTAATGATCCGCCTTTGCCTAACATAAATGTTGCATAAGAGGTTTTTTTTTTGCCCTCGAACAATCACACGACACAAAGAATTTTTCTAATGCCTATAATCCAAGCCCCGCTCTCAGCTTGATTCGAGGTATAGGAAAATATAAATTCCAACTTCTAAAGTCGCTGTGCTGAGCTACCTCACGAGATGAGGGATTGTCCTCGACCATTACTCCAGAAATGAAGCCCGTCTCAACCAATCCAACCAAAGTCCCTAAATATCTATAAAGCCCCTTTAGTACTCATAGGGGGCAAAGCCTCAGGTAGAGGAGGTATATCATCATTAGCTTGACTATTTTGGGAAGATGCAAGTCTCCTTGGCGGCATGGTGTTCTATAAAGCAAAAGGTATAACTAATTTAGTCACAGAGTTAAAAGCAAAGTGTTAGAATAGCAGGAATTAAGGGAATCGACAGATGAAGTTGAAACTTAAGCTAATGCGTAACTCATCTATTCCCAAAGGTAAACCAAACTAGTTCCCATCAAGATCATAACCTATAACGCCTGATTACCACTGTCACGCCCAAAACCCACTTGGGGGCATGATCGCACCACACCCTCAAGCCTTCACCAAGGTTTGGGGAAGTAAACGACACTAACCTTTCTTGTAACTCGGATTTTGTCCAATTACCAATCATATTCAAGAGTAAATGCAAGAACCTTCTGTAAATTCATAAAATTTCAAATTCAAAATTTCATGCCGATAAAAATTACTTCTTAAATATTCAAATCTCACTATGCATTTATATAAAAATGTTTTCATAATATAATAATATCTGCGATTCCACTATAACTTTTGTTAATATAAAAATGAACTAAAATGACATTCTCAATTAACTTTGAAAACTCCAACATTTTATATAAACATGAACTTAGTTTGCATGATCCAACATAAAGTTCGAATCAAATCCTAATGAAAGGCGTAATCCCAACCTAGCTTATACTACTCCTCGCGAAACTAAAGTACTCAAAATATGTCAATTAATGGAAGCAAGTGGGATGCTTAAAAGCTCAATAAGAAATACTAATACGCTTCATGGATCAAAAGTTTTCAATCATATAACAATAGAGATGTTTTTCATCAAAGTTTTTGATTCAAAAATAAGTCGGAATATTAACAAAATATACTTCAAAACATTCATATCAATTTAAATCGGCTTATATCAATGTGATCCAAACACTTCATATATCAATTCGACCAAACACTTTCATATCAAATTCAAAATCAAATACATTTCTATGATATTTTTTCACATCAAATATCAAATGCGCCCGTTTACTTTCATATCAAATCCAAATCAAATATATTTTAAATATGATTTTTCCGTCATCAAGACAAATGCGCTCACATATGACTTCAAACGGAGTGGTTAATAAATTTGTCTTTTAAAGTGACTGAATCAAATATCACTGAAGACGTGAAGGAATCTTTAAATCAAACCCAGAGGCTTGGGTTCAAAATCACCATATTCTCACAAGAATGTGAAAGGCCAACTATTATCCGCCATTGGTAATTAATGAGTCTTCAACTCGTTATTATATCCAAAGACAAGGGCACAAACAGTGTCAACGATATTCCGCGATTAAAATGAACTAACCAGAGTCAAATATTTCATTCAAAAGTTCAAATTATAAAACATCATATCTCTAAGATTGTAAAACAACCGCATACACACCATACAAGATCACTTGGATCCAGGAGAACCAAACAAACAAAAAACTTTTTCAAACAAACTGATTATATAAATCGAATGTTCAATTTCACCGCCGAAGTAAACAAACACCTTTCTTTTAAAAAACTTGGCAATACATCCTTTAAACGTATTACGGAATGAAAATAAGAAGTTCAAGGTGTTCAGATTAGAATCCCTTACTCAAAGGAGTACTCAAAGTTTGGAAAGAGCTTAATCCGTTAATTTCACCTCAATGAAATATCTAAATAATAAGGAAGAGACTATCATCATTACTTATTTATTCTTAAAACTTTTCTAATTTGAGATATTTTAAAACAATTATGTATTATTTTGTCACCTAAACATATTAACAACTGCTCAAATTATACAACTATTTAATGGTAGCTGCATAAATTATGAAACTATATCTCTTTCTTGATTCGATTTTAATAATTTATTTTATTTATGAACTTTAAATAAACATATGTATTTATTTCATAAACAAGGAACAATTATTCTGAATTATATCTTAATTTAATAAAATCTTCAATCCTTAATAAAATATTACTTGCCAAAATACATATATATTGCAGAATACTTATCAAATACATATATATTACATGCACCAGCAATACCATTTCTAAATTCACTACACACACATTTCTTCAAAATCATCCCAACACTTTTTTCTACTTCAACATCAAAAGAAATTCAATATGACAACACCCAACTTTATTTCATTTATTTTATTTTTACTAAGAACTAGAATAAAATCAAACTACCTTCAGTATTGATCTAACCTGTTAAGACAGTTAATCCACATCATAAATCTAAAAACAAAAACATAAGATCTTACTGTATAAATGTCTTTCAAACCCAGATCCAAAGAAGATTCTGAATTTCACCTTATGATATAAATCAAAACAAATGGTAAATGAATTTTCTTCTTACCTTGACTATAACTGGCTACTGGTCAAATAGTTTACTTTTCACCCCTTCAATAATCTATATCATTATGATTTATCAGTATGAATTTTCCAAATACAATGACCATATCCCATATGATTTTCATTATTAACTCTTCCATGTCATTATACCCTATTTGGCCTCCAATTTAAAATTTTTCCACGCTATTAACTCAATCTGACACCCACATGATTCATTAATATAATTCTTCATAAACATTATAATTTATTTTATTTCCTAATCACTTCAAATTCTATCATTATTATTTCTTCTTTCGTAACTTGTTCCCCATACAAATTTCATCATATTATTTTTTCCAACTATAATTGGTACAAATCTATCATGATACCTGGCGATAAGTTTCGAGAATTAGTGTTGAGCTGTTATGTTAGCTTATGATGTCAATACCAAAACTCATGGAGCAAAACCCGTTCAGTCTTTGCAATGATGAGCCTTCCGGGACTGCAATGAATCAGACAAAGATCAATATCAGATGATGGTCAGCACTGCAAGAATGTACTTGTGCAGACTACACCATTCTTCACTCAAAGATATGTAGTAACCATGAGTGATCCAAACTTGTTTTATGATTTTTTATTAATAATCAACAATAGAATCAAAGAAAAAATGGACTCCATTCATATGCCCAACCAAAGAACACTTAATAGTAGATCTGAATAAAGTGATCCTTTAATCCATTTTTAAGAACTTATTTGAAGATCAATGAACACTATACCTAATTGTGCAGTTTGGTTTGAATTAGTTTCTAATAGTTAATATGAACCTATGCCTAGAAAATGTAAGAATACTTGGATTAGTTTGGTTTGTGTTTAAATGAGAGAACTATTAGATTTTACATATACCTGAATTGACTTCGCTGAATTTATGATGGTTTGTGATGCCAACCCATTAATTATCTTAGTCAAAGCCCTATTTTAGCTCTCTACCACTTAGGTTTACGTCCAACCCATCACCCGGCACGCTCGACTCATTTATCAAAGCCTAAACCTCATTAGCTATCCTTAACCCATCTACCTATACAAACCACAGAATAATCTCAACCGGTACATCTTTGGCATCCAAATTTCATTGGGATCCAACTCATCTACTCAGCTAACTCCAACTCACTGCCATATCACCACCACCTCATTTAAGCAGCCACTACACTGGCTTAGGGACACACAAACTTCAAAGAATTAAAATCCCCAAATGTAATATGTTAAATTGAACTAATGTGCTTTGTGTTGTAAGTAAACACTTTAAATCATTGAATGATAATTTTTTGCTCAAATTTTTACCACTGAATAATATTTTAAAATCTCATTTTAATAATCAAAATTTTTTGAAACATTAAATTTTAAGAAAATATTATTATTATTATTAGTTTAAATTTCAATTTATCACTTTCTATTATCTAAATAAATAAAAATCATTTTTGAATTTCAAATTAAAAACTATTTTCCAATTAAAATTAAAAAACTATTCATTAATCTAAAAAACTGTATTCTATAATTTGAATTTTCAAGATCACTGAGATTAATTTAAAACAGAAATCTATGATCTTTATTAAAAAATTTTAAGATTCAAAACTCATTTTTTTTCAACTAATAATCAAATATTATTTTCAACATCCCAAACTAAACTTCTTCTTTTCTAAAGTGACATTTTATTTTTCAAACTTAATTAAAATTTCACTATTTTTTTTGTAGTATAATTTCTGTGAATTGAAAGCACAATCAATTATATTATTCCAATAAAATGAAACTTTATGAAGTTGACTCATTTGCTAAATAAATGGGCCTTGATGGGGACCCAACATCTCATGTATGCTTCGAACAAATAATTTGGTATTTGATTTATACTCGATTTTCTAATTTAAGTATGAATGTTTCAATGTATGTTATTTTGCACTAATCCTGTTTTTTATTGATAATACTTTCGATTCGCCACCAAGGTAGACACTCTTATCTCATTTGGCTTTAATTTTTTTATTCATTTATTACACGTTTAATGTGCTTTAATGTTATAATTATTGCTTATTTCTCAATATCCTATGATTGATTAATTAACACATATTGATGCCTTAATTTAATTTATTAGAAATTAACTTTTAGCAGTTTAGTAGGATGCTACGGCTTCCTACCGTATTTCCTAATGCACATGAATTTAACCTATTTTCCTAATAGGTACATGAATTTAAACCATATATTTTGCCAATATTACTGCTTCCTATATACGAAGCATTTAAGTGCTTATTTTTCGCTTAATATTACTAAAAAAATAAAATAAATGATGACTCAAACCGTCAAAATAGTGTTTCAAAATACAAAAAAAAAGTTCGCTATTTAGTAAGAAATATTCTACTAAAATGTGTGTTTACTTTAATTAGAAAATATTTAATTTATTTAATAATTTAAATTAAGTTATCAAATCACTTTTAAATTATTAAGTTGATTTATAAAATACATATTTAATGATACTATTGTTTTTCATATTGTATCTTCAATGTTATAATTTATATTTTGATAATTTCAAATAGAAAGATGCAATTACTTTTTTAAAAATTTTAAATTTCTTTAACTAATGTCTTATATATGTATTTTACCTTATAAAATTTGTTAGTGAAATATAATTATAAGAATATCAAATACCTTAATTTGAAATTTGTTACTGTCACATCTCACATCTAACCTTACAGACGTGGTCGAGAGGGTCTTTTTGAACTCAAGGCAAACAAAATTCATATGATTGGATTATGTCATTTTCGATCCTTACTTTGATGCGAGAGTTTGTTATGTTTGGTCCTATGGAGGGTTTTTAGGTATTTGTCAAAAAAATTTCTAATACTGAGTATGATTTCTTCTTAACTAACTTAATAGACATATGTTAACGCTGCGATGGTCATTTAGGCCTAAAGGTGCATGCATGGTTAGGCCATATGGTTAGGCCACATCGTTAGGCCATATGGTTAGGCCATATGGTTACACTTAAACACAGCAACAACTACTTAAAAATTCCATGCATCTACCTACTTTGAAAGGCGGTGCAGTAGAAATGGTTAATGTAGCAGCGCAACGCCATAAATACATCTCGATCTCTCGTGACCATATATCAATGCAAAGAAATGCAGCATACTCCATATTTAATATCATCATGTATAATTTAGATGTGTACTTCTAAAAGTTTATTCAAAATTTACTATTTTTAATGGATACATAAATTGATCAAACCAAAGGGTTGAATTAATAAGGGATGTTTTTGGAGAATAATAAAAAAAAATCTTGAAAAAATGTGGTTCGAAAACTAATTTTAAGTATAAATATAGTGTAGTTTTCTCCATATAAGCTTGACATTTAGGATAAAACTTTAAATTATGGGTTTTGGTACTAAAAAAAAAACCCGAGAGAAAAGCTATTTGAAATGTGTCTCTTCAAGGGATATTTTCAGTTTTTTGAATTTTTAGAAAATATATTTTCAAAATATACTTTTAATATAACATTTCAATAAGAAAAGCTGCTTTTTTCGCGATATTATTTCAAAATTTTGTAAAGTGTTTTTTCAAGATACATTTAGTTTTTAGAAAGTTGCTTTTTCAAGACACTTTTAATATAAATTTAAAAACGTTTCTTCAAAAAAACACTTTATAAGATAATATTTTAATACTTTAAAAATGCTTATTTAAAAGACACTTAATATAAATTTAAAATTTTAAATTATAAAATGATATATCTTCAAGAGACACTTCAACTTACATTAAAAAAATTTTAAAATTATAAAATTATTTTCAACGTGTAAAAATGCCTATCTAAAAGACATTTTTAAAAAAAAATATTTTTAAAAGACATTTTTAGATCGTATAACAAAAACTACACTAGATTTAAGAATATTTTCAAACATTTTCTTCTATTTGAGGAATATATATATATACACTAAATATCTAAAAAAAACCCAATCAATGACAATGAGTAACACATTCATTTATTTGATATCTATTTATTTTTTATGATGGTGACTTTGAATATGTGATATCTCTTGATCATTATTATCATTTGAGCCGGATACAAAAGGGTAATAACATAACGAATGAATTTGTTTATTATTATGAAAATAGGAGTGTTAGAAGTTTAATCGGTAGACTTGAGTGGTAGAGTTCTAGTTTAGTTGGCGGCCTATTTTCAATAAATTACCAGGAATCTCATCGGATTGTAGGCAGAAATTTCAAAGATCCAGAAGGTGTGTTAACATCACACGTTATTCGGTGAGAAGGGAGAATGGACGAACCCGGTTCGGTTAAAAAAGAAAAGTCCGAACCCGGTTTAGTTGGTGGGTGGCAAATGTAAATATATTTTTGTTTTTATCCTTAAATTCCCCCATTTTCTTCTTCATCCCTCTTCTTATCCCATCTTTTTAATATATATACTATCTCGCACAGTTTCTGTTTCTTTTTCACCTGCTGGTAAGAACGAAGGAAGGAGCTAACCACCGTAAGCCAATGTTGAATCTGCAGGCGCCGTGCCGTCCGACAGAATTTGTTTCTGTCGTGGCCGTCCATTCTGGTAAGTCTCCGAATCCCTCTTTCCATTTCTGATTGATTCGTTTTTTTTGTCTGTTTGCTGTTGTTGCCATACGGACGGCTGCAATCGGAGCTCGGACGCAGCCGTTTTGAACATGTTGAGAAACCCAACTGATCCATGTCTGAAACTTGCTATTCTGATTACTCTCTTCATGTGTTTGGATTGTGGATTAGGTTTTTCTCGCAACTCACGGTGTTAGGTTGTTGAAGTTTGGAGGAAACGTTTTGAAGGAGAAGATAGGGTTAGGTTTTCTGATTGTGTTGCAGAGCTGTGTGGATTGGGGGTATTGGGTACGGGGAAGATAGGTGTGGGATAGAGGATAATGTGTATACTCTGTGTGATTCAGAAGTGGTCTCGCCGGGTCGCTACAATGCTTCCTTGGTTAGTAATTCCACTTATAGGACTGTGGGCTCTCTCTCAGCTGTTGCCACCGGCATTTCGATTTGAGATTACGTCACCCAGGCTGGCTTGTGTGTTTGTGCTTCAGCTACCTTGTTTTGGTATGAAATTTTGATGCCACAACTGTCCACATGGCGTGTCCGGAGGAATGCGCCTTAAGAAAAAGAGACGAAGCAATAGAACTGCAAAAGCTGGAAGACAGCGACACGGAGATGCCGCAACTGTTTGACTCCATATCGAGACTGTGAATCCCGGTGGGGGCGGCTTATGTGCTCTTATTGTAAGTATATTTCAAAGAGTTTGGTACTGGACTTGCCTGTACCAGCTGGATTGGGGATTTCGAATTCTGGGATCATCAAGGATTTGGTCGGTAAGGGTGGAAAGATATTAAATGGGAAGGTATGGTCTGATAATGGGTGGATGTGTGGTCAGGATTGGTTGGAGAATGGAAATTGGGCTGGTGGCTCATTTCAGGGTAAGCCTAGTCGGGTAATGGTGGGTATTTTGGGGTGACGAGAATTGTTTAGCAGCAAAATCTTACTCAGGTGTTGTTATTTTTGTGTGCAAACTTTTGACGTCGTTTTTCTTAAGCATCTGGTGGCTTTGGAGAAAGATTTTTAGGATTAGTTCGTCAAGAGAAGATGCCTCACATCCACTGAGCATAGGGGGAATGCTGACCAGGAGGAGAATGGGTTGACTTTAAATGAGAGTAGAGGGCAAAAGGCAAGAAGAAAAGCTGAAGAGAGGAGACAAGCTAGATTAGAGAAGGAACTTCTGGAGGAGGAAGAGAGAAAGCAAAGGGAAGAGGTTGCAAGGTTGGTTGAGGAGCGCAGGAGACTTAGGGATGAGAAGATGGAGGCTGAAAAGGATCATGGCAAGCCTCTGTTTAGGGAGAAAGATAGTAAGAAGGAAGCAGAGAAGAAACGTCAGGAAAGACGGAAGGAAAGGGACAAGGGATCTAGTAAGAGCAACTTGATGCTGAGGAAATGGAAAAGAAAAGCCTGGTAAGGAAAGTTGAGGAAGGATTTAGATAAGAAGAGTGAGATAGATCAAGGGAAACATCAGAAACTGGAATGAAGGTGCTTCATGTCACAGAATGGGATATGGTTTATTTTCAAGAATTTCTAACAGAATGCTGGCAGCCGACACCCGGACCAAATGAGGGGTACCTTTTTATCTTCTTCAAACACTTTCTTGTGGAGGCACTTTGGAAGTGGGTGCTTAGTAGCCCTCTACTATTTTAAAAGAAAAACAAGCCTATTGGTTCTGAGATCATGTTCAAGTCTCCAATAAGAGGAGGATAATTCTGTCCACCAAATCTCACAGATTAAAATTAAGTATGAAATGGAGATGAAAAGAAATGATTAGCCACCCAAGTTCTCTTTACTATTTTGAGTTTCCATGCAATTTGCCCTGTCACTGGTTTAGTGTTTATTGTTTAGTAGAAAGGTGGGAAAGATTGATTTTGACTGTGCCTCTCTTACTGCTAAGAACATTTGTGAGCATGTTTGTATATCATCTCTTTGAGCCTATCTCTCTTTTCCTTTATACATGTAGCCTAGAGTTTCAATATGTGACTTTAAATATTCAAGTGGTTACTAAAAAGGATGCCAGAAAATGAGAAGAATTACCTTTTTGTCAACATGAGGCATGTGAGATTGTTCCTAGCTCCAACTTGTTTGTTTTGTTTTTGTTGTTGTTTTGTTTTTGTATGTCTAATGCTCATGTGGTGATCTTTAGAAACTATGAGCTCATGCGACATTTTATCACTTCACAAGGGAACTATTGTTTTTTTCTTCTTTTCTTTTTAAGGTATCAGTTCCAGTTTATTGTATATTGAGTCTTTGAATTGATCTCTGAGGTTAACAATGGTTGAGATTGTTACCGCAGGTTCTATCAGAGTCCCAACCAAGACAGCTCAAAATCGCTGGCAACAGTTATTTACCGCCAACAACTACTCCTGTTCTTCCTCCATCAACTGAAATGTTATTAGTAGACCAAATGGGAAATCCCAAACGGAAGTTCAAAGCAGTCAATAACTTTCTTCCCATTCATCAACAATAACTCAAGATGATAATCCATCAGTGGCTTCCATCGTCAACTTTCTTCCCATTCATCAACTATCCAACATTTTGATAACTCATCAGTTTTTGGGCTTCCATCGTTGTTCAATCTGTTTTCAATTTTCCCAAATGGATTGAACTGGTTGTAGTCTGGTTTTTCTCCCTGCAATGATCCCTTGTTTCGTGCTGGTGAAGGAACTCATGAATTCATATCTGAAGATCCAGAACTATTTGAAGACCCATGTTATGTTCCTGACCCAGTGTCCTTGTTGGGCTCAGTTTCGAGTCGCTTTTGATAATTTTCAGTTAATCTGAGCTGGCTTTGTACCAGATGCGGATTGAAAGAAATCGTGGTTTTAAAGAATGTACATGCATCTATGAAGTCAACGTGCCTTCTCCATTCCAATTGTGTCTCCATTGTCACGTGACATGTTGGGTGATGACAGACATGGCAAATTTAGTAGGTTCCCTAGTACCCCCAAGACCCAGGATATGCACTCATACCTATGGAAGATTTATAATGCTAATGAGAAGGGTACTTGGCAGATGTGGAACAGTTCTCCTCTTGGTCATGATCATTTAGGTTTAGTAGGTGGTGGTTCATCTAGCTGGCTTTTACCCCCAGAACTGAACAGATCAAACAAGGATGATATTAGAACCCTTCATCTCTGCTTCATGGTATCACTCTTTACAAAAGAGATCAACTCAAGTTTGCCTCCTTCTCCTCAGAAGGTTTTTTCTTGGCAATTGCCAAAAATGGCGGGATCTCAGTTCTCCTTCTGCTCGGTTCAAATGATCATGACCCCATGGTTGCATAAACGTTTACCAGCTAATATCTGGGTAATGAAAGCCATTTCTTCTTAATCATCAGGAGACTCCACAGAAGGAAATTATTTATGGGAGTCCTGGCAGTTCCTCTATCAACCATCCATTTGAGCTGTCTTCATCCACTTGTTGGTCCAAGTAAGTTCATAATGGTCTGAATTTCTTTTTCAAATTAATATGCTTCAATTTTGCTTCTGTTTTTTTAGATATTGTTTCATGAGGCTAATAATAAGACTCTCTTGAGGGCTTTTGATGCACTTTTAGGTTAGATAATGTGTTTATTCTTTTGTTTGCTTGTTTGTCTTATTAATTTTTTTAGATTTTTTTTAAAATTTGAATTTTCTATCTTATTTTATTTTATTTTATTTTTACTTTTGATGATGACAGTAAAGACGGAAATTCAGTGGACCATCCGTAAAGGTCTTAACCCAACAGCTACTATTTCTGCTTGCTATTGTTGATGCTAGTCACTATGATAATGTTTGTCTACATCTGGGATTCATTCTTAGTATCTGTGGGATATTCATTTTGAAATCTCTTGATCTTGCTTAATTTCCTAGTTTTTTTATCTATCTTGCTAAGCTTCCTCTCTTGAAAACCTGTGCGTATTATGTGGTCATGAAAGCATTCAACATCTGCCGGTACTGTCTTTAAAGTTTCTTCAGTTAAATCCTTCCACCAACATCATTTTTTTTTTTTTTTAAGTAAAAAAGAAGAATGATGTTGGTGTAAGAATTTCCACCAACATCACTCTTACTTATTCTTTATTTAGATTCGAGAAACAAAGCAGTAGGGGCTAACAAATACAAAGTGTGGGAAATCATCAAGAAAAAGAAAAAATCATCTTATGAATTGTTCAGCAGTTTGTATGGCAAAATGAATGAGGCTTGGGACTGAAATTTGGATTATTTTAATGAGACTCTTCTAGGCTAGTGGTGATGGAGATGGTTTGCGGACAAAGGATTATCCATGGAAAATTTAGAAAGGTGGATGTTGGTTTGTGCATACAAGTAAAGGGGCTTATGATGTGTGATTGTGGAAATATAAATCAATTGGGTATTTTGCTGATGATATTTCTATTCTATTTGTTTTGAAGCTGGTTTGCTAGGCATTGATGTATTTGTCATTTCAAGTATATAAATCAATTTGGTAAAAAGCAAGCTCATCCCAGTTTGGAATTTTGTAGTAGGTTAGGCAATGTCCTCAACATTTATGCGAGCTTTCCATTCGGAGTTCCATTAAGATCTTCTCAGATTCGGGAGAGGCTATAAAATGTTTTTCAACTAGGGGAAAAGAGGTGCAGGGTTGGAGGTCTCCTATATGTTATTTGTTATTGGCACTTTTATTGTATGTGATGCATTGTAGAAGCACATGGTTTCAAGTAATTTCATGAATAAAAAATCAATTTGGGAAAGGTTGCTTGTCCCAATCTGGAGTTTTCATGAGGTAGAGGAAAATTTTTAGAACTTTTGGTTTTTATGAAGGACTAAATATCAAAAGGAAGTAGGTTCACTTAACTTTTAAACATTTGCTAGTTTGCCAACAATGTAAGGTTTTATTAATTTTAAGAGAAGCATGCTCTTAACCTAAAGATGTATATAAATTCTTCTTAGTTAGGGACTTTTAGAGAAGTTGCATATGGGGAATGGATTTATAGCTTGTATGGATAAAAGGGGATCCTTCTATAGAGGTTTGGCATTATTAGAAATCTATCTACTTCCAATGAAGCTCTTCTAATGAAGGTTTGCAAAGGGAGTCCCTTTGGATTTCAGTGATTTCTCGTGAATATATATAATTTTTATTCGTTACCAATCTTATCATTATAATGAATGTCTTACGGAACCCTTCTTTGGTAAATATTTTATCTGGAAAATATAGGATTTTGTAGAAGTAATTACACATGAAGGTGAGGCTATGCCCCGTCTGCTGCAATAACCTAAGGGAGTAAGGAGAGGTTATGGCGTGGGCTTATGGGATGCATTGATGGAAGGGTGAACTTTTGAAAGGATGTGGTGTAAGATGTACCTTCAAGAGAAGCTTTCTTAGAATCTCTCAATAGCCATTACCAAAGATACTAGGGCTATTGAGGTATAGGAGCTGCTTAGGGACTATTGTTGAACCCTAAGTTAAGATGATGTGATCATGTTTGGGATTTAGAGGGATTAGAGACTTTTTAGTGGGTTTGTGTGGACCATTGTTAGGATAATAAGGATAAGGTTGCTTTTAATATTGAACATGAACATTGGCAACTTCTTGGATTTATTTTTCTATTCCATTATGAGGAAAATTGGAGTGTTTTCCCTTGCATAGTTTTAGAGTTCTTGAATAGGTTGATTTTTTTTGCATGGGAAGCTAGGGTGGGCAGGATACATTAACCTAGATCAAGTCAAAAGGAAGGGTCTGTAAGATTCTAAAAAACAGATACTATACGCACACACGAAGAAATGGTTGATGCCATCTATTTTGCTGCTTGAAGATGGTTATTTTGTGGCAGTTCATGTTCTTTTTTTGAAGTGAAATGGGTGATGCATTATTCTATGAGAAATTTCTTCTTGAGTTGACATGATTTTTGCCGAAAAGGGCTTGAAAACTCTATTTAGACTATTTGGAGGGAAAATGTTAGAGCTTTTAAAAACCTTGACAAGTAGACTAAACACTTCAGCAATCCTTTATGCATAACTTTTTGGAGTGGGTTAGACCATATAGAGGTGTTAACTCCTTGTCTGATATGGACTTTGTGGAGTGGTTAAGTTCTAATTAAGAAGTGGTTGTTTATTGGGTTACCCCTTGCCTTGTTTTAGACTTTTTGTCATAACAAAGGAAGAAGAAGGATCTTCTTCAGTGGATCTTCTTCAGTGGATCTCTCTTGTTCCTGTTTAGTTCCCTCTCACTGGAAGTTCTTTTCTATTTCACATTTTCATGTTTCTTCCTCACTTTCCCCTTTTCTATTTGATGCTTTTTAGTTTTCAAAGAGCAGTGGGGATGAAGATACTTTTGGTTTCTTAAATAGAAGACACATGGTAAATTAGAACATTTTTTTGATAGAATAGGTAAATTTCAAAGTAATCTAATATTTTGAGCTAGAACTTGGAGTTCTGATATATGATTCATTTAGATTGAACACCTATTTGCATTTGTGTGTGTTTTTCTTTTCTTTTTTATGTGCTTTGTTGGGTGGTGTTGGTATATTTGATTCTACTATTACAGTGGGAGATTGGTGGTAGTTGAGGTTCTTGCTTATTTAAAGGCTCAACTACTATGAAGGTAGTAATAACAATATTTTTTTTCAGGAGACTCAACAATGGCTATGGGGTAGGTTTGTTGAGTTGAAAATGCCCTTGGAATTTCAATTTTGAGTCTATAAATCTATTTTACTCTGGTTGAACTTTGACATGCCTCAATTTTAGATTCCTGAGCAACCAATCACATTGCATATGGTTTGTCCAAGAAAGTGGTCTAAATTTTAATAAATAGTTCCTCTACTGGTTTGTTTCAAAGTTCTAGAGGTTTGAGAGAAGGAGATCCTATATCTCCTTACTTGTTTGTGATTGCTATAGAAGCCTTAGTAGGCTGATCTTGAAAGCTTGGGTTGGTTGTTTCATTTTGCGATTCAGAGTTAGGGGAAAGGAGGGGTGGGTTTTGAAGACAAGGAAATACTCATATTATTATTGTTATTATTATTTTAGTTTTTTTATACTTCCCATTATTTTGTCTGAGGCCTTTAGGGCAAGTCACTCTCTTGTGTTGTTGTTCTAGTGGTTTGAAGTCTTGTCAAGATTGAAGATTAATTCTTGTGGAACAGGAGATGATTCTGGTGGGGAAGGTGTCAAACTTGAGAGTTGACTTCTTAAAGGATGCAGGGTGGGAAAGTTACCCTCTTCTTATCTTGGGCTTCCCTTAGAGCCTTACAAAATGCTGGCAATTTAGGGTGAGATAGATGAAGGGTTTTACAGGAAACTTTCATTATGGGAGAGAGTACGGTTCAAAGGGAAAACCTTAGCTTACTTCAGAATCAGTAATCTTACCAATCTATTTCATGTCCTTTTAAACTATCCCGGGAATAGTGAAGTTAAGATTAGAGAAGATTCAAAGGGGTTTTTTTAATGGGGAGGAGGGTTCCTAGAGAAGTAAAAATTTTCATTTCGTTAAAAACGTCAAAGAAAAATGATCTCATTTAGTTCAAATTTATCAAAAAAATCTCATTTAGTTAAAAACCTCAAAGAAGTTCCATTTAGTTTCATTTCATTGGGTCAGGTGTGGAAAGAGGTTGGTAAACAATGGGAGCTTTTAATTTAATAGTCTCCTTTGAGGTTGGAGATGGGAGTAGGGTGAAGTTCTGAAAGGTAGATGGTTTACTAAGGAGTCTTTAAGTGTGACTTTTCGACTCAAGGGAGCTTTGGGCTTTGCTGTTTGCTGTTTTGTGTCAACTGGGTGCCCTTATTCAGTTAGAGAGATTGGTAGGGTGGCAAGAGACCCTCATGCAAGGAAAACTTATGAAGATTGGTTGGCAGTCTTCTATCTGCATTTTTTTGATAATTTGGAGGTGTGTTTGAAGATGGTGCCCTCAGCCCAGTGCTAAGGATTTGCTTACGCTCCTATCTGCTCTTGCTTACGCTCTTGATCTTGGGCAAATCTGTCACTGATTCTCAAGCTTTTGATGTAACTGATTTTTGAGTGTTTAGCTGGTATAGTTTTTCTTTTCCCTTTCTTGGCTTATGGCCTTTGGAGCCTTAGTATACCTCATGCATGGTTTGGGTCTCTTCCCTTTGATTTAATACAGCTTATCTCCTGCTGGTTTACCTATCCCCCTCTTTCCACCACCACCCCTTCCCCAATTTCCACCCCAAAATAAAAGTTTGACTTTCTCGACCTTATTTGCTTTGCTATATTTCAAATAAGAATGGGTTGTGGATCTTTGGGAATATTGAAGGAGTGAAGTTTGGAAAAGGACCTCCTTTTTTGTAAGAAGGTTTTACGATTTATTAAAGGCTAATGAAATCATTCCTTTCACTTTAAGATTAAATTGGAACCCTTGGATTCCTTCTAAAGGTGAATTTTTTCTCGTGGGAAGCATGTTGAGGAAACTATTGACTTAGGATCAACTTCTAAAAAGAGGGTGGACTTTGGCTAATAGGTATGTGCATTATGCAAAGAGGGGTTAGAAATCATTGATCGTATCATTCTCCATTGTGACTTGGTTCTCTTATTTTGGCAGCTGGTGTTCTTCAACTTTGGAGTTCAGTGGCTTATTTATGAGACAATTAGAGAGCCGCTCATCTGTTGACACAAATCATTTATAAAAAGATGACGTATTTAGTCTTGTAGAGTAGCTCCTTTATGTATTTTGACAATGTAAACAGTAGGATACCATTTGATTGTGTGAGAATTTTGTCTGATCTAAAGCTGAAAATGCCATTCCTAGACAATTTATTTATGTGAGTTGGGGTATATATAGGTGGAGGTTATATAGGTATGGGTGATTTCATAGGTTGGTTGGGTTCAGATTGAGCGAGGGAGTGTTTGTTTTTTAGGTCTGTGTACCCATGTGGGTGTACACAAGGTTCAATCATGTGTAACAAAGACCAGTAGAAGCACTTGGGTCATGGAAACTGACAGATTTTGAGGAGCAGGGTTTGAACTTATTGGTGATTAAATACACAATATGAAGGATGTGTTGTGTGTCCTGAAAGAATCAGATGTAAGGAGCAGGGTTTGAACTCTGAGTTAATTGGGATCTATTAGTGATCCAGCAGCTAGAAAGAAATTTGATAGCACGATTGTAAAGTGAAAGAAGGGCTATGTTGTATTCTTGTTAAGGAAAGGTTTTGACAAATCCTAATCTTCTCCTGTGGCAACTAATCTCTTGCTAAATTTTTGCTATATTTGTATGGATATGGTAAGGAGAGACTATATATTGAAAATAAAACAGAATTTTGTGTTGGAAAAGAAAGTTATTGTTCTAATTCTATAATTTTATTTTTGTATCAGACTGATTTCATCTGATAAATGCTATACATAAATAAAGCATTTACTACAGTGACATGGAATCAAAACCCAAATTCTATTTTTCTGTCCAAGTTCATCGAGGTGGCACAAAGAATGGGCTAAAGATCAAATAGATAACAAAAAAAATATTAATGTTAAAGCCACTATTGTAAAATCAATGTGATGGGGCCATACAAGGGAAGCTGGTTCTCAATAACTGAAAGTCTTTGCCCAAGTGCGCAAATGTAGGGTTGCTCGATGGGTGATTGGACAACCAAAGCTCAAGCTCTGATCTAAGCAGTTGAAGAGGTTGCCAAGTCAACCAACTAAACTACAGGTTAGGGCAAGATAGGGTGGGATTATTTGTGGTCAGTGACTGGAAAACTAATAGATAGGGGTTAACCCAATGGTCACTGGTTCGGCCATTGAGGCTTCATTCGACTTTTAACTTGTTCTCGTGATTAGTCGGTTAAGCACGCAGTTTTGGCCTGAACAACAGCCAAGGTTATCAACAAAAGTTAAAAACTAATAGATAGGGTTCAAATTTCATCTTGTTATTATGGTTTTAATCCAAGCTCTGAAGGTAGCCTCAAGTTGAGATTTCTCTGTGTAATCCTCCAACCTCTCTAAACTTTCATCTAATCTTGAGTAATGATCCAGTTGTCCTCCTCTAGTGATGTCTAGTTCAATACTCAAAAGTTTCAGCTCTGCTTAGGAGCACATAATGCTAATTGACATCATCAGGTATGATGGAATCTATCTGGATTCCTCTGACAGACAGTCTCCAATTATAATTTAATTTTTAATTTTTTGATTTATGATTTAAATCTATATTAATTTATTCTGTATTTCAGCGATACCATTTGGTGTGTTTCATTCCAACTGTTCTGGAGAATACTTCAGAAGGGAGATGCTAATTTATATAACAGAACGTTAGTATCCAGATTTAGTTATGTTCCTCTTTCTCTGTCTCTCATGCATACACTCTCTCACAGTAAAACTATGAATGTGAGAGAACCTTGTGTGATTCCCTCTGACTTGATTAATTGAGCTCTAGACAGAGTTTAATCAAGCAAATCCTTTATATACTAGTGGGGCTTTTGTTGAATAGAAGCTGAAATTTTATTTATTTATTTTATCTATTTTTACACGCACTGGAAGGATTATCAACAGTATCCTCTAGTTTGATACCCCATATATTGAGGTTAATTATTATTGGCTAGTTGCCATGGTAAAAACGAATTTATTGGAGCTAAGGTTGGATAAGCTTTTAATCAATTGAATTCTGAATTCAAGACTGATATAATTTGATCCTGCTATCCCTATTCCATATATTTGTCCAATTAATTGACAATTCTGTACGGAGCCAAGGCATAAAATTGAAAACATTCATAGTAATTTTTGTACTTCGTATCAACCTTGCCCTTATAAGTTTCCTCTGTTTATTCTGGTATTATCACAGATGGTTGGCTTTTTATAATTTTTTTTATTGAGAGCAACATTATACTTATACAGGAGTATCAGTTCCTCTAATCTAAATCTGGGATTTTCTGCTTTTCCTTGCAGGCTTTAAGGTTACTCTAAAATCCTTCATTAAATACATGTGCTTCATTAAATACATGTGAATGATGCTTAATCTAATATTCCATCGTTCTTTCCTGCTTCACTTGTGTATTTTCTATCCAAATTGGCCTGGGTAGTTAAGCCTATGTTTGTGATGAACCATTGTATAGCAAACTCATGTTTTTATGAACCATTGTTCTTATCTTTTCAACCCTTATGCAGTTCCTTTCTTTTCCTGCTAAGGGCAATTATTGCTTGTTGTTATTTTGTGGAAAGTCAATCCCTTTGAGAAATTAATTACATTATTTTGCTTTGCTTGGATATTGGGTCATGATGTAGGCTACAAAATTGCTTTATAAAAGTTTTCAAAAGTGATTCCTTAATCCTTCTGTCTAAAAGCAAACATATCTTTTGGGTCTTATTTTGATTCTATTATTTATTTCTCGGTTCCAAAAAATATTTTGTTTTTTTAAACATTTTGCATGCTAAACAGGGATGATTGTTCATTTGCAATGACTCTTCCTCCCATGTAGTTGGAGGGTTCTGAATGAGGATAGTCTATTTGTTGAAGGTTCTCTCTCTGTCTAATATGTATTTTGAAGCTGTCATATCTTATTCAGATAACTCTGAATATCCAACTTAGATATGTTTCTGAGTAAAACTTGAGGATCTTCTTTTTTTCTAATTCTTGTTCTCTTAAAAGACAAATTATGACCAATGCATAGTGGACCCTAATTGGTAGCTGACATGAAAATGATGACTGAAAAATGTTATAATCTTTAAAAAAAAATGATAAACTTGGATTTTTTTTTATTGTCACTTAGTTGCATTTTAAGGAAACTTGTTTTCAGTTAATGAAACATGCTCAGTACATGTTTTTTGCATCATCCCTATCAATACATGTTTTTTGCATCCATCCCTATCAATACATGTTAATTTTCCTAACAGAAAACAGTTCTTAGTTTCCTTGTCCCACGACCCATGAATTTATCTATATATATTATTATTGAGGGGAATTGCCATCCTAAGTATTTTTTGTTTTTGCTTAAATACTTCTGTGAATTGGTGTCCACTATTCTTTATTTTTCTGTTTATAAAGTCACCCTTCTTTACCTTTGTAAAACAAATGAAATTATATTCTCATGGACTTCATTTTCAGTGAAACAGCACACCCACCTGTATATACCTTTATAGGGGTTGAAACCTATTAACTTTAAATTTTTTCAATAAGTTCCCAATTTTTATCTAACTTCTTGTAGATGTACTCGAGCTCTTCCACCATTCAACTTCTTTTTTTACATGGGTTGCACTAAAGAATTTGACTCCCTCTTGACATTAAATTTTTATCTGCATAGTGTTCATGTTTAGCTTATGTTAATGGAGTTGGAATTTGGTAGATGCTTTGCTGATATACCTTGTAAGAGATGAAACTACTACTTTCATGGTGGATGGTCATAGACTTTATACCCATATAGAATAATGGAAACTTAATTGGATGAATGAAAATTGAACAAAACATTTCATATGTATTTACGTAAAGGTTCTTGCCTAATGAATTGCCAGGTGTACATGAAGGAATTAAAGAGCAATGAGATAAATCCAACACCAGTGCTTGTGCTGATAAAAGAATTGGTTACAACTTGGTGTATGGTTATGACATAAGATGAATGCGGTCACATGATAGATTGGGAAACCTTTGATTAGGGATGAGAATGGTTGAACTCCAAGGCATCGAGAATGCAAATGCTGCAGGATTCTTGATTTGGGTTACCATTCTATTAAATATTGCGGGATGTATGGTTTTCCTGCTTCGAATCTCTTTTGTCAATCCTGTAAATTTTCTCACTGTTAGCCTGAGATTGATATTTCTGACTACTTATCGATTTGTATTTTTACGGTACAGGACTTAGTAGTGGAGTCATGATTCTGCTGGGTTCTTTTGTTTTGAATTCATGGATGTGGATGTCTTACCTGGTTGATGTGTTGTCATCCTTACACTGATTATTGGGATAGTAAAGCTGATGATTGTTTTGCTTATTTTCTCTTGTAGGACGGAATGGGCTATGCCAGGCTCAGGGGAGGGTGTTGGGAACTCGTCAGCAGTGAAGCCCCATATTGGGGGTTTGTTTTCAACCCCAGATGTACAGCTTTCTGGTAATTTGATTGGAAAAAATTTGGCCTGATGAGGGACTGAGTATACTCACCAAGGCTCAAAGAGGCAAACAGCTTCCTTTTGGAGAGTTTAGAAAACTAAATGCTATCTCTTTATTCTCTTCTTTATAAGGAGATTGATGTTTGCCATTTAGCATGGATAGGAATACACGTGGTATGCATGCATTACTTGCCTCATGACACAGGCAGGGAGTGGTTTCTATAGTTTCTGGTCCGCTGGAGTTTTGAAGAGTTTAGGTGGTGTTTCAGTTCCTCTTTCGGGAAAAAAAAAGAATCTCTACTTTACTCTCTCCTCTTTGTGCCGTATCTCTTCAGCTGCTGCTGTTCCCGAGGAAATTGGTGGGGGAGGTAATGAGATTTCATCTGTTCATATAATATGCTGTTATACCATTGAAAACTTTCTTGTAGACCATACTTTATCCTTTCCCTAACTCAAAATTATGTTGTTTCTCGAGGAAATAGTATATTTATAGAATGTGGTTTTAAAGATCTTACTTTGGGTTGAAATAACCCCATATTATTATGAGGCGTTGATGACAATCTCTTTTCTTCTATTTTGACTCTGAATCTTTACTCCCAATCCGTTGTCTATCTATATGGAAACGCAATTGAGGGCGGAGTGTTCCATTTTAGAGAATGGACCATATTTGAGTTGAAGAACAAAGGAAACAAGTTGGAAACATTGTATTGAATCGTATCAACGTGGTATCATCAAATCACGATTCATGTTTTAGATTATGGTGGATTACAATGTTTTTATAATCTCAGCAGAAGCATGGATTGGAAGAATCTAAAGACCAAAACTATCATTTTAGTTCTATTCATTCATTTGATAGATTAGGAATTAAAGACTTGTTGAAGTGGGTTCAATGTGATTTAAAAAATATTGATCAAAGTTAACAGTACCAGGCATGGTATCTGTGATATTATCATTTATGTCAAAAATTACTCATATCCTCAGGTTCTCAATGATCATTGAATTCAAAGTTTTGTTTTGGGAAGTAATAGTTTCAGGATTGTTTCTTTAAGATAAAAGATCAGTAAGATTAAACTTTGATGAAACAAAGAAAACCAATTGAAGAACTTGGTATATCATCATTTTTGTTGGCTTTTAAATCTTCAGGGAACAAAGATATTTGGAAATAATACGAAATTGCCCTCTTATCATCATAATATTAGATTGATAAAACAAACATCAAAAATTTTACTATTTTTAACTCTCTGATATTATCAACACCTAACTCTGTGTTTCTTTTATTTCCTATAATACTTTATTCTGGATCTTAAGAAAGAAAAAAATCCTGATTAATTAGATGGCGTGAAGTAATAATATGTTATAGCGTGGCATGTAGTCTGTTGTTTGACCCCCTTTCAGTTCCATCGGTACCAACTTCCTCCCAGAGTTAAGGGAAAAGAATTAATTCGCATTTAGTTATGAAAAATAGTTTTGTTTTTGGATGGATAGGTGGTTTGCGAAAAATGATTGTGAAGATTAATTTGTGTCCTGTTAGGTACTACTTGTTAACATGTTTGTGTATTGTTTGTCCCCTACAACCTCATTTTTTCGTAAGTACTAATCTAACAATCTGTAGGTACTACATCAATATGCATTAGGTACTACATTAACAGTCTCGAGTACTACCTTAATGGAAGGGTCTCTAAACCCCTTTCTTATCTTCTTTCCTGATCAATACTCAGTTCTCATCCATTTTTTACTTCATAAAGTACATGAATTATAGTTTCATCCCTGGATGTAGAATGAAATTAAGCATATATATGAAAGTTAGGGAATCTTACTTTGTGCTAAGATAAGGTTCTTGTGGGAAAATTGGTAAATTTGTTATTTGTAATCACCTTTGGGTGTTGTGCGGAAAGGGTCCCTAAACCCCTATTTACAACATTTTGTTGTCCAAAAACTCAGTTCTCATCCCATTTATTTTTTATGAAATGCATGAATTATATTTGGACTCCTCGATGGAGAACCAAATTAAGTATGTATGTGAAATATTTGAGAATTCATACTTCGAGTGAGCATGCGGTTCTTAGCTAGGGAAAAAAGTTGTAACCAGGTTATCTATAGTAATGTTTAGGTAAAAATAAACTCAAACCCTTTTCCCTATGACCTAGGTGCACATGTACTACTTTAATAATATAATCTCAATGCCTGTAATATAATGCGAATACTACGCTACAATGTCAGTACTACTTTAATAGAAAGTACACTAAGCCTATTTTACATTTCTTTGTCCAAAAACTGATTTGTCATCGAATTTATATTTCATAAATGCATGAATTATATTTGGACTCCATGATGGAGAAATAGTAAGTATGTATGTGAAATGTTTGGGAGTCATGCCAGTGAGCATCACGGTCTAGCTAGGGAAAAAAGTTGTAACCGGGTTATGTAGTAATGTTTAGAGTAAAAATAAGCTCAAACCCTTTTCCACTATGACCGAAGTGCGCATGTAATACTTTAATATAATGCAAATCTTGCCTTAATGTAATCACGGAGTACTACCTTACAAGTATCGAGTGCTACCTTAATAGAATTCATGCCAAACACTATCTATAGCATTTCTTTGTCAAGAAACTACGGTTTTCATCGATTTATAGTTCATGAAATACATGAATTATATTTGGACTCCTTGATGGAGAACCAAAGTAAGTATGTATGTGTGAAATGTTTATGAATTCGCATACTTTACAGTGAGCATGCGATTACGTAGCTAGGGGAAAAGTTGTAACCGGGTTATTTGAGTAATGTTTAGGTAAAAAAAGCTTCGAGCCTTTTCCCTATGACTCAAGTGCCTGGTACTACTTTAATATAATGCATTACTACCTTAATGTAATGCTGGTAACTACCTTACAAGTATCGGTACTACCTTAATAGAAAGTCCACACAAACCCCTATTTACCACGTTTTCTTGTCCAAAAACTTCAGTTTTATCCCATTTTTATATTTCATGAAATATGAATTATATTTGGACTCCTCGATGGAGAACCAAAGTAAACATATGCATTGAAATGTTTGAGAATTCATACTTGATGAGCATGCGGTCCTTAGCTAGAGGAAAAAAGTTGTAACCGGGTTATTTGTGTAATGTTTGGAGGTAAAAATAAACTCAAACCCTTTTCCTATGACCCAGTCTTGCTTGATCTTCTTTTAAATATATTAAGTCTTTGCAAATGTAATACGGTACTACTTTACAAAAAAAAAAAGTATCGAGTCTGCCTTAATACAAAGTCTCTAAGCCCTATTTACACGTTTCTTGTCCAAAAGCTTCAGTTGTCATCCCATTTATATTTCATGAAATGCATGAATTATATTTGGACTCCTCGATGGAGAACCAAAGTAAGTACGTATGTGAAATGTTTGAGAATTCATACTTCAAGTGAGCATGCGGTCCTTAGCTATGGAAAAAAGTTGTAACTAGGTTATCTGTAGTAATGTTTAGGTAAAAATAAACTCAAACCCTTTCCCTTATGACCCAAGTGCACAGGTACTATTTTAATATAATTGATTCACATGCCCGTAGGGTATTCTAATTCAACAAAATTTATAACCTAATACCTCATACTACCGTAGCATTGCTACTATAGTATAGCGGCTCTAGGATCGTCAACAAGGATGGGTTTTCTTCGTAGAAATGACTACTACCGAGGTTTACATTGGTGATTGTAGTTTGGATATTGGATTGATCTGAAGAGGTTGGTTTAATGGATTTATCATGAAAATCAAAATAGATTAGAATGTGGAATGGGGTCCCTTGAAGTATCAAGACACTAGGTTTAGGTTCTTTAGGCAAATGAGGGGGTTTCCGGGTTGTTACCTCGCATTGGGGAGGATAACATATAGTTATCTCCAAAATCGGATCTTCATTTAACTATAAAAACTAACCCTCGTTACATATCTTTGAAAATGACATTCACTGCCCATTAATACTCTTAGTTAGTGAAAACAAACGTCTCCTTGACTCACCTTCTAATGACTCTAGCAGTAACTAACGAACGTCGGATGTAGCATTAAGCATACAGCCAGGCACTGACTTGCAAATATTAACCATTCAAAGGTGACTGAGAGGACCAAAACCTAAGTTGAAGGGAAGAAACGATGTGAATACAGTGAAAAACATGGAAAGCCTCCGAGAGATCATCCTCAGAGGGTGTTTGGCCAGTGAGAGAGGAAAAGAAAATGAAAGAAAATGGGAGCTTGTTCGGCAAGCCTCCCAAAACTTCAATAATCAAAAAGTTACTTACAAAGTGATCTTTTGAATTATTATATCTGCAAACAATACAAAATTACCAAATTGTATAACTAAACACTCTTACATGGGAGAGTTTGGGAAGAAAACAAAGTCAAAAAAGAATGGGTAAATTTAATTTGTGGTGAAAAGAATGCATTATTGAAGTTACTACTTTCGAATAGTCTTGAACAACACTCTTTAACACTCGGGGTTTGGCGCTTTTTGTATAGTGTGGTAATTGACCCGGTTAGCGTTCAAAGACTATAATGCGATAAACTTTTATATGTTTTTGTAGTTTCTGGCTATATATTGAAGATAGGGATCCCCATGGGTGTGGAGAATCAATTGGAACTTAGAACAGCGAGAACTGAAGGTAGAACCAAAAGCGGATGTTGTGAAAGCCCTTGCCAATTCCCTTGACCCTTGCCATGGCTAAGCGAGGCGACCATATGGCTGAATGAGCCATAGCTGGATCTTCTCAGATGCATGGGCACCAGGACATGCATGTGATCTCTCCTCTCAGAAGCGATGACATGGGGCATGACTAACACCGTGCATGTGGGATTCGAAGACATAGTGCAATTCTCGGACGGGAGTAGCCACGATGCTGAACCACGTGTGCAATGCATGGAAGTATAGGCGCCTTAGAGGCATGGAGCCCAGACATGCCCTAAGACGTGGGCTTGCATCAGATGATCCTTGGTGGATGCACAACAGGACCTAGAGACCACATGGTGAGGCAGTTGGTGGCTAGACATAACCGGGCACCAACAATCACACTTGTTGGAAGAGGTGCGAGCAATTGGGGTTGAATTTCGGATAGAGCTTTGGAGGGAACAATCAAATGGTGGCTCTGATAGATGTCTCTTTTGGAAGAGTTGGGGGTTTGGCGATCGAGGGTTGATTGGCTCTTTGGTGGTTGTCTTTGTAAAGTGAAGGCTTATTTATAATATAGTGCTTCAGTGCTGTGTTTATAAATGATCCTTGTTGGAGTATGAGTTGGGTTGAGACTCGTAAAAGGAATTTGTTGTTACATACTTCTTATTGTTTGGTCTACATAGGTTGTGGAAGGTTGTCTAGGACAGGGTCTTAGAACATCACAATAAGGGAAGGTTCTTGGTTTGAAAAACACAGTGTGACAGTTGTCGAGTCTTTATAGTAAAGTCTCGTTGGACTTACCAATAAAGAAACCACATTCCTCTTAGTCTACAGCATCATCTCTCACTAATCTCTTATCTAATCATGAACTTTAAGTGAAAACATGGAAGGAGATGAAGGTTATGCTTAATATAAATTCAAAGTATATATTTGAAACTACTAAATGGATATGCTATGAAATAGATCCATATGAGAAATAAAGAATCCACTTGTTAGTTTGTGAGATAACTGCTCCAAATCGTACATTGTATATTGCTGTGATTAAATCTTTATTATAATATAGCAAAATATTTCTATTGGGATTGAACCTGAGACCAAATCATATTTGGATGTTGCATTAACACGAAGCTTTGAATTTTCTACTAATTGAACCAGACACATGAACAAATATAACTGCATTTAGTTACACGGATTACGCCTGACGATGGATATATTCTCTTAATGAATTCCATAATTTCTATGAATGGTATGTTTAATTACAAGACATCAAAATCATTGATGGATTTATTTATGAGTACAAAGGTGAGATTGGTTCCCATGAGTACCTAGGCGATCTTATGAGATTTTTCGCGAGTGTTTTAGGTAGAACACATGACGTTTGTACAACGCAAAGTCAAAGAAACCAGCCCTGCAGTGTATGCTCTTTGAATTATGTAAAGAAATATCAGCTCATGGAAATTTATTTTTGGGGAAATGTTGCAAAAATCCCCTTGTGTTTTTTCAAATTTCTCATTTATACCTCAAACTTCTTTATTTTGGTCTAAGGTTCCTAGAGCCCATTATCAATAGCTCACTTTAATCTATCCTGACTTACCGTTAGATTAGCCGTTAAATGGGTTATGGCTTTATGCTGACGCGTGGCATCATTACTTTTAACCAGCCCCACCCCCACCCCACCACCCAGTAGCAGCCATAGTAACCCAAGTAATTTTTAAATAAAATTTTATTTATTTTAATTTTTAAATCTAATATATGAAAAATCAACATTTGTTTTATATATAAATAAATTATTTGTTATTTTAAATTTATTAAACAAAAAATCCAAAATTTATATAAATGTTGATTTTTCAAATCTACTAAATAAAAATTCAAATTTAGTAAATAAAAAATTTAAATCAAATTTGATTTGCTAAATGAAAAATCAAGGTTACTAAATTTGTTTAGTAATTTGATTTTTTCATATAATAAATCAACATTTATTTAGTAAATTCATTACTTTTTATTTTTGATTTTATTTTTAATTATTCAACATTTACTAATTTAATAAATGAAAAATGTCAAATTTACTAAATTTACTAAATGAAAAATCAAAATTTATATAAATACATGTTGAATTTTTAAAATCTACTAAATAAAAATAAAAATTTTATTTTTTTAAAAAATAACATTGATTTATTAAGTAAGAAAATCAAATTTACTAAATTTGGAAATTCACGAATAATTTATTTATATAAAAAATAAATATTTAATTTTGTAATAAGAGATAATTCAAGGAAGGATGATATATTTCATTGATAAAAAAACAACCTATTTATATACAAGACAATCCCAAACCAAATAGGAAAGAAAATATGAGTTTCCTAACTCTACATGATCACATGTTTCATTTTACTCAGTAGTTTACAATTACAATATACTTAACATAAATTTGGAATATAGATGTTGATCGTGCCTAACTTGTTATAAAAATAACTTACCCGATCCTCACTCAAAGGTTTTGCGAAAATATCTTATAAACGTTGCTGAATCTTTACATGCTCGTATAGAGATCATGCGCGGTGGATCTTACGCAAACAAAATCGCGTCCCCATCTGATATGTTTGGTTCGTTCATGAAATATTGTATTGTTAGATGTTATATCTGTCAGCATCTTTAAGTTATCGCGCGGCTCCGTTGAGTCTTGAGTTTGATGCCAGCTTTTCATGTCATGTATCAGCGTGATCGCATGCCAAACTGTCTGCTGGCTTGATAATCCCAACTCAGCGCAGGCGCGAGGCCAATAACGCCTTCGCTCTTTCGCGATACAGGATTTCCTCTAATAAAGACACAATATCGTGAAGTGGATCTCCTGTCTTCCTTAGATCCTACCTTGTCCACATTTGAAAAGCACTCAACTTTGGGTATGCAGTGCTGTATACAATATTATAGAGGCTTGCTTTCAGTAGCATAAGATATGTTACATAAACGTAATGATTGTTGTAGGGTAAGCGTGTGTAACACCAAATAGCGTCTCCAGTGAGTTACTATAAAGGTAATTCGATTTCACTATCCCGATTTTAATATCTCTTAAGATCTTGAATAAGTTATCCTTGCCCGGCCCAGTGAGTTGTGCAGCAGAATTTAAAGGAATCTTCTGAGGTTTGGCGCCCAATTCCTTGTCTCAAATAACATATCGAGTCACGTATTTGTGAGACAATGTAAAATTCCTACTTATTTCTAAATGACTTGACAGAAAAGAAAAACTTAAACGTTCTTAAATCGTACAGTGTGAAATTGACTATGAAGAGGATTTTAGAGACAACTATATATTGGAGTTACTCTTGAAGTGTTGATATCATCACATCTGTCTGAGTAGAATCTCTTGAATTGGAATTTTATAGAGACAATTGTCGGTTACTTTTCATGCGAATGTCTTCTTCCGCGATTGAATTTTCTGACGAAGCCGCGGGGATTGTTTGAAGCTATCTGAGAAATTTACGAAGGCGACGCGCGTTCCCTATCTCCCCCGATACAACCAGCCGAAAGTTGCTCCGATATAAAAACTAACTGAAGATCTTGTATGAAGACATTGCGATATCAAGTTGTCACAGTCTAATCGCCGAAGCAACGAAAATAAGCAGACAAACATATGTCAGCTTAGTTATATAGGAGAAAAAGTATTAGAATAATTAACCATGATGCAGACAACATGCTTGACATGATGACGCTGATACAAGCGTAGACGCTGTCCAGGATTAAACTTTATTACAAACACCTAACGACAACCAATAATCTTTTTGCTAGTAGGTAAAAGCACCAAGTCCCACGTACCATGATCATTTAAGGCTTGCGTTTAATCCACCATAGCACTACGTAAATCAAGATGGGATACCGCATGAACAGTGTTAGGAGAGAAACAAATTTTATTTAGTATATTTAAAAAATTAAAATAAAATAATTTTTTAATTAAAAAAAATGGCTTGAACGTGATTGGGTGGATGCTGTTGGGGTTGGGTGGGGGAATGGGTTTGGTGGTTCCAACGGTGAGGGTTAGAGAGGAGAAAGGAGAGGAGAGGAGTGTGTGTGGGGGTTCCATGGTGACACGTCAGCATTTAATGACCCAGTGTTCAGTTTAATGGCCCTCTTTCAGTTAATCGTGACGGGAATTTAGGGAAGTAATGTGAGTTACGTAAATATACATTAAAGGTCTCTTTAGACAAAAAAAAAAAAAAAAAAGGTTTGAAGTATAAATGAGAGATTTGAAAAATTACTAGGGGTTTTTTTTTTGCACCTTTTTCCCATTAATTTTCACTAGCTTTCTCTAATTGTTCCTTTTTCACTAACTAATAGTCTATCGGATTGTTAGACAAGTGTAACACGGGCATATGAGTGGAATAAATAAAGAATGTGTCAATCCCACAAAGAGCGAGTAAATATGGAGAAAGCTCTAGTTCTTGTTCTTCTTGTTGCAAACTTGCAGCAGCTATTATTAGGCAACATTGGGCTTAGCGCTTAGGCAAGTCTCCTTCACATCTAGATAAATTATTGACTACAGCACTACACTGGTGGCAATGATAATAGCAAGTTCTTCCACTGTTTTAAGTTCTCTCAATCAGTTCGTTCTCATCGTTAATCAAATGTTACAAGCTACCATTCTTCTTATGAACAACTAGAGGGTATTTTAAGTTACAGTTTGTATTCTCCCATCATCTGTCGTCTTCATGATTGAAGACAAGGAAATAGAACCATTGTCATATCTGAAGATTCCACAGCAGTACATATATTCGAGCTCTCGTATAAACTGAGAGAGACTTTAAACACGTTATGCAGCAACAGCAAAGATGTCAAAAACAAACACATCTACATCATCTATAGGGTAAACCGCGTTAAAACTTACAGAGAATAGAATTACAACTAATTAGAGTAAGATGTGAAACATTGCGCCTCACATATTAAGAAGATGGTAGATATGACCTCCAAAAGGGCATTGACTCTTCTTGCTGCTGCTCCTTGCAAGTCCAGACAATGTCCTTCAGAGCTGGTCTTATATCACCTTTCACCATTTTTGGTACTCAAATGTGTCCCCACTGGACTTCTTCACCTCTGATGAAAAGATGGAGTTACCTCAAATATCTCTGCATCAATGGACGTACCCTTTCCTGCCTTCCTTTGGAACCTTTCATTTTTCAACGACACATCCTTCTTCTTCACCTTCGGCTTCAGAAGCAGCATAACTTCTTCCCAGTTTAGAGATTATGGCTGTGGCTGGCTGCCTGGATGTAAATCTCACTTCTTTCTTTTGCTTATTTGCCTCAGAACAAACCGGACAAGTCAAGCCCTGCTGAGAAGGAAATGATGTCAAGCGCATTCAGGTACTAAGTGTTGCCAATTCTTGATTTTCCCCAGCAGTGGAGCTGGTGCTATTCTCGTGGGACCAAATCTGGCCTCAACCTCAGGCAGCTGGTTCTTTCTCCCCAGTTTCAGCTGTCCTCAGGGCGGATCAGACCACTGAAACCAAGAAGAGTGTTCCATTATTTTGTGAAATCCTGGTTTGGGTTCGAGATCAAGATCTTTGAAACAACCTTCTTGCCCAGGGGAACCAGTTAGGGTATCTAAATTCTGCCTTACCAATCTTCCTATACAACTCCATCAGATTTGAATCATGAAATGGGAGATAGCCAGCCAACAAAACAAACAAGACCACCCCACATGACCATATATCAGCTTTAGCTCCATCATAGCCTTTTCTATTGATCACCTCTGGAGCAACATAGGCTTGGAGTGTCCCACAAGTTGTATGAAGCAAACCATCTTGGTGCTTAGATTCATAAGAGCACTCAATCAAAATCTGAAACTTTAGATTCCCGTTCTCATAAGAAGAAGGTTTTCAGGCTTCAAATCAGTGACTTACCTCTACTATGACAGAAATCAGCACTGATCAACTGTTGAAAATACTTCCTTACCCAATATCCTCCTTGAGCTTCCTTTAGCTACCTTACATTGAAGAGCTCCCTCCTTTATATATGACAAGTAAATCTTGGCTTTGCTGGCCATAACCTCATAAAGCTCTACCACATTCAGGTGTCGAACCAGTCTCATTACAGAAATCTCCCGCTTAATCTGATCCACCATCCCGACTCTTAAAATCTTCTCTTTATCTATTATCTTAATGGCAACACTAGTGCCAGTTTTAAGGTTCCTGGCATGGTGGACTTTAGCAAAGGTGCCTTGGCCTAATAATTTCCCCAATTCATACCGGTGCATCAAGATACTCCCTTTATTTTCCATTGCAAATTGAACAACAACAACACAAGGTAATATGGTATTTTTCTCCTGTCAATGCAGTCTAAGGGATATAAGAAATCGAATTCAACCACCTTCACAGAAGTCGTGTTTCAGTACTTGTCCCAAGTGATCTCTGACCAAACAGGGCATTTGAAGATGCAGTTGAAATGTGGTAAAGTCGTGTTTCAATGCAGGAAAGAATTCTAGGCTCTTATACGCATGTTCAGCATTCCTGCTTTTTTGGATGAACCAGAGAATAATGATGTAGACGAAAACGAAGACAGCTAAACCAGAACCGGAGGAGACAGAATAATACTCTGTTATGCTTTCAATTCGCCAGTACACTTTCAATCGCCCTGAAAGAGTAATTTGAGGAATACATGTTTCTGAAATTAGAGAACTTCCTTCACATAGTGCTAATCATAATACCAGTTAAAAGTTAAAAGTGATAAGGTACACAAGTATTGCCTGAGTTTTGAGGCGTATGTTTTACTTTGCTGCGAACTTTTGTCCCAACGCCGACGTACACTTCCATAGTCACCCATCCATGCTTATCCCGTTAAAAAAAGTCACAACAAGGCTACAAACTCTTACCCGTGTGACGTGTTTAAACACAGGTTTTAACGATCGTTTGTCCATCCATGACATTTTTAGCAGCGAGAGACATGGCTAAACTATAAGTAAACTGTAAGTATCTTGGGGATCGAAAAAGTTTACGGGCAAAGTGGGACTATCTTGACATAAAACTTGAGGCGTTTAATGCGCGATATCACCTAGTTAAATGTCCCCCTAGTGACCCGGTAAGATGGCTGGATTTTAACATTAGAAATCTATGAATAAGTGCGTAAATCTTGCGACTTTTGCGATATATCCCATTATGCATCAATACCTATCTCGTTAAAAAAATTCACAATCAGACTGGAAACTATGACATGTGTGGGGTATTTAATAAACGTTTGTTCATGTCTCGATGGGGCGAGCTGCAGTAAATGTTTGGGGTATCTTAGGCCCGAAAAAAAGTTATAAGTGCAAAGTGGGATATATGGGCAAAAGTCGGGGGCATTTGTGCACCTTATCCCTAAAATATTAGGAAAATGTACTTTATTTTGCAATGATGAGAATAATTACGAGAAAATTTGAGAGGAATTTTGAAATTGCTTAAAGCAGGGCAAATGAAGAAATTAAACAGAATTCCAGTAACTGCCTGCAATCATTTGGGACTTTTTACCATTAAATAAGTCAGGACTAACTAAAGTGCATGTAAGATTCAGCAGATGAAAAAACTGAAAAATATTCAAGAGTTGCAGGACTACTTTGAGAAATTTGATAAATGATACGAATATTTTATTTATTTTTTGGTTCCGTATTTATGCTAAAAAATAGTTTAACAATTTTTTTTTTCTTTAAAAAGAATTTCTATAAAGAAGGAATATGATTAAAAAATATACAGAAGAATTTGCATTTTATTTCATAAAAATAAGAAATATAAATAATTTTTATAAAACTAAGCTTGGTATTAAACATTTTTGTTTGTGTTTGGTTTGTTACTTGTTAGAACGTATTAAAAGAAAGAAAAATTTTATATTAAAAATTTTAAAATCAAAATATTATCAAAGCTAATTAGAAACATACATTTCTAAATTATTTAGATAGCTAAAATAAACCAAATATGTTTGAAATAGATAGGCAAATAAACAAAATAAGTTTGAAATAGATGAGCTAAAATAAACAAAAATAAGTTTGAGATAGTAGATAAAATTATTTATTGATTTAAGCTGTAATATTTTAGCTTTTAACTTTTTCTTTTCTTCTACTTTTCTTTTTGTTGTATTTTCTCTCAAATTTTTCAAAAACCAAACATAGTCATATTGAATATAATATTAAGATAACCTAATAAGGGTTGGATATTAATTTTTTAAATATAAATATTATCTCATCCTTTAAATTAAATATTTTAAAATTTAAAAAGGGGAAAAAAAAAAGAAAAAAAAAGCAAAACAAACCATGTACAATAAATCCAATAACTAGAAATTTCACATCCATAAATGATAAGAATGACAAAGTAAACCAAATGAAGGAGAAATTTAGATCTTAAAAAAGAAAATAAAAGAAAGTTAATTTCATGGAATATCAAAATGAAATTTTATATCACCAATCTATGTTTGGAGGAGAAAAAGCTAGTAAAAATAAAGGAAAAGAAATCAAATACTTGCACATTATTTTATATTATTTCCAGTTTCCAGAAAATGACAAACAGACTACAACTATACTTAAGATTATGACAGGTTTATGTTTCATTTGGGGCCGAGGTTTTTTTCTGTCTCAGACAACGAAAATATCTAAGAATTAAAAAGAATATATTTTTTCGTTTTCTCAGCAACCAAACAAAGCTTTAGGTAGATAACCAAAAACAAAGAAAGGGAGAAAAAGAGGAAGAAGAAGATGATCTCCCTTCAACAAAAAGCGACACCGATACAGAAAAATGCATCAAAAAATGCTTTCGTTTGGCAGCTGAAACCGGAAGAAAAGAAAACAAAGCATGAAACCCAGACCTTATACTCTTACGTCTGATTAAATAAAAAAGAAATGGAAATCAACAACGTTGGTTGTATTTGGAGAATTTATCTACTGAGAAGCTAATGCATAATATAATCCTGCTTGAATCTATTTTCCTCGATTTTCTGGGGAAACAAACAGGGGAAAAAGAAAAGGAAACACGTATAAATTCCAAAGAAACACGAAGACAGATCTGATTGAAAAAAAAAAAAACCCAAATCAAAATAAGAGAAATCGCACGGAATCAGGGAGAGAAAGTACCTTGAAGGAAAAAAAACCTCACGACTTTTCTCACTGTAACTGTACAAACTTTCGGACGAAAAACATGTTCCCAACTTTAGAAGATCGAAACCTTACCGCCGGTCATATAAAATACCATCCCCTGCTTTCCTGTGAAGAATCTGGGTTGGGACCCACCTCCTTCTTCAAAGTTTCTTTCCATGTGAGTAAATCATCTTCATAACCTTACACGTGTCCTAAATTAGCCTACCATAAATCAGAATTAAAATACTTTCATTTATTTTACTGGGCCAAATTTCTACAAACAAAATGTTTTATTTTATTTTTTTTCGAAACAAAGTGTTTTATTTTATATTTATATTAATTTATATTTCTGTTAGGAGAAATATATCTTAAAGTCAAGTCATATATATTTGTTTGATATTTGGCACATGACTTTCCTTTCGATCCAATGGTAAGCTGACATGTATAGAGAGCGGACCTTCTGTAACTTTCGCCGTCATGTCTAAAGGCGTCAACTGCATTGCTAGCCATACACGTTGCAGATGCTTCTTATGATTGCGCCACGCGGATGCGACATTTTTTGTCCTCCAGGTGAATTTACGTAGTTACCCTCACACCAGCCAAGAGGGGGAATCATGATTTTGGTGGATAGATTGGTCATGATTATTGATTGATGTACATAATTGCCCTCCCATGATTTTAATACGAAAGGTTATTATTATAGCTTACAACTTACAATGATTTCATGATTTAAATTTTTGGAAGATGATATGCCACTAATATATAAAAAGGAAAATTCAAGTAAATGTGGGCCTGTAGTCGTTTTTTTGTATATCCCCTTTTTTTTTTTTTTTCATCTTTCCTTTATGTGTGTCCTCTATCATTATAGTTTATACACATCACATGACGTAAACACAGATTTTAGTATTATATTCCAGAATTTTCTTTAATTTCCAATTTTTATGTTTGAAGAAGATTGTAATTTCACTTTCCACATTCAACCATGCTTATTTCAAGTGCCAATGAAATGGCTTTTCGATTTAGATTATAAGTAATTAATGAGGGGAAGACTCAAAAGAGAAAATCTTTACTTAAAATTGATGGTAGCCTAATGTTCATGTCTGTGTCAGAGCTAAAAAGAAAAAAAGAGAAACAAAAAGATCTTAGATCCAAAACATTTAATCAAACATTTCTACGTCCGAACAAAATGAGCACAGCACATGCGCCATAAGGCATCGGTGGAGTGAAAGTTAAAACTTTGCACAACCTTCGGGTTCTATCTTAGATTTGTTTTTTAATAGTTATTAGTTCAAATCTTTTCAAAATAAATAAAAAGAAATAAAAGAAATAGAAAATTTATCTATTATTAACTTAAGTATAAGATTATTCTGGGATTAATCGCAGATATGTGACAAACAAATAGGACCTTGAAACATTTCAAAAAGAAGACAATGATGGGTAGGAAATAGGGAGTTCGTCCAATCAAAAAAGAAGAGAGGGGGCATGGTATTCCACGAGTAGAAGGGTTTGAGTCTTCTGCAAGCTTCCCAGTCTTTTCATCATGGGAGGTGGAATTTGAAAACGAAACTTTCTGGTGCAGTTTCATCTACGGGTGGCTGTTATATACACTCTGTTGGATTTTTCACAATGCAATATCTTATCTCTCCCCATTTCCAATTACCTTAAGTGTTTCTTTTCTTTTTTATTAGTAATAATATATAGATCATATGTTGACTTGCTTTTTTCTTTCCTTTATTAGTAATATATGATCATGAAAAGGACAAGAGATTAATCAACGTCAATTTTACAATCTTTATTTATTTATTTATTTAGATGCTCAGACGGGTCCAGTTCTCGATAAGGCAGCAGTTACTGCACTACGGACTGGTGATTCAGAATCATCTGTCACATCCGATGATACATCATCGGTTTGCTGAACCCATTAATATCATCCATCAACATCTATCCGATCACAGTTTAATTGAGCCTGTTTAAATTCGGCTGTTCTGGTAATTTGTCAACTAGAGTTTGAGTTATTCACAAACTTAATTAAGTTTTACTATTTTGTTAATCGAGTCAAAATCAAGTCGATTTACAGTTTACTGAATGGTAATTTTTATTAATTTTTTAAATGTTCAACCTGTATCGGAGCTCTTGAATAACTCGATTATTTTTCGAGTCAAGTTTCGGCGATCTAAAAACCTATCTGAAGTTCGAAAGCTTTTGGTTTCGAAGTTTTTTTATTGAGTCGTTCAAATTTGGCTTTGTACTAATTTTGATCTTAATTACATCCTTAGAGCTAGCTAAGGACTGGTGTATTTACCCCAGAATAAATTTTTTTTTTGAAACAAATTTCCACCATATGTAAGGAAAATCGAAATCCTAAAAAGCTGCTAGTCTACCCCAGTAAAAACAATAAGCATGAAATCATTAGGTATAGTTCATATATTCATTAAGTTTTTACAAAACTTATCTAACTTAAAAGTTGCACCTCTAATTGGTACTCCTCTAGGCCATTTATGTTTTATTATTTCATTCTGAACACCTTCCCTTTAATTTGAGGATTCACTTTATTTCCATAATATTTGATACACTAAAAGAAAAAAATAAATCAAAAAGTGATTATAAACATGTTGCACCTTTCTTATCTAACTTGCAACTTGCCTGCTAAGTATTTTTGAATCCATGCTTTTTTTTTTTTTTTCTTTTTTCTATTTTATGCACAAATTGAAATTAGTTTGTTTTTTAACCTTTTTTTTTGTACATTTATTTTGATGGCTAATGAGAAACCAAATGTCTCTCTGATTTAATATTGTAGTGTGTCTATATATATATATATATTGCTTTTATATTAAAAAGAAACTTTAATATTTTTTTATAATGATAAATCTAGATGTCACTTTTATTTTTATAACATTTGGTATATAAAAAAAAGGCAAATGTAACAAGTGATTATAAACGTGTTCTACTTCCTTATCTACTACAAATCGATTTACAGAGATTTTTTGTGTCTAAGATTTGTTTTGAAAATGCACAAATTTTTACAATTGAAATTATGTTTCTTATGACATTTTGTTTGATGGCTTATAAGAAACTAAAATGTCTTATATAAGCTTAACTAAATGATGCGTATATGTTTGGATCATTTTATTAAAAGATCTTATGATTTATAAAAGAATTTCATATAAAAGGGCTTTGCTTATGGTACAAAGTTTTATTTTACTTGGAAGACGAAACCTTTTAAAGTTTTATTTTTGACATCTAACCACATTTTATATTTGATAAACTTTTATCGTGAGGATTACAATCTAAAGTTGATGAGTTTGTTTAAGATTCAACTTTCTAACAAAGCCAAGATTAACATTTTCTATTTACTTTCACAAAATTTATAACTAAGTGAAATGACCTTATCCATTAGACTCACATCAAAAGTCTGTCTTTATTTAAATTTGTCCTCTTCCTCTACCTTTCAGTTTTTTTTTTTTTGATTTCAGTTTACAACTAATTTGTTTACTTTTGTATAATTGTTTTTTTATAGTCTTTGGATTCTAAAACCAATTTGCTATTTATTTCTTGGCGAATAAAAAAGGTAAAATAAATTATTTTTTTTCTGTTGAAAAGTAATTTACATTATCAAACTAAAAGATTTATTTAATTTTATGTTGACCGATATCAATAAATTCATTTTTTAATTAAATAGAAAAACTAACTATTTAAACTTTGTTGCTGAATTAAACGAACAAATATCACTTAGGATTGAGAAACCCCCTCAACTAAAATTTGGAATGCCTACCATCTTTACTCAAATGATTTTTATTTCTTAAGAAATTCGTTGATAATTGTATACTTAGGTATGTTTGTTTACTGTTTTTTAAATTTGTTTTTTGTTCTGAAAAATAAAGAGAATAATAAAAACACAAAAAACTTGTTTAGTTTTTTTTGCTATAAAACACAAAAATATATAAAATATCAAATTTAGAGAATAAACCAGTTTTAAATACAAAAATGTAATGTTATGTGTTTTCAAAACCATTATTAAGAAACAATTTAAAAAAGAGGAAGTATAAACCCTTAATTTTGAAATCTTTTCTTCCTTCTGCTACATCCAATTCAGTATTAGTATAGAATTTTGGCAAGTAAGTAAAAATTATCTTCCAAATCTCTTCAAAATTCTCTTTCATAATATTATCTTCCAAGGATCTCCTTACCTCACCTTAGCTTTCTGCTAGCTCTGACAGCAGTTTTCAAATTGATACTATTAAGGCTTCTTATTATATAATCTCCTTGGATCTGTCTGTTATAGTATAGCCATTCTCCACCATTTTTTAATTAGCTATTATGAATGAATACCATTGTGATAGAATGGGAAGAAAGAAAACTGTATTTTTAATTTGAACTATAATGATCAAATTAAACAATAGAAGGACATTAAAATCACAATGAACAAAGCTCAATAATTTGACTCCAAAATAATTCAAATTATAACAGGATTGCAACTCAATCTAGAGTTCCCACTAGCCCTTGAAGTTGAAAAGATATAGATATAGAGTATATATATATATATATATATATATATATGTATATATATATATATATATATATATATATATATATAAAGAGAGAGAGAGAGAGAGAGAGAGAGAGAGAGAGAGCCAGATCATGTAGGGAAGACATGCAGATTCTTTATTACATTGATATTGCTTGCTTACAATAATTTGAGACAAGAACCTTACAAGAAAGCCCTCTGTGACACTTTAAACCATTTCTTTATGGCATTGAAATTAAACAGTAAGAAATTAGTCAAGATGGAGTTGGGAAGCAGAAGCCCATCTTGGTGGGTGGTCAGTGGTGGCACAGGACAGGCATATGGAGTGTGCTGCATATGTCTGTTGTCAAGTATAGCTCCGTTCGTGAGGATTAGTGGCCCACACTGAAACCATATTCTTACACTGCCACAAAAGTTTTCCATAATATTAATTAGAAAATAAATATTTACACTTTAAAAAAATAATAATAATTCACAACAGATCAAAGCCTGATCTGATTGTTGTCAATTTTTCACATTGCCCCTCAACAAAAAGTGATCACAGCCAAAGCAACCATTATACCCACCTGAACAACACTGCCCCCAAAAAAACTCCACCTCAGAATGTATAAAGCAAGTTTGTATGCTTTAATTTTTTTGGGAAAACTATGTTATGGTTTCATTTCAATTTATATGAAAAATTACGACGAAAGACCTGAAATCAAATCAAGGCCAGGTCTTTTAACTTAAAGATATTACTAAGACATATGGTACCGAATATAATTTTCCCAATTTTTTTTCAATTGAAATATTCCTGAGAAAGCAAGGGGCAACTGATAGAAGAAGATAGTCACATTAGACAGGACGAACCTGTCTGTTTGGATCTTTCAACTTAAGTGAAGCTTCGAACAGCGCGATGGCAAAGTTCACAAGTACGTTGGAAGAGGGATGGAGAAGCATCCGTCCTAGAACAGAGATCGACATCTTGGCAGAAAGTATCAGGTTGCAGCGTTGACACCTCCGAAAAGAAGAGAGGAGCATAATAGTCCACCATAGTCATGCACTGCCCACCCATACCATGTCAAACAATGTTAATCAAAATCTCTTTTTTTTTTTTTTTAATAAAAGAAACCAACCAAGATAAGCCTTGTCCTACTGATCACTTGGGGATGGGGTCAGCTGCATGAAACTTTTATTTTTTCCTTTCCTTTGGAATCATAGTTAATGGTTCATATGTATACCCTGCTTTAGAGAATAAACAATCAAAAAGATCCATTAGGAAATATGTTCAAATAACAAATAGGGTCCACTATGAACTTTTGGGGCAAGCAAAAGGGAGCAAATATTCAAATTACAGAAAAAGGTTTCGAATCTATGACCTTTGTTAGATTAAAGTTTTTGATATTTATATTAAATAACCAACTTTTTTAAAAGCTAAAATTCTGTAAAATTTGGATTTAAATATAAAATATCATGCTTCAAACATATTTTTGAGAAGTGACAGACCAGATATAATACAAAAAAAGAAATTTTTAAAAAGTCTGTTTCAGAAGGCAAAAGGACATAGGAAGTAACTTCGTAATTCTTCTTCTATAGTCCACATCTGGGAGCAGGTACTGTGAAGCAATCCAATGATTTCTGTCTGGGTTTTGTTATCAGCAAGATAATTAATTGCCTGAGTAGTGAATTTTTCACACAAGGTACATACAACCTCCACCAAATCTTCTTCAACATCTTCTCTCTTCAGGGGTTCTATCTCCACACCTGGAACTGGCAGGCAAATGTATGTTATTATTTATTACACACACAAAAAAAGAAAAAAAAAAAAAAGAAAAAAGTAAGATGTATAAACCATTAGTATTGTTTAAAGCAACCTGTCTGAGAAATCAGAGACCAAAGTAGCTTCACTAGAAGAAAGATCACCAGATGTCAGCAAATGTCTGCCATCACAAGCCCAGCAAATGCCCAATACTAAAACAAATAGAAGGCCAACTCTAACGTCCATGTTACTTCCAATACCTAACATTAAACTGAGCTCAACCTTATATAAAGATGGTCTGGAGGAGGATTTAATTAATTAGTTACGAATCGAGGCAAAAGACAGAAAACCAGCCTGTGAGATGGAATGATTCTAAACTGCCGGAATTGCTTCCAAGTCAATTGGGTAATCGAAAGGTGGTAATGATTTATGCAATCCCCAAATCTAAGGATGCTGAATCATAAGTATCTTTTGGGGTCAACGAATGGATACAGAAAAGAGGAAACAACGTAGAACTAACATGAATTGTTTGCTTCTATATATGTTGTTATATACACTACTCGAGGGGGTTAATCAATTCAATCTCTTCATCCCTCATAAACATAATTTCACATCTTATATATATAAGTGTGACTTATAAGCTTTTGGCTAGATTTTCGACATTAATAGTCATGACCCATACTAAACTGCTCCACTTGCATGAAAACCATTAGATGATGAAAAGGAAACTCTACTCTTTGATGAATCGGTAGACTGCCTTCACATGGTTCCTCGAAGTTAAAACTCCATTAAACACCCACACTTATCAAAGTTTTCAATCTCTTTGTGACTTTTTTGATGAGATGGACCGGAGTGATTATGGAAGTAAATATTGCCACCTATATCTTGAAAAACCAAAAGAAGTTTAAGGGCATTTGTTACCTATCCCTTTGTTAATACTTAATTTTTTAATTTTAATTTAAATTGTTGACTTAAAACCTATGATTTAATTTCTTATTTAGATATTAAATTTATTTAATAAAAATTAACTTAAAATATATTTTAAACTATCCAATTGATATTTGTTCTCATAAATTATAATTAGGAAAAATGAGTTGAGTCACATTAGAAGCTGTGAAAATCATGCAATTAATGCGAATGTAGCAGAAAAGGCAAACAGAAAGTAAATTTAAAAGAAAAAAGTAAATTTAAAATAATAAATTGTTTTTAATTTATTACTGCTTATTTAACTTTAAATCATAGAATTCATGAAAGGAAATCATGGAGACGAGTAAGGAAAATCAAAAGGTAAAATCGAGATGCAAACTTAAGAATAAAACTATTTATTTTGATTACTACTTAAAATTATTTTTTACTTTCAATTATCTCTTTAGTTATTTTCCACATATAATTAATTTAATTGATAACCTAAATCATGTTATCACTTCATTTTAAAGTATCAAGTTAATGTACTAGTATTAAAAAAGAAGGTTAATGTACTACAAAGATCCACATAATTAGATAATTTACTTATAAATGTGTCTGTTTACAAAAAGGTTTGTAAAGCATTAAGAATAAAAATTGACGCACGCTGAAGCTAATATTTAGGACGCTCAATTATTTTTACGTTATAAGATACTACATTTAAACATTTTTTGAAAGTACACATCAAATTATTGAGATCATTTAATGTGACGTCCATGCAAGAAATGATTAGATTACTTATAAATAACATTATAGGCTCCATTTCAATTTTCGATTTTATTGTTGAAACTCCAGAAAGCTAATGATTAGCTGCAACAAGTTTTGCTAAACAATACTTTCGTTTTTTCCCAGGTTTTGTCATGAAGATGAAGATGGAATTCAAGGTCTTGTCATGGTACCAAAATTTAACCTTTCAATGTGGTTATAGAATTGTATCTTTGGTTTTACAATTGTCTCATTCTTTGGATATGTATACGTTAATCAATACCATAAAAATTTTCAGAAAACTATGTTGTTGTTACGGGGTCCCATTCAATTTATTTGAAAATTTAAAATATTTTATAAAGAGTCCAACAAATATTAAGTACAACCTCGATAAATCCAGAAATTTATCTAGATTTACTATAGGCCCAGAAAGGACAATACTCCCAATAAATATTTTTTCGAAAAATATTCCTTTATATGCTAAGATGATTTGAACTTAGGTCATATCGGTTGCCCCATCTATAAAGATCTAAACCATTAACCTAGGAGTGTAAAAGCATTTAAATTTTCCCTAATAATATCAAATCTTAGTTCCATTATTACCATCATATGTGTTAGGTATAACCTCATATTTAAGATTTAGGTAAGCTCATACCTAAGATTTGTTAAACTTAATTTGGATATTTGTCATATTTGTTAAAATAATTTTAAATTAGAGAACTTGACCTGTTTTCAAGTCTTTTAACCTTTTTTTTTTCAAATAAATTGAAATACAAACCAATAACATAGTTTTCCATCAAAAATTTTCCACCCAACTCTTTCCTTTTTGTGGGCAAATAAGCTTCACAAGGAACCTTATCATTCATGCACCACTCTGTTTACTTTTTCCTATGGAGGAGATTTTCTAACAAACTTCCTATTTCCCTTCACCTTGGGATAATTGTCCTTTTTTTACAGCTCATCCTATCGTCCTTACTCCTTACTTCCCTTGGGTTTGTTGAGGTTACTTTGAGCTTTTGTTTTTTTTTTTTTTTGTTTTAGATTTTATTTCAGAAATTAGTAGTAAATTTTACTTTTCCATTTCATATATAAATAAAAGAATTAAATTAAATAAAATACTACTCGATTGTTTTTATTTGTTCTCAAAAGATTTGTTGGAAAATGTAAGAGAAATAAATTAGAATGGAAGAATAACATAAACCAAAAAATAAAGAAAATAAAAATTAAATTAAATCCAAATAAATTATTTTATTTATCAATTCTCAAAGTCATTTTTATTTATTTTAACTCATTAATATAAAAAAATAAATAATTTTTTGTGCTTAATTACTTTTAATACAATGTAGTAAACTCTCTCCCTCTTTATGTCTAAATATTTAACTTTGACGCTCTTGTCAAATACGGAGACTTCAACCACAAACTTTTCTTGGCTACAAGTTAGATAGCTTCCACTCGGCTTACATCTACCTACTATAATCAGATATACTGCAGAGATAAAATTGTGAAACCCTGAGAAAAAAAATCAAATTTTTCTGAAAAATGGCAATTTACCGCTATAGTATAGGTTGATAACCTGAAAAATTTCTACATCTCGGATGACGAAACGGATCTCACCGTTGGATTTATCTCACAAATGATTTACTCGCATTTAATTTTGTCAACATATTATAGTCGAATTGGGCCGACCTAAATAGTCTAATTTCACGCTTTTTCGGTGACAGTGTCCAGTTGATCAAGGACTAGATTTTTGCTTAAAATCTCGTAAGTTGGTGGAATAACTCGAAGCAAGCTTCATAGAAAGTAATGTGGACTTGAACCGAGACGAAATAAATCGCTTCGGGCCAAATTGACTTATAAACGTGATACGTGACGACATGGGCCACTTATTTAACTTATGTTGTTGGGGCAAAAGGGGAAATTAGGGCAAAGATCCTAAATTTTTCGGGCTTGGACCGATGTGAGTGCGAGAGAGGAAGAGAGAAAAAGGAGAGTCAAGAGTTTCCTTCCAAGATCTATGGAGTCTGGTCGGTTTTTTGTAGGGCCAAGAACAAAGGTTCACCGTGACGACGAGGCTACACGGGGTGCCGAAAGCAAATTTCGTCAAGGTTCCGACGAGGAGTTCGGAAATCAAAGGGCCTGAGCTTGTGAAGTGTCCCCGGGGCTTCCTCTAGGGTCCTTCTACGCCTGAAGAGGTAGGGAACTCTCTTTCTACTTCCGGGTTTATTTTCCATTTTTGGGTTAGAAATGGTCGAATGTTCAGAGTTCCTCACGAGCCGTCCTTCTCGCTCTAGGCAAGGACACGAGGTCTTCAGAAAGAAGGAGTCTTCGCCTAGGCGAAGGTGGTGTTCGCTTAGACGAAAGTGGTGTTCGCCTAGGTGAAGGGGTTCACATAGGCGAAGGTATGCATGCCTAGGCGAACACGAGGATTAAGTTGGTGGACTTTCTTGTCCGCCTAGGCGAGGGTGTTGCTCGCCTAGGCAAACCACTTCGCCTAGGCGAAGGTAGGCTACGCCTAGGTGAGCCTGTGACTAGTGAGGCCTGTGTTCATGGCCCAAGCTTTGGGCTGGGGTTTCATGACCTGCTTTAGATTGTTTGTGGCTTGATTTGGGACCATTGTATGACTTGTTTGAGAGTGTCATTGTTTAATCGAAGAGGACATGTCTGATGTCAATATGTGTGTTCTAAACTTAATTGCATGTGGTGAGTTTATATGTGAAATGGTTATTACATGGCTTGATTGTGTGTATGTCATTGCTTGAAACATAGAATGCATATGTTGTATGTTGATGTTGATATATGTGTGCATAATATATTGACATGAATGAAATGATGTATGGAAGTCATATGCAGGTGATGTGATTGTCCATGGCACTCGGTAAGTGGTGTGGATAGTGTTGTCCATCTAGCATTCATTATACATGTGGCATGATATAACGTGCAATGGCGCATTGCATTGTATATACACGGGGACATCGCATTTAATGAGTGTGAGTGCATGGTTGATAAATCAACACTACGTTTGGTGTTTGATCAATGAGTTCAGCCAAGGGTTTATCCAATAGAGTCATCATACAATTGAATAATGTGGTAAAGAAAACTTTAACTCGGTAATGAAGAAGAAAGCGATAAGACACTCCTCAAGGGTGAAAGACCCGCTAATTGTTGTTAGACATAATTCCAGCGATGAAAGGTTGTAAAAGTGTCTAGGTGTGCTAAGCTTGCGGTGTAACATGAGTATTGAATACAAATAATCATTGAGGTATAACATCCAAAAGTATTTTGGTTTGAAAACAAATAAATATGTTTTGTAAAATGATCATTGGATGTAATCTAGAAATGATGGATTTTATCATGCATGGGCCTTGGCATTGTGTGATAGGAGTCATTAAGGACTCGAGGCATGGTACATGATTGAGCCTCATCTCATTTCAAGGCATGACATGTAGGATTCCATAGTAGAAATTACATGTTTTTACTTGGAATGTGAATGTGAATGTGTGGAACATGACCATTGCATGTGCACTTAGGTGGGGAGTAGCCCTAGTAAGAAATATTCTCTATTAGGCATGACTCATCCTTTATAAACATTTTTGAGGTGTATGACCCAATGACGACGCCATTCGAGGCCTCGCACTAGAAAAAGGCCAACATGTGGCCTAGGTAAATCTTTGTAAAATTGCAGAACATTCTAGTTCCAGATGTAATAATGGTAAAGAGTCGATTAGAACTCTTACGAACCTGCTTTAATGTAATATTCGTGATATTTAACTTAAATATGGACAAATGGATCCCGATAAATAAGACTTATTGAGGTGCCATCGAGTTATTCGATATCCACCGTATTTGATAACGCTTGGTATCAAAGCTAGGTATACGATTGCCTAAGGTAGTATTTCCACTGGTTGACGGTTGGTCAACGGATCCCGGGTTTTGGGGTGATCACAAAATTTATCTCACACATATCTTGCATTCTTTTAATTCATAGTGAAGAAGCATGAAGATGTAAGAGGCGAAGGGAAGAGAGAGGAAGTTTTGAGAGAAAATTAAGAGCAATTTTCTAAGTGTTGTAAACACTATATTTCTTTCCTTATAGTGAAAGATTCGCTGTGAGTCTGGGTGGAGTAGGCAATTTATGCCAACCACGAAATTTTGTGTGTTGCTTGATTTATTTATTTGCTCCTCTCATGGGACCGCGTATAGTGGAATTGTATTATTTCACAACCGGTATTAGAGCTAGGTTATAAGGACTCTAAGATATTCTGAGTATGCTTTGTGGTTGTAGCATTGTTTGATCTTCCACATCAGAAAATAATATTTTTGAGCTTCTTGTTATTTTTGCATTTGAGGTTACTATTCATGTAAATAGTAATTTCGTGAATAGTGAAATTTTGCAGGCAGTATCAACCTATCAATGAAGGTGTTCTCATACATAAAGAGCTCAAGTAAGAATTGTTGTGAAAGATCCAAAGGAATTCAGGTTTGAGTGGGAGCGATGGTTGTATACGAAATAAAGGTGAAAATTGAAAAGTTCAATGGCGTAGATTTTGGGTTTTGTAAAATGCAGATAGAGGATTATCTATATTAGAAAAATCTGTACCAACCTCTCTTAGGGGAGAAGCCATAATCCATGAAAAAGGAAGAATGGGATATTCTTGACAGACAAGCTCTCAGAGTTATCTGATTGACGCTGTCTCGCTATGTTGCCTTCAATATAATAAAGAAGAAGACCACAACAGGTCTTATGAAGGCTCTTGCCAATGTGTACGAGAAGCCAGCCGCCTCTAATAAAGTGCACTTGATAAGGCGATTATTTAATCTGCGGATGGCAGAAGGTGCATTGGTGGCTCAACATCTCAACGAACTCAACATAGTCAGAACTCAATTGAGTTCAGTTGGAATTGAATTCGATGAAGAAGTACGAGCATTAATACTTTTGTCTTCTCTACCAAAAAGTTGGAATGCTACCGTCACGGCTGTGAGTAGCTCGACGGAAGCAATAAGCTGTTCCGACGATGTTCGTGGATTTGTTTATGAGGAGATCCGAATGAAAGAGCTCCGTGAATCAACCCTTCGCAGATGCATACGTAGTCAAGAGGTTCATTCAACCAAAGGTAAAGGCCTGAGTAGATCAAAGAGAGATGTCCAGATCATAGCAGCAATCTTAAAATTCACGCCCAAAGATTGTCGAGTGTTGGAATTGTGGAAAGACTGGGCACTACAAAAATCAATGCAAGAGTACACCAAAGGACGAGGAAGTGAAGGCAAAGGCAAACGTTACTTCCACCTCACAAGGAGATGACGCTGCCTACTTGGCTCCCGTCATAGAAAGCAAGGAAGACTTTGGGATTGACTTAAGAGCATCGCTCTTACGCTACTCTGGCTGTATGAAACCTTGGAAGGCATGTCCTACAAAGCTTCTGAAAAAGTATACCCAGGCATGATCAACCTTGCGGTTATTGTTGGTAAAGGTAAAATATGATGTTGGTTGAACGGGTCGTATGGAATCAAGGATGTCAGCATATTCCCTAATTCGAAAAAGAACTTAATCTTAGTTAGGCAGTTGGCTAATGAAGGCTACACCATAGTCTTCCAGGGTGATGATTGGAAGATTTCAAAAGGAACAATGACGGTTGCTCGAGGCAAGAAGAGTGGTACTCTTTACATGACAGCAGATGCACATTGTTTGATTGCAGTTGCAGTAGGCAATGAAACTCCCAAATTATGGCAGCAAAGATTAGGTCACATGAGTGAGAAGGGGATGAAGATTATGCACTCAAAAGGAAAACTTCCATGTCTACAGTCAGTGGAGATAGACATGTGCGAAGATTGTATACTTGA